>PYHX02000413.1:84060407-84660407 GCA_004302925.2 Cochliomyia hominivorax | reverse complement strand
AGTATAACTCGAGTCGTTCTGGAGCGAAGTTCTTGTTTTTATATAGACTCTTGATTAGATTCCGTTCCGCCAAAATAAAGTTCAAAGATTTTTCTGTTTGTTTGAGAAATATATGCACCTATATTCAATCGATTGATGCAACAGTTAAAGCTTATTAACCTTGATGTAAATCTTAATCGTTAATTCTTTATTTCCTATGTATTCATGATGAGCTAAAAAATAACAATAATTATAAATTGCAAATTAAAGTATACAAATATATTATATGGAAATAAAAAGTAGACATAGCTTGAATTTGTGCTTCTAATTCTGAAGAGTTAAATAAATATTATTCCATTGTTCAATATCAACAAATTAACTGAAAAAGATGAAATTAAAATAAATGATACTTACTATGATGTTGTTTTCGATGTAAAATATAATAATTTGTTTCTAGTTTAAAGTTGGTGAACACTCTGAACATCAATACCATTGCGGATTTTTTGTATAGAATTGAGTTTTGTTTATCTTAACAGTTTCTCTTGAAGAAGATTCTGTTATTTGTGGTTTAAGCAGTGAAGGTTTATCGAAATAAACTCGCCAATTCTCCAAATAGCAATAACAGAAAGAGGTAAACTGTCTCTGAAAAACATGTTTCGTTATTGCTGTCGTGTAATCACAGCAACGCTTCAGAGCAGATGGTTCTTTCAGCAATAAGTTACAGTTTTTGATAATCTTTTTGTTATGATTTATTGTACTTCCAAGATGTTATAGCCAATTACACCATTTCCATTTTTTCGGTAAAATATAAGACATTTTTGCAGTGCAATATTGAATTGAAGTACTTCTGAAAAATGTTCGTAATTTTTGTTCTAAAGATTATAATCTGTTTCGTCATTTCGTGGTCAACATGGGAATTATAATCGACTTGGCGCGTAGTGGTTTTAGTTCAAGTATTCATAGCTTACCATGTTTAATCTCGATCGGTGGAACTAGAGATGAGCGATACTGTGAAAAATAAATCACTGTTCTTTAAATTAGTGACAGCGATTGCAGTATTTCAAAAAAAATATAATAGTGTTTTAGTATTTTTATTATAAACAAAACGTGGGAAGCAAAAGGGTTCAATATAAGACAACAGAGGTTTGGTTTCTTTGAAATTGGAGACACTGTTTACTGTAACAAACTAGAGAGAACTACATTATTAGTAACTGTTACTTTATAGTTTTAGACACTGTAGTTAACAGTGATTTCTAGCTGGAAAACATTACTAACGGGATTTCTCGACTATCAAAAGCGTCTCATTTTTGCCTCAAAAATAAAACATTGAAGAGGCTTCCAGAAAATGAAGAAATAACAGAGCATAGTCAGTTAATGCAGCCTCCTAACCTTCTGGGGAAGGGAAGGAAAATGTAATCAGCAAAGATTTTTTTACATATAGAGGACAAGGGAACACCCTTCCTAGAACTAATGTACAACAGAAGAAATAACTGCTAATAAGAGAGTAAAGAAAACTGAAATAAAGCAAACAGAATAAGCAGCAAAAAGCTTTGTTGAAACGCAAAAGGTGTATTGAAAAATTAGAGCTCTTCCAAGAAGTTTTAAAAGTGTTCTGTTCGTCAACTTAAAAATACATTGATCTAAAATTTTCTACATTTCCTTCTATAACATTTTTTTAAAAGGTCGAGCGGTTTTTGGTTTAATATTTTAGAAAATTATGTTACAATAAATATTTAATACAAAACTATATAGACCACATATTGTGTTGTCAAGCATTCTTTTCTCTTATCGTTCTTCTTTTATTTTATTTATTTATTTATTTTTTAGACCTTAAATAATATACTTCAATATTTGTTTATTTACCTTCTTCAGGGAACGCAAGAGAAGCCCTAGTAAAACAAATTCTAATAAACAGATTTTAATACTGAACATGATAATGAACTTTTAGGAACTATAAATGTGAAAAATAATCAAAAGAAATATAAGATTATCATAAATAAGTATACAGTGTGATAAACAACACGTAATAATAATTAAAGAATAAGATCGTAATATACTTAACATACATTTTTTATAAAAGCGTTAATCTGATAAAAATAGTTGACCAGAAAAACGTGCGTACTAAAATTATTTAAGAATTTCAACAAAATCCAACTTGGTCCTACAAAATGTTGACCAAACACTCAATGGTTATCAAACAGTGTTGTAAGATTTTGTCCGCTGATAGAAAGCCTGATTTAGGTAAAAGGGACGTCTACATGATGTTTCTAAAGCCGAAAAAATTGAAAGCATTTTTAAAAGAGCTTCAACCACATCTGATAGGAAAGCCGCCCGGTTAGGTATTAGTACGAAAAGTTAAAGCTAATGCATGCTTAAAAAGGCTCAAAAAGTTCCTGACAGGAACGATGCTTAAAATTTAGAAGCTTAAAAATTGAAGTCAAGTTTTTTCTATTTTCGCAAATTCCTGGTCGTCTAACATTTTGTTTTGGAATGCTGAATGTTTCCAATAAGTTATTAGTATGACAAGCAAAATGCAGTCACGACAAAAGATGCCGATCATTTGTTACAACAGCCTCTATAACTATGGAAAACAAACCCTTGACTGCTACAAAAATAATAATATGGTATTTGTACCAAGCGATCCAATCTGTCCAGAGCTAAGGTCTGTTTCTTAGTAAAATAATTGGAAAAAATCTTAACACTCTTAATTCAGTAGTTTCATAGATATTCGTTAATCAATGTTTACATTGTATGTGAGTTACCTGGCGGCTGCTCCTCCCCTTGGTCCTACCCGACCTACATTTTGTCCAGTAAAAAGGTTCTACAAGAATTTTGAAAATTCTCGCTGTTATAGTTTTTTTAGATATTCGATATTAAATATTTGCTTTGTATGGGGGTATCCCTTCCCCTGGTCCTAACGGAATTTTTATAGCCCATAAAAGCAAAAATTTGAATATCGAGTATTAAAAGAAATATAACAGCGAGAGTTTTCAAATTTGGCCCTTATCATTTTCTCAACGTTCGGTTTTACCCAGCAAAACGTAGAACGGATAAGACCAGGTGGAGAGGTACCCCCCTTATTAAATCGTAAAACACTAATGTTTGCAACTTTCTTTTTTGCAAAACGAATTTTGTTTTTTAAACATATATAGATATGTATGTTAAGAACATTTCGATCTCACTCCTTAATTATATTGTTGGGAAATGAAATCATATAAATATGAAAAACTATTTGTCAAATGTTACTTTCATACAAATGCGGGTTAAATTCCATACATTAGAGCAGTGTACAGTGAAATGTTTTGATAAGAGAGCGTGAGGTATTTAAACAAGCAAATTGAAACAAAGTTAATGCACTTTTAGCTTAAACAATAAAAGAAAAGAAATAAATAATTAAATGAAAAAAAAAAACATTAATTGTCTGTGTATGATTCATAACAAATTCGACTGGAAATTTCAATTGTAAAAATTAATATTTTAGAAGTCAGTATTAATTATACTTGTACAGGGGGCGGTGATCGTAATATAAAGTACGTGTTAATAAAAATATTTATTATTTCTCTTTATTTGTTGTTATTTTGTTTAATACGAATATGTTTTATAAATTTCGACCTCATTATGATTATTGAATGGTTATCTTTTGTTTTCTTCTTCTTCTTTTAAGATCATTACTTAAAATAAAACCTAAATACAGCATATTACAAACCAATATTAATTGACTCTTCATAGAGAGCGCTCAAAATAAATTATCGCCACTCGAAATTGAGAATCTCTCTGAGGAAAGAAAAACCAAAAAAACGAGAAGAAGAAGATGTCTCAAAATCTCACTAATGGCGCATCATCACATCGTGATTATGGTGCCACTTCATCTTCAAACGCCAACATAATGAGTAGCTCTTCTAACAATATACCCGATGTTAATTTTTCGGGTTTTAGTCCCACAGAATTTATGTCTCTCAGCGAAGACATTGCCCACAACATACAAGCTGTAAATTCCTCTTCCAAGCAGTTGGAAAAAATTATACAAATATTGGGTACACCTAGAGATCAACAATCGACACGCGATAAAGTTCATGATATACAAACTAAAAGTAATACACGTATTAATGCCACCACTACGGATTTACAACGCCTTACTGCCATTGTAAGACGTGGCGATAAACAACAAAAACTACAATTGGAAAAATTAACAAATGATTTTCGTAGTGTTGTGGAAAGATATTCCACCACTCAGAAACGTATTGCCCAGACTATGCGTCAAACCTATACACAAACACAGTTAGCTCAAATGCAAGATGATCGTGAAGCTGATACGGAGGAATTAATACAAAGACAACAAGAATTGCAACAGCAACAAATACAATTTGAACATGATATGCTAGTGGATCGCGAGAGGCAAATGAAACAAATAGAGGCGGATATATTGGATGTTAATAAGATAATGCGTACCATAACAGCTCTAGTGCAGGCACAGGGTGAAGAAGTGGGTGAGTAAAAAATTTTAATAATAAAAGTTTATAGGTTAAATTATTTAATTAAACATTATCGTCTATTGATCATTAAAAAATGATTTATTTATATTTTGCTAAAAAAGTTTTACAAACAATTTGAAAACAAATTTCTTGTGAAGACTGGTTCTTTTAGTTGTGACGCCTTAAATTTGAAAAGAAGCCATAAATTATGTTTATATACTTTGACATACAATTTTGACAAAACATTTAGATTTAAAATATTTTTATACCCTTGACCACGACAGGTGGTGATAAACTCAAAGAAACTAGATTTTGCTGGAGTCATAATTTGGAATAGTCTCCATATAAGGCCCCTTCCCGGATTATGGTTTATAGATTATAAATTATAAAACTTTTAAATAATAACCGATTCTGTGAAAATTTAGCACAATTAATTTTAAATTATTCGACACATCCGTTCATATTTTGCTAGAGCTCTCATATCACGGCCCTTCCTGGAAAACATATTAGAGCTTATTAAATGTTTAAATAAAGACCAATTCCATTGAAGTTTTTCGCAATGATTTTTTTAACTGTCTTTAATATTTATTGTTAATTTGAATAATTTAAGTCCGTATTTTGTTGTAGCTCCCATAAAAGGTTCCTTTCCGGAATGGCCGATCTAGGTTCATATCTTCCGGGAAAGCAGGTTTAAGCTTATAAATACTGATCAATTATATTAAAAATCGTCTCAACTATTTTTCTTACTGTTTTCAATATGTGTTATTTTTCAAACCAATATTGGGTCCATATTATGCTAAAGCTTCCACATACGTATCTAATTTCCTTTCTTTACCATTTTTTTAATAAAATGGGTCATTAAAATCTATAGCTTTGTACTAATACTCGTAGGTAATTTCAAGACTATTTCACTGTAGTTTTTATAGGGCCTGGTTCCGTTATCGGTGTTTAAGTAAGTTGATGACCAAATAAGTTTTTTGGTGTAATATTTTCAACTCATACTAATTTTTTCATAATGTTAGTGGTGGATTTAAGATTCGGCACCGCTGAATTTAGCATTCTTACTTGTTTTTTATTCATTTCATTTTGAGTGTTTTTTAACCGTAGACATTTCGTTTCCGCTTAGATCAAGCTTTACATCAGGAAATGTTTCCAAAAAAGCTGCCTTCTTTTATAAGACTTCACAATGTGTCCATTTATTTTAGGCCTGACTTGGCATCCTGTCACTATGGTAATAATGTGGTATTTGTACCAAGGGAGGCAAATCCTCCCAAACTGTCCGATGCTAAAGCCAGTGGGTGGATATTTACCACCCACTGGGAGGGAGAACAGTTTAGGTTAACGCCGCCACTCGCAGACCCTTATGGTCTATTGTGATTCCCTCAAATTAGAAATCTGCGAGATTGAATAGAGTAAAATACAATAATAGATAAGTCACCTGAACAAGATTCAAGAAAAGAGAAAAACTCATATATGGGAAAGTGTGAAAAAAAAAACAAGGATGAAATCGTGCTTATGGGTATCCTATTAGATGGTACACCTTATATCTGAAAGTAACGTTTACCTAACCACCTTTGCCTACTGGCCCGCAGTCTAAGACATTGACACCGTCTCCTGTAGAAATCGGAGGTGTCTCTAATCCAAAAGTTCCGTTAAGACTAATATCGAAGCCCTCAGACCTTTTTCGCCTTATGTCAATGATGATGTCTGTACCCTTAGAGTTTAGCTGGGGCCATAAGATCCTTGCGACCATACATTCAGAATGTTCACTCCATCCATACTGATCCCCAAAATCTCCACCTGGGTGACTCTACTCCCTCTAGGCAGACCTAATACCACCCTTACATCACAATCCGGGACATACGCACTAGTGCCCACGTCAGTTTTCGATCCATCAGTAAAAATGGCCCTTGTAAATTACCTATCAATGCCTCTCCATGCACCCCTCATCCCATCTCCCTCAATTACCCCCTTGTTGGGGTAGTTTTATTTTTTTCGCTAAAATTGAAATTTTCACTAAAAATTGAAATTTTGACTAAAAATTGAAATTTTGACTAAAAATTGAAATTTTGACTAAAAATTGAAATTTTGACTAAAAATTGAAATTTTGACTAAAAATTCAAATTTTCACTAAAAATTCAAATTTTCACTAAAAATTCAAATTTTCACTAAAAATTCAAATTTTCACTAAAAATTCAAATTTTCACTAAAAATTCAAATTTTCACTAAAAATTCAAATTTTCACTAAAAATTCAAATTTTCACTAAAAATTCAAATTTTCACTAAAAATTCAAATTTTCACTAAAAATTCAAATTTTCACTAAAAATTCAAATTTTCGATAAAAATTCAAATTTTCACTAAAAATTCAAATTTTCGATAAAAATTCAAATTTTCGATAAAAATTCAAATTTTCACTAAAAATTCAAATTTTCACTAAAAATTCAAATTTTCACTAAAAATTCAAATTTTCACTAAAAATTCAAATTTTCACTAAAAATTCAAATTTTCACTAAAAATTCAAATTTTCACTAAAAATTCAAATTTTCACTAAAAATTCAAATTTTCACTAAAAATTCAAATTTTCACTAAAAATTCAAATTTTCACTAAAAATTCAAATTTTCACTAAAAATTCAAATTTTCACTAAAAATTCAAATTTTCACTAAAAATCACATTTTCACTAAAAATCACATTTTCACTAAAAATTCAAAATTTCACTAAAAATTCAAAATTTCACTAAAAAATCACATTTTCACTAAAAAATCACATTTTCACTAAAAATTCATATTTTCACTAAAAATTCACATTTTCACTAAAAATTCATATTATTACTATTGATATAAAAATTTGTACTTAAAATTCACATTTTTTATATTCTCTTTTTTTCAGAACGCATTGAAACCAGTATTGAAAATGTTGCTTCTGATGTTGAAATGGGTCGTGATGAATTAGCCAAGGCTGCCGGTAGACGACAGAGTTATCGTCGTAAAATTTTAATACTTTTAGCAATTGCTGTGATAATAGGTTTAATTGTAACTGGCATTATAGTCAGCAAATTGACCAGTTAAATTTTTGTATTACATAATTTATAAATTATTATAAAAAGATATGAAGCAAAAGAAAACAAAAAAAGTCAATATTATTTATAAAACAAATTTAATTAATTAAAAAAATGAAAATTTTTGCAAACAAACAATGAATTAAACTTATGAAATACTCTAGAGTGTGTGTGTGTATGTGTTGTATAAGAACAATATTAATTAAACTAATTAGATATTTATTCGAATTTGTTTTGTTAAATAATTTTTTTATAATTAACATACATAGAAAAACTCTAGTTATGCGTTTTTGAAAAAGTAAACATATTTTATCATTTAACAAAAGAAAAACTGGCAAAGAATTTAAATTAAAAACTTGAAATTTTAAATTAATTTTGAAATTAAATAATAGATTTTAAGCATTGAATGCTTAAATTATTTCAATTTTCTTGCAAATTTGTTTAAAACTATTTTTTAAAAACTATGATTTTTATTTATAAAAAATTTAATTTTATTAATATTTAAGAATAGTGATGTTTCTTTTTAAGTATTTATCATATTAAAAATACTTTTATTAAAAAATAACATTTGTTTATTTAGTTTTTTCGTTTTCAGCTATTTGATAATGAATTCAAATAATTATTATTGAAATGGATTATAATTTCTTTAAATATTTTTGAGTATTAATCTGCTTAATTTATTATTTTAAAAAATTATTTAATTAAAAACGTATTTAATAAATAAAATACATAACAATAAATACAATAATTATTATAATAAAACAAAATAAGCTGTTAAAAGACAACATTTTAGAGAATATAGTTTTTATTTAAATATTGAAAGGCAAATAACCTTGTTTTTATACCCTACACCATCACATGTGGTATATTAATTTTGTTGCGGCAAAAGTAGCTAATCATTTGTTACAACGGACTCTAGGGATACCGAAATTTACATGAAGGAATGTTTACCAAAAATACTGCTTTCATTCATAAAACTTCTGTCCACTTATTTTTGGTCTAATATGGCATCCTGTCACTATGCTAAACAAGCTCTTGAGTGGTATTTACACCAAGAGAGGAAATGCTAAGGCTAGTGGTGATATTGGGCTCTTGTGAAAATAGAATTGAAGGGTGCGAAAAGGTGTCCAAAAGTGTAGCAGATTTT
Organism: Cochliomyia hominivorax; assembly: GCA_004302925.2. Lineage (NCBI taxonomy): Eukaryota > Metazoa > Arthropoda > Insecta > Diptera > Calliphoridae > Cochliomyia > Cochliomyia hominivorax. Next base: position 84,651,751 of record PYHX02000413.1, on the reverse strand, counting down.
AAATGGAGATGAATTTTCTGTTCGAAATAAGTTTCAGAAAACATTTTAAAATTAAAATCGGAGGGAAATACAGAAAAAATGGACCTATTGAGAGAAATACAAAAAGAAAAAAGAATAAGGTTCTATATCGGTATTTATTACTGTCCGATCAGTAGTTTAAGAAGCCAACATTCTCTACAAACTAGCTTGATGTGGTACTGTAGCTCGAAGCCTTGAACTCAACTCTTCCCCGTCATTACACATTCAACAAAAAATTAATGAGTATGACTCCTATTTCATTGCCATTATATCTTATATAGCAGTGTTTAGTTAGAAAACTCACAATCAGATGATTATATGATTCTCAATTCTAACTTTCCGAAGAATCGTCGAATGGCCTGACCCCATAGTCCCTTCTAAACCTATCTCCTACAATCTTATCTCGATGAACTTCTCAATTGTAAGTAGGTGGGGATTATATTAAGTGCTGCCTGAGCTGTGCTTCTCAAAGCACCTGTAACCCTTGAAAAGGACACCTTTGCACCTTACAAAGAAGGTTTCTTCAGTTCTTAGTCTCTATTGCCAATCACCATACAGAACACCCTTAGGTCAGAAGTTTTAATATTGGCGTTGATCCCGGAGTCTACCAAGTCTTCTTCCAATCAAATTTATATATTTGCCATACATTTCTACGGAACAGCACAATTTCTAAAGGAATAACAATCGACCAAATTCGGTTATGTGAGATCGTGTAAAGTTTACTTGTAGAATCAAGTCGACAAATAATATTTTTTAATCATCCAGGAAACAAAAAAATGATAATACCTTTCGTAGTTGTTAACTGTCAATAAATTTAGAAACAATTAAATTAGAAATATTTTTTCATAACTTTCTCTTCTTTATAGCCTTCACCACAAGAGGTTAACTTTGTCATTCCGTGTGTAACGCTAAAAAGTACCATCTTAGGCCCCATAAAAAACTCCAGAATTTGGCTATGCCCGTCTGTCTGCTCAATGATATTTGGCCTGAGTATTTTATATGGTTCTGAAAATTTTCCTATTTAAACTGGCAAAATTGGTTCAGAATATTAAAAGATATAGGCCGATATCTGAAGTAACCTCTAAGAACAAGCGAGAAACCCTCGTAAAATTGTCAATTATAAATCTTTAATATATAATGAAATATTACCATAATATAAAATTATATATACTTCATTATCATTCCAAAAATTATTACAATCGGTTCAGTACAAAAAAACTTATAGCCAAAAAAATATAATATAGTTTTTAAGACTTATTAAATATTTCTGAGTTTTATTTAATACTTTTATATGTTGTACTTCACACGTATTTGTGGTGAAGTGTATTGAAGATTCGGCATAGTCGAATATAGCATTAATGCTTGTTAAGCATTAGTTTTGAAAATAACGTCCACTTTTTTTTATAAAATACTCTTACCCCCTAAAATATGCAACAGTTTAAATTTTAAATAAAAAGTCTTGTTTATTTTGGTTAAAATTAAAACTTGGCATCACTTTTATTTACTTGTCAATTTTATCTCACTCTCTCCTCTCTTCTGAAAGATTTCAAAACATAAACACGCGTGTTTTTTGTTTTATTTTCAATTTCACAAATATTTTTTAATAAGAATCTTCAAAAATGGTGCAAGGAAAATTTAAAAAAGCTAAATTACCAGCGAATATACAAAAGAAACAAAAACAAAAGAATACTGCTGCCTTTACGAGACGTTCAAGTAAGTTATCTTAATATTTCTTTACAACAAAAAATTTTATATTTCATTTGAATTCCAGATGCTCCCATTCAACCCAAGAAAGCTAAATTCAATGAAAATCAAAAAATAAAACAAGCCATTTCCAAAACACTTAATAAAACAGTAGAAAATGAAATCCGTTCCCGAGCCATGGAAGGTCATATAAATTTGAGTAAAGCCCAGCAAGCGGTGGCGAAACATAATAAAAATGTAGCAGAACCATCCACATCAGCAGGTTCGGCGTAGTTTTGGTCTGTGAGTTCTTCAGGGGCATACGTTTCATATAGTAATTAATTCTGATTGTTTTTCTGTAAAAATTCTATTCCTAAAAATAAACTAATGTTTTTATTTAAGGCTGAAAAAATCAAGATATTTTAAACATAAATTTTGTCCTAAGAATTTTAATAATTGTCAAAATTAAAAAGGTGACAAGTGTTCAAATGGGAAAGGATAAAAGGTAAATGAACTTATAAATAAACAAGTAAATGTTATGGTTGCTCTAAGCCGACCCACATTATCAGTAATACATCAAACACCATTCCGGGAAAATATTTCTATGGAGGCTAGATGAAATAATTGTTTCACCATCACCAATTTCAATAGGCACCTTTTTTGGGCTAAAATAAAAAAACATCAAATTTTATCAATTTAGTTGTGAACTGAAATATATAACAAGGTTTGCAGCATGTCAGCCGCCATAACTGACGGACGGACATGGTTAAATTGACTAAAAAGAGATTCTGAGTAGAACATTATACTTTTGGTAGTATAGTTCTTTCCGCCCACTTATGGTAGTGTAGGGTATAAATATAAATACCATGTGTAGACATGTAGTGTGTTCAACCAGCACTGGGAATAGTTATTAAGCTGCTGGCTCACTAAGAAAAGGTAGTAGTGTAATATTCAAGGCTACAACTGTTGAAAAAATCTAAGGAACGTTAATCATAGAGCCGATGAATCGAATTGTCACAATCTTCGTGAAGACTTCTTGGAAATCCGGCGTCGAGTAACTTCTAAATTAAGGGCGTCGATTAGAAGGATTAATGCATCTTTATTAAAGATTGCAATGAATTTCCTTAATTGGCAAAGCTAGAACCCCCAAGGTAATAAATCCCGTAGTATTCATAGGTGACTAGAAACAAAATGATGCCGTTGATGCTTTTCAAAGATGTAAAATAAGTCAAGATTCGTGTTATGGGTATAATGCTTCAACCCGCCATATTATTAATCTTGTATACACAATGTTCATGTAAAGCATAGGAAAGCTCAAGGCATCGGAGTCAGCAGATGTTTCTTTTAAATGAAAGACTTTTCAAATCGCATCACTAACTCAAACTAGGGGGCTATACAAATTATATAAAAGACGACCTACACACGGGGGAGGAGTTCTTATAGCAATTAAGTGTGATAATTAACATATGTTGTAACCTAAAAAAAAATATAAGTGTAATGGTGTTTATGTCAATAAAAGTAAATATAACCACCAGTTATATTTACTCCAGCGTATAATCTAATTCACACCGCAAAAGCTGATTTGTATAAATAACAAAGTTCCACCGAGTTTTTATATTCGGTCATCTTAAAGCCCAACATACACTTTAGAATTTAGAATTTTTCGTCATCAAATTCTGTTGGAAATGAACTCTACATCTACTGCCTTCGATCCTCTAATTTACTCGATTTAGACTAAACGACATTCCAGTTCAGCCATCTACAGTGGACATTCTTTTATAAAACTCATGTTTCCCTTTTTAGACCTTGAGACACATCCTTTTATTTTACAGTCAGTCGGATCATGTACCAGTATCTTGTATGATTTCTGGACAGCTTAAAAATATGACAGTTCGTTTGTGCAGACCAATGAGCAATCTGAGACAGAGTGAAAATAGAAATGAAATATAAGAACATTGACCAACCTCTTAATTATTCCGGTAATCTTCATTTTTATTTTGACAAATTAATATCGAAAGTTAATGAAGCTTCTTCGAAAATCTCAGTCGCATACAGACTTTAATGACAAAAACAGATCTCCAATATTTGTAAAATGCTTATTAGTCAAAGAAATAAATATAGATGTAAATATCAAAGATCTACTGATAAAAATTTAAAAATTAAACTCAAATATATTCTGAAGTTCTGTAAAATAATCTAATTGACTTCCACCTTAATGAAGATCATAATGAATTATGGTAAAAATTTATTGTGAATTTACCATCAGGCTCTAAATAATTTGGAAAATAACTAAATAATTACTGATCTTCATGTGATCATTGCAGCTGAAAAGGCATATTCATTAGCAGATGTATTTGTTACGCTGCACTCTATATTTATTAATGATCTGAATGATATAATCCCTAACAGGACACACATTTAACTTACGAATTTAGCGGAGTTTAAATCGTTCTATTTTTTATTGAAAAATTATAAACCCCCGGTCTAGATGGCCTAGATAGCTTTACCCTCAAGAATATGTGGTTTTCGTTAAGAGTAGTAGAGGAAGAGTAGTCAATTTGACGGAACAGTATGGGAGTGTGCGAGAGAGTTTTCTCCTGGAAAAAATTAATTTGTAGTCATTTATAATTTAAAAAAGAATTATATTTTTGTAAAAAAATGGCAAAAATCAAAAATCGTCAATAATTCGTAAAATAAGTGTTTAAATAGGAAAAAGTTCTTAAATGTTTAAATAGGAAAAAGTTTGTAGGGTAGGTCATGCCCCACACCATATCGTTGGTTAAAAATGGTAGTTATAAGAAATTATTGAATGACTCTCGTATAATTTGATTTTCTGATTTATTCTTAAGTGTGAAGTACATTATTCTGGCACTAAGATTTATGTTAAATTTATGCATTTTAAAATTTATTTTTCTGATATGGGGACTACAAAAAAATATGAGGTGGCCCTCGTATAATTTTTTACATCGATTTTTGCTTATATTAATTTTAATTTGACCAATTATTGTTACAATACCAACGTATATGTGAGAATTTTGACCTTAAAAGTGATATTTGGAAGGCGGTTTGTATGGGATCTATGAGAAATAATGGACGGACCTTTCCATAGTTTGGCACATCGGCTTCGAAAATCTTACAGAGTTATTTCTGTCAAATTTCGTTTAAAAACCTCATTACTGGAGACATATATATGTGAGATACCTGAAATATTGGATCGAACACGGTCAATTTTATTCTGAGTGATTTAAAATCGAAATATATACTAAAAGGTGTAAGGCACATCGACTTAGAATTTCAAAAGACTTAACTCTGTCGAAATTCGTTGAAATCGTTTTATATTAAGGACTTCTATGAGCTTAAAACCTCATTCCGGAAGGACATTTGTATGGGAGGTACCTGAAATATTGGACTAAAATTCAATAGGATTCGTCCTTGGGTCAAAACATAATATTTATCAAATTTCATCGAGATATCTCAAAAATTCCGACCTGTAGAGTGTTCACAACGTTTACATGGCAGCCAGCCGGACAGAAAAATAAAAGGACATCGTTAAATCGTTTTAGAAACTGATTCTTTGTCGAATGGCGTACTTTAATATGGATGTAACACCATTTTTTCTATATGCTACAAACATCAACACAAACGCATTATACCTCAATCACAAACGATGGTGTAGGGTATAATTATATCTTGAGGAAAAATTCTAAAAAATCTAAAATCTTCAATAACTCGTTTTAAAGAGTTTACGTGGAAAAAAATCTTAATTTAATAAAAATTTGAATTTTAAAAAATTATACTTTTTTGCATTTTAATATTTAAAAATTCAATTCAGTTAAAATTTTAGAAATCAAATACTTTTTTTAACTTTTTTGTCAATTCTTGTTATCAATATTTCCAAAAATTTATTCCCAATTGTGAGTAAACTTCTCTTTAGTTCTTCTCCTTTTAGTTTTCCATTCATAAATGGACTCTTTTGTGTTTGAGTTTTTCCTCATTTTCAAATATTTGTATGACTTTCAAATGGTTTTGGTTTCAGATAAGAGGAAAACAAACTTTTCACACAGTTTTTGACTTAGTTTTTTTTTCAAATGTTTTAAAGCAGCAAGAAAAACTTTTTCTTACCTTCAACACACAAACACTAACACACTTGATATCTACTTACATATATAGTGAAAAGAAGTTTGTACTTTTGGAATAAATCGGGGCAGCAAATAAATAAAAATGATATCAATGGCAATGATGATGATGATTATTATGACGATGATGGTGATAATTATGATGAGTGTTTGGGAAAAGAAAAAAGGACTCGTGGATGAAAAGAAAAGGAAGTTTGTTGGAGAAAACTATTGCAGCAATTATGAAAAGTTGATTTTGGAAGAAAAGGCTGTGAGAACAGGAGATGAAAATAAAGTTATTGAAGGCAAGTTTTTGATATTTTCGAAAAATAAACATCTCTTATTCCAAACCTCTTTTTTATACCCTCCACAACCACAAGTGGTGATGAGCGCATAATAACTTTATCATTCGATTTGTAACGCTAAGAAGGAGTCATTTCAGATCCCATAATGTATATATACATGCATTTTCTTGCATCAAATCAAAAACTGAGTCAATTTATCTATGTCTGTCTGTCTGTTGGAACTATTCTTACACCTTGTAAAGTTATCGGAACTCTTTGAAATTAGGCCTGTTAAAAACCAACTATATTGGCTCATTAATAACAAAAGATACAGACCGATATCTGAGATAACCTTAAAATTCCGAGGAAGAACTTTTCTAATTTTTCGAACAAATTTAATGGGATTAAAACAAAAATTTAACTATATATCGTACAAAAAATTATCAAAATCGGATCAATATAAAAAAGTTGTTGGCAGAAATATGTAAAATTTTGATACTCCCCTAATTCTGTGTGCTATATGGGTTGCAATTTTTAAGATAATTTTCTGAATACATTTATTTTGATACAATAATGAACTCAAATAAATTAGATTATTTTATAAAGCTCTCATATAAGGCCCCTTCCCGGAACATGGTTTATAGCTTATAAAACTCTTAAATATGAACCGATTTTATTGAAATTTGTCACAATTTATTTTCTAACCGCCTTGAATATATGTATTTCCTATATCTCTCATATAACAGCCCTACCCGAAAAAACGGGTTTGAGTTTATTAAATAAGGAAAATTTTTTTTGAAATTCGATAAATTTAATTTTTTTCTAGCTCTCCTGAATATACGTTATTAATTTGAACAATATCGGTCCATATTTTTTAGTAGCTCCCATATAACGCCCCTTCTCGGTAAAAGTATTAGAGATTACAAGACACTACTAAATACCAATTTTTTTAAGGGCATTTTTTCGTAATCGACGTTAAAGCTGATAAACGAATAAGTTGTTTAGTGCAATATCTTCCACTTATATTTGCATAATGTTAGTGTTGGAGGGTATTTAAGATCCAGTACAACCGTATATATCATTCTTATTTGTTTTCGAACCAATTTGGTGTAAATTTCATTCATTTGTAAGAAAATCAAAAACCAATTTCTACTTTTTAAAGTAAATAAAAATGACTTTATTTAAAATAAAAGTTAAATATTTTACTGGCAGAAAAAGAACATAAATAAATTTAACTTTTACACGTACGAAATTTAACTTTTACTTACTTAAACCTGTGATAGTGTGAGAAAGAGGAAAGGAGAACAACTAAGGATCTTCAAGTTGTCGCTATACATACCAATATTTACATAACTTTCAAACATATTTTATTTGTCTCCCGTTGTTAGCCCAGGGGAAATAATAAAAAGTTTATTTTTGAAAAGAGAGTTTGATTTAAGTACTTAATTTTAAAATCTGTTCATATTAAATTTAATCATAAATTATATTTAATTACAGATTTTGAAGTAGAGTTTGTCTAAACTCTCAGACCGTCTTCCCTGTAACTTAACCATGTCGCAGCCTTTCGTGGAGTATCGGTACAGAATGTTTGAGAAGATAATAGGACCTCTATAGAATAGCCAGAAGCCAATATATATCTTCCACTGCTGACCCAAACTTATGCAGGCTAAATTAATGAATCGTAACTTTAACTTAAATGTCAATTTTTGTTGCCGGACGGACGAACGGACGGAAATGTTTAAATCGACTCAGAAAGTGATTCTAAGTCGAACGGTATATTTAAAAGTGGTGGTAGGACTGTTTTTTCTGTCCGTTACAAACATCATTTATTATATTTAATTATCGATTTTGAAGTAGAGTTATTCCAAACTCTCATATCGTATCCCCTCAAACACTCGTGGAGTATAGTTGCAGAATCTTTGACTTCAAACAAGATAAGAGGATGTATCAGGACCTCTATAGAAGAACCAGAAGCCAGTACATATTTTGCACTGCTGACCCAAACTTATCAAGGCTAAGTTAATTATTGGTATCTTTAACTTAAATGTAGAAGTTTGTTGTGTCAGGACCTCTATGAAATAACCATAAACCAGTAAATATCTCCTACTGCTTAAATTAATCCGGTCTAACTAAATAAAACGTATCTTTATTTAAAATGTCAAATTTTGTTTCTAAAAATTGTTTTTCGGAGAAACCAGAACACCTTCCAATATGTCAAACCGCTGCAGAAACTTATCAAATGTTGGTATTGATTTGTGCGATTCAAAAGGATTGTTCTCGACACTGAAGTTAGAATCTATTAAGTTAATAAATTAAAAAGCATTATTTTTAAACTCGGCCAACTGACCAAATCATTGCGAAAAACAAGGAAATTAAATGGGATTGTAACAAAAATTGATTAGAGTACTTAACCAGATGTGAGTCCAAAAACTTTCATGGTGCGAAACTTAGTCAAATATTTGTGACCATAGTCTTCCATGATCTCAGGAACATTTGGAAAACCTTTGTTGTGTTGGCTCAAAAGCTTTATAGTCCACGTTTTACCCCTTTTATTTCTTTCAATTGTTTTTATTATTTCACTTCAGACTAGGACTTGGCAACAAATTCACTTAATTTAGAGAAGAAGATTTGATAGTAACAGCTTCAGTAACAGTATATTTACAAGTAACAGTATATTTATCTACTCCTATTTTGTATCTTTTGGCCAATACTTCTGAGTTAACACCTCCTAAATGTTCCCTGCCATTATCATTCCGTTAACGAAAAAGAGACATTACCAGGAGTTATTTTATAGATTGCAATCAAGGATATCTTAATAATATTACAGGCCACAGCGTCCTCTAAGGAGGTGGCAAATACTTTCTAAATGAACAATTTACTTGTTTCAAACTTGGTGTAATACCATCTTTCAGTTGTCAAATCAAAATGTATGGAGATCATTTCCTATTCCCTTTTAGGTTTTCACTATAGTTTAAAACTATATATATGTGGCTAAAATTAAATGTGTGCAGAACAACTCCGAACCTAATATATTTGACTCCACACTTGATACAATTAAGCACTATCTCAGAACTTTTAACTGTACTTCGATGCTGTTGCGATCGATCTATTGACATCATCCATGTTTTATTCAGTCTTCACCACAACATAAATACATCGTACTATAGATAGACTAAAAATGGGTACAGAACGACTCTAAAATATTCCTCACTTGATATATTTGAGTATTATTTTAGAAGTTTCATGGCATCTTTAATGGCAGTGTCATCGATTCATTGGCATCATACATGATACATTTACATCTCATCCTTAGATCAATACGAAATTGACTTGCGATGTAAGTGAGAGAATTAGGATTTCGAGATAATGTTCCAGCACCATTCTCAGTATTGTTCAACATCGCTTTGACTCATTCTTTTTACATATATTTCCCTTGATCCATTTACTTCACATGGTCGGGATAATGTAACCAGATACAAATGTATCCCTTAAAAACACTACTAAAACTTTCCTGTGACAGAAATAGCTCCTCCACACAAACACAGAAAAATACTCAGAAGAGATGAGAGTTTTAATCAAAAATTAAACCTTAGATTTATAGCGGGGCTTATAGGCTTAAAAGTATTCCATTTATACTTCTGAAAATACATTTAGCAGAATAACAACGCCCATATTCTTCCTACTCCCCGTAATATATCCTTCACTGTTCAAGGACAAAAAAAAACAAGAACACTTTGTCATATCGTGTGTAATGCTAGAAAGGAATCATGTAGGACCCCATAATGTATATATATTCTAGTATTAAATTAACGTCGGAATAAATATTGATATATCCGTCTGTCTGTCTTTTGACAAAAGAACTTTATTATTAAAAACCAGCCGGTTCTGTAATCACAAAAAAGTTATTGGCAAAAATATAACCAATTAAAGACTCTATAAGTGTTCCTGTGATAAATTTAAGGAAACAAAAATAAATTATTGTGTGTATTTTTGAGTTTATATGCAGCAAGTGTGTCTGTAAGTACACAATGTATGTACTATGCAAAATGTACTTATAATGGAGGCCACTCCAACTTGTTTAAATTAAGAAAAATTGTTCTCTTCTCTCATGTTAAATTTAATTTTGAACTGATTTCTATTTAACCCCATTTTCTCTTTTATCATAAAATGTTCCTGAAGTAAAATGAAATTTGACATTTACATTTGTAAACTGTCCATCTTTTAATGTCCTTGCAGCAAATACCTAATTCCAAAAACAAAAAACTAAAGCCAATAATACTCTAATGTTTTTCTTTCATTCTATTTTAGTTTTTGTGAAAACATTTTAGGAAAAATAAAACTTTTAGCTTTTGTAATTCATTGAATCCTTTTTTTTTTCAGTTACACTCACAAACTCAGTCACTCTCACTCACACACAATTCCCTTTATGATATCTTTGTTCTAGTTTTATAATCAAAACTGATGAATTATGCATTGCACTTTAGGCAACAATATAAACTGAATAAGTTTAAGTCATAATATTGACAGTATAATAAATTTGTTACAAACACTCAGATACACACGAACACATATATACATTAATCAGATCTCTCACGTATATTTCCTTAGGAAATGTTGTAAAGTGTACAAAAGATATTCATCACAATTGAAGAATTGGAAAAGTTTATAAATTTAAAGTCAGATAAAAAGGTTACACAGACAGATGGACGGATGGCAGAATGGCTGGATGAATGAAGAGACAGTGACATATTCACACACCTTTATTTAGTGTTTAAGGCAAAGATTTTTTTAATTTTAACAGGAAGTAAAGAAAGAGTTTATAAGACCCGAAGGTATTATCTTTTCTTTTGTTCTTGGGCCAGCAGCAACGACAACATTAAAACTTTTTCGAATAACTAACGAAAAATACTAAAATTCAAGTAATTTAGATTTAAGGGATAAAATCGCAATAAAAATAATTTCAAGTTTTGAAAATTGTTAAAGGAGCATAAGGGGCATCAGAATAAGTTAATAAATTTTGTGAGATTTATTGTGTCCTTGTAGGAGAAATTGCTATGAATTTGTGAAGCAAAGCTTATAAAACGCTTTGTAGTCAAGAGTATTATTTTTATTGTTGGCTTCATATGACGCGATCACTTGCGTCATCACTTGGTTTTAAGGGCAACTTCGTTATCTTTTCTTCTAGCGGTTACGGTTTCAAGCTGTTGATGATCTCCATATGTTGTTCCTTAAATATCTGTGAGTTAAAAAGAAACATCTCCAAGTTGTTGCATATACGATCAGTCTTATGTTATGAAGTTCACGAAATAAGAGGGATTTTGATGGTATACGGGCTTTGATATCAATCCGATTCTACTGTTTTTAAAAAAATGAATGAAAAAAAATGCTTTAATCTTCAACGTTACAATTATGAATCCATTTGGATCGTACAATATAGGAATCCTTTTGCTCCTTTTGATCTTGCTTACCTCCTTGAGGTAAGCAAGATCTTTCAGTCCAATTTGGGTCTTCGAATATTGGGTTCCTTAAAGAATCGTAACTTGACATAGAAACATGAGTTAAAGTCCTAGTTTTCTAAAAAATACGGAAGGTACTTGTGTCCGTTGTAGGAGAAAACCTAATGGACTCAGACAGTGTTTTATTGGAAAGATATCGTTCTTGCACTCAGAGTATTTGTATCTAATGTTATGATCCATATACGATACTGACTATTAAAGTAAACAACATGAAGATTCATACGGTAAATTTTAGTGCACATATTGATGTTGACAATCGAGAATAGCGAATGTCGGTTTGTGTATGTCAATCGTATAGATTTCCGGATTAGCTAATAAGCGACAAATGATCTTCACTTTTAAGTGTAATAAGGACAATAGAAATGCATTTAATTAAATTAAAGAATTGTAAAACTGTCGTTTAATAATTCAATGCCATGATGTGTGCTATTGGATCCTTCCAAGAAGATGAGCGAAAGATATACAAAATTTATGTGTGATAAAAATATTTCCCTGATGTATCTAGACAAGTAATAGATCTTCGAAAATCAACTGCAGCTACAATGATCAGTAAAAACGTCAAAGGCTGTGACTGACAGAAAAATGGTTAATTTATGGATTCAATCTGAAAGGATCACGAAGTTAAGCTTTGCTAATGTTATTGGATAACTCAGGAACGGTAATTAAAGGCTGGGAATGATCGATATCGTAAAATGTATGATATAATTTCTAATAGGGAAAATGTTCTTTGTTTCGATTTTCGACAAAGCGTTAAAGCTGCTCTAAATAAAGCTCGAATTGGAAGTGTTAAACCACAGCCAGAGAGCTCAAAAAAATAATAAATTTAGTGATCAGGTTAACAGTAATTTATGGATTTACACCGCTAAAATAGGTAAAAAAACGATCAGAAACAATATTATGTAGGGATTGTTATCTATCTGAACGACCTTGATAATGGGTCAGTTCAATTTTTTTCTTGTATTTGGGCAGCTTTAGAGTTCGATAATCGATAATGTAATATATTGCAGTGGTTTTCCGGCAACTGCTTGTAAATATTCACTATGAAAATACAGCAATGGGATCAACTAGCACTCCTAGATCGATAGGCATATAATGAGTTTTCTCTTGTTTAGTTGTGGAGCAGGTTAAGTACGATTGTGGTATTCTGTCGGCTTTTAATATTCAGGTTTACTATGCACAATTTGATTGACAGCTTTAGTATCCGATATTTTATACTACTTTTATACTTTTATACTACTTTTATTAAAAGCTATGTGTACAATTCGTATTAGCATTAAATCAGAAATTAAGACGAAATTGCTCATAAGAACGTCATAGACGAAGCGCTATATTAATTCCACACTTTCGTTCAGAGGCGAAAGATTTTTTATTATATACTTTTATTCCAACCGATAACTTTATTGTTGGTAAAAGAATAAATATTGTAAAATATATAATACTCTCTTATCAGAATATTGGATAGAGACTAAAGTTAAAAAACAGCAAAATGATGTGGCGGAATTGAAGTCTTAGTAACACATTACCTCTTAGGAACATGTTATAAACAAGTTAGAATATATAGTCGGTCAAGCTCTAACTATCTAATACCCTACACCACATTGTCTATTAAAAATGGTGTTTACGAAAAATTAATGAACGACCCTATCATAATGTAATTTTCTGATTTATTCTTAGATGTGCAGTACATTATTGTGTCACTAAGATTTGTGTTAAATTTTTGCATTTTAAAATGAATTTTTCTGGGGAGATTATTTTGGGGCTACAAGAAATTATGAATCGACCCTCGTATAATTTTGCACATCGATTTTTGCTTATTTTTGTCTTAATTTGTCCAATTTTTATTACGATACCAACGTATATGTGAGATTTTTGCTTTTAAAGTGATATTTGGAAGGCGGTTTGTTTGGGACCTATGAGAAATAATTAACCGACCATCGTATATTTTTGTACATTGCTTTAGAATATTATAAGGCATACTTGTGTCAAATTTAAAATTGCCTTCTGTTTGGAACCTTTATGACCATAAAGCCCCATTCCGAGACGAACATTTGTATGGAAGGCACCTGAAATATTGGATCGAACATAGTCAATTTCAATCGGCTTCGTCCTAAGACCAAACTAATAATATGTACCAAATGTCATCGCTCTATTTTAAAAATTACGACCTGTTGACTGTCCACAACGCTTACATGGACAGTTAGCCGGAAAGACAGACGGACTGACATCGTTAAATCGACTCAGAAAGTGATTCTGTTTTAATTCGGTTACTTAGAAAATTCTCTAACGGTTCTTTAATTATCACTTTCAAAAATAATGTTTATGATATCAAAATAACTTATTTATTTTATTCTGCAAAGTCACAAAAAAAAGTTTTTTTGTCTGAACAATTTTGCAATTTCCAAACTCCAAAAGTTTAATAACCCCAACAAATTTGTCTCTCTATAAACAAATAATAAAAATTAAATAAGTGTATCAAATTATTTACACAATAATTGACACCTGTTCTAGGTGGTAGTCCATCTAGTTTATATGTCACAAACCAACAAATTGTGTTCAGGTAAAATTTGTGTCACAAAAATTTTATAAATAAATAAAAAACCACACAAAACATACAAAAATTTATTTAAAAAGTTATAGAGAAGAAGTATCTGAGCAACAAACTTCTATACAGAGGTATTTATTTGTGAAGACAATTTAATTGTTATGGTCAATTAAAAACATGTTGCCAATATATTTGAGGAAAAATAAATAAGTTTTTGAAAAAATGTAACTAAAATTAGAAAAGTTGCAAGAGGGTATGAAATGTTGGGTGTTGTGGTAAGAATCTATATCTGAATCGATTTTTCTATGTCCGTCAGATGGAAAGCTTCTAAAATGAGAAAGAACAAGTAAGAATGCTATATTCGTCAGTGCCGAATCTTGAATAATCCTTCACCACTTTATTTAAGACAATTATCTATTTGTCTGAATTTCAATGGAATTGGTTCATATTTTATTCCGGGAAGTGGGGTTATAAAGGATTAATATCCAAACATTGCCGATGATAGCCAAACTAGTGTCATATATTAAATACAGTTTAAAAATGTTTATTGATTAAACTCGTTTTCCGGAAAGGGGCATTATATATGGACCAATATTGGTCAGATCAAGATATTTAGAAAAATAACTGAGCCGAATTTCAACAGAAATAGTAATTATTTACTAGTTTTATAAAATCAGAAAAAGGGGGCTATAGCAATATATAGACCGAGATTGTCCAAATACAGTTAGAAAAATCATTGTGTAGAATTTCATTAGAATGGTATACTCAAAAGTGGTGATAGGACTATTTTTTCTGCCTGTTACAAACATCTGCACAAACGCGTATTTGGGTATAAAAGTCATAAAATACTTGAGTTAAACGTTTTAATGGAGAAGGTGTGTTAAGAATTTTTTGATCTCACTCCTTAAAAATACAAATATTTTGGGCCCACTATTTTCCAGAAACTGTCTGGAGGAATTAAGATTTTTGGTTTGAAATTTCCCATTTAATTCGAACTCTTCCAGATAAATTCAAATATGATTCTTTATAAACGACTTTAATTAAAGTTTAAACATTTTTTTAAATATAAATTTTAACTAGTTTTTCTCAAACACAATTATTCATTGTGTTTTTAAATAAAAGAAATAAATGATGAAAATTACAAAAAATTCGGTTGTGTATTTAAGAACTTTTTATTTTTATAACGAAAAAGAAAAACGAATAAAAAATGTTTTATGACAAAAATTAAAAATCATCTTTTGTTTCTTCAAAATTTCAAAGAAAAAATATGAAAAAAATATGAAACTTTTTAAATTAAACTAAAAAATTTCATTTGCTGTTTTAAATAATTTCTTTTTTGAAAACAAAAAGATGGTTTTAAGAGAAGAGGGAGGGAAGTGAAAAGAGGAGAAAAAGTGAAAGAAAACAGAATTCAACATGAAAAAAATTAAAATAAAAATATTCATACATTTGCACTTTGTTTTACAAAAAAAAAAAAAAACGCATGATTATCCTTGTGGCACATATAATATTTGAAGGTGCACAGTGGGTTGGGGAGTATAAAAATATTTTCACATAAATTTATATAAATTAGTCTTTACTGATTAAAATGAGTGACCTGAAAAAAACTGTTTACTAAAATTATTAAATATTCTCAATAAAATCCAACTTGGTCCTACAAAAAATACGATGTTATCAAACAGTACCGAGAGTATTTGGACTACATTCCCTTCTAAGCCAAACAAATAGAAAGTTTTCAAAATAGCTCCGAATACATTCCGTAATAAAGCAGCTCGGTTAGCTCAGTATTTGGTACAAAAAGTTAAAACTAATGCAGGTTTAAAAATAATTAAGGTTTAAAAAAGTTCCTGACACGAGCGCAGCTAAAAATTTAGAGGTAAAACTCTATAAATACTGAAATTTGATCACGAAATGCTTACAAAAGGGTGCTTAGACATAAAATAGTCTATTCAATAGACTAAAAACTAGACTATTTGATAGACTAGAAACTAGTCTATTCGATAGACTAGAAACTAGTCTATTCGATAGACTAGAAACTAGTCTATTCGATAGACTAGAAACTAGTCTATTCGATAGACTAGAAACTAGTCTATTCGATAGACTAGAAACTAGTCTATTCGATAGACTAGAAACTAGTCTATTCGATAGACTAGAAACTAGTCTATTCGATAGACTAGAAACTAGTCTATTCGATAGACTAGAAACTAGTCTATTCGATAGACTAGAAACTAGTCTATTCGATAGACTAGAAACTAGTCTATTCGATAGACTAGAAACTAGTCTATTCGATAGACTAGAAACTAGTCTATTCGATAGACTAGAAACTAGTCTATTCGATAGACTAGAAACTAGTCTATTCGATAGACTAGAAACTAGTCTATTCGATAGACTAGAAACTAGTCTATTCGATAGACTAGAAACTAGTCTATTCGATAGACTAGAAACTAGTCTATTCGATAGACTAGAAACTAGTCTATTCGATAGACTAGAAACTAGTCTATTCGATAGACTAGAAACTAGTCTATTCGATAGACTAGAAACTAGTCTATTCGATAGACTAGAAATTAGTCTATTCGATAGACTAGAAACTAGTCTATTCGATAGACTAGAAACTAGTCTATTCGATAGACTAGAAATTAGTCTATTCGATAGACTAGAAACTAGTCTATTCGATAGTCTAGAGACTAGTCTATTCGATAGACTAGAAACTAGTCTATTCGATAGTCTAGAAACAAGTCTATTCGATAGACTAGAAAGTTGTCTATTCGATAGACTAGAAACTAGTCTATTCGATAGACTAGAAACTAGTCTATTCGATAGACTAGAAACTAGTCTATTCGATAGACTAGAAACTAGTCTATTCGATAGACTAGAAACAAGTCTATTCGATAGACTAGAAACAAGTCTATTCGATAGACTAGAAACTAGTCTATTCGATAGACTAGAAACTAGTCTATTCGATAGACTAGAAACTGGTCTATTCGATAGACTAGAAACTAGTCTATTCGATAGACTAGAAACTAGTCTATTCGATAGACTAGAAACTAGTCTATTCGATAGACTAGAAACTAGTCTATTCGATAGACTAGAAACTAGTCTATTCGATAGACTAGAAATTAGTCTATTCGATAGACTAGAAACTAGTCTATTCGATAGACTAGAAACTAGTCTATTCGATAGACTAGAAACTAGTCTATTCGATAGACTAGAAACTAGTCTATTCGATAGAATAGAAAGTAGTCTATTCGATAGACTAGAAACTAGTCTATTCGATAGAATAGAAAGTAGTCTATTCGATAGACTAGAAACTAGTCTATTCGATAGACTAGAAACTAGTCTATTCGATAGACTAGAAATTAGTCTATTCGATAGACTAGAAACTAGTCTATTCGATAGACTAGAAATTAGTCTATTCGATAGACTAGAAATTAGTCTATTCGATAGACTAGAAATTAGTCTATTCGATAGACTAGAAATTAGTCTATTCGATAGACTAGAAACTAGTCTATTCGATAGACTAGAAACTAGTCTATTCGATAGACTAGAAACTAGTCTATTCGATAGACTAGAAACTAGTCTATTCGATAGACTAGAAACTAGTCTATTCGATAGAATAGAAAGTAGTCTATTCGATAGACTAGAAACTAGTCTATTCGATAGACTAGAAACTAGTCTATTCGATAGACTAGAAACTAGTCTATTCGATAGAATAGAAAGTAGTCTATTCGATAGACTAGAAACTAGTCTATTCGATAGACTAGAAACTAGTCTATTCGATAGACTAGAAACTAGTCTATTCGATAGACTAGAAACTAGTCTATTCGATAGACTAGAAACAAGTCTATTCGATAGACTAGAAACAAGTCTATTCGATAGACTAGAAACAAGTCTATTCGATAGACTAGAAACAAGTCTATTCGATAGACTAGAAACTAGTCTATTCGATAGTCTAGAAATTAGTCTATTCGATAGACTAGAAACTAGTCTATTCGATAGACTAGAAACTAGTCTATTCGATAGACTAGAAACTAGTCTATTCGATAGACTAGAAACTAGTCTATTCGATAGACTAGAAACTAGTCTATTCGATAGACTAGAAACTAGTCTATTCGATAGACTAGAAACTAGTCTATTCGATAGACTAGAAACTAGTCTATTCGATAGACTAGAAACTAGTCTATTCGATAGACTAGAAACTAGTCTATTCGATAGACTAGAAACTAGTCTATTCGATAGAATAGAAAGTAGTCTATTCGATAGACTAGAAACTAGTCTATTCGATAGACTAGAAACTAGTCTATTCGATAGACTAGAAACTAGTCTATTCGATAGACTAGAAACTAGTCTATTCGATAGACTAGAAACAAGTCTATTCGATAGACTAGAAACTAGTCTATTCGATAGACTAGAAACTAGTCTATTCGATAGACTAGAAACTAGTCTATTCGATAGACTAGAAACTAGTCTATTCGATAGACTAGAAACTAGTCTATTCGATAGACTAGAAACTAGTCTATTCGATAGACTAGAAACTAGTCTATTCGATAGACTAGAAACTAGTCTATTCGATAGACTAGAAACTAGTCTATTCGATAGACTAGAAACTAGTCTATTCGATAGACTAGAAATTAGTCTATTCGATAGACTAGAAACTAGTCTATTCGATAGACTAGAAACTAGTCTATTCGATAGACTAGAAATTAGTCTATTCGATAGACTAGAAACTAGTCTATTCGATAGTCTAGAGACTAGTCTATTCGATAGACTAGAAACTAGTCTATTCGATAGTCTAGAAACAAGTCTATTCGATAGACTAGAAAGTTGTCTATTCGATAGACTAGAAACTAGTCTATTCGATAGACTAGAAACTAGTCTATTCGATAGACTAGAAACTAGTCTATTCGATAGACTAGAAACTAGTCTATTCGATAGACTAGAAACAAGTCTATTCGATAGACTAGAAACAAGTCTATTCGATAGACTAGAAACTAGTCTATTCGATAGACTAGAAACTAGTCTATTCGATAGACTAGAAACTGGTCTATTCGATAGACTAGAAACTAGTCTATTCGATAGACTAGAAACTAGTCTATTCGATAGACTAGAAACTAGTCTATTCGATAGACTAGAAACTAGTCTATTCGATAGACTAGAAACTAGTCTATTCGATAGACTAGAAATTAGTCTATTCGATAGACTAGAAACTAGTCTATTCGATAGACTAGAAACTAGTCTATTCGATAGACTAGAAACTAGTCTATTCGATAGACTAGAAACTAGTCTATTCGATAGAATAGAAAGTAGTCTATTCGATAGACTAGAAACTAGTCTATTCGATAGAATAGAAAGTAGTCTATTCGATAGACTAGAAACTAGTCTATTCGATAGACTAGAAACTAGTCTATTCGATAGACTAGAAATTAGTCTATTCGATAGACTAGAAACTAGTCTATTCGATAGACTAGAAATTAGTCTATTCGATAGACTAGAAATTAGTCTATTCGATAGACTAGAAATTAGTCTATTCGATAGACTAGAAATTAGTCTATTCGATAGACTAGAAACTAGTCTATTCGATAGACTAGAAACTAGTCTATTCGATAGACTAGAAACTAGTCTATTCGATAGACTAGAAACTAGTCTATTCGATAGACTAGAAACTAGTCTATTCGATAGAATAGAAAGTAGTCTATTCGATAGACTAGAAACTAGTCTATTCGATAGACTAGAAACTAGTCTATTCGATAGACTAGAAACTAGTCTATTCGATAGAATAGAAAGTAGTCTATTCGATAGACTAGAAACTAGTCTATTCGATAGACTAGAAACTAGTCTATTCGATAGACTAGAAACTAGTCTATTCGATAGACTAGAAACTAGTCTATTCGATAGACTAGAAACTAGTCTATTCGATAGACTAGAAACAAGTCTATTCGATAGACTAGAAACAAGTCTATTCGATAGACTAGAAACAAGTCTATTCGATAGACTAGAAACAAGTCTATTCGATAGACTAGAAACTAGTCTATTCGATAGTCTAGAAATTAGTCTATTCGATAGACTAGAAACTAGTCTATTCGATAGACTAGAAACTAGTCTATTCGATAGACTAGAAACTAGTCTATTCGATAGACTAGAAACTAGTCTATTCGATAGACTAGAAACTAGTCTATTCGATAGACTAGAAACTAGTCTATTCGATAGACTAGAAACTAGTCTATTCGATAGACTAGAAACTAGTCTATTCGATAGACTAGAAACTAGTCTATTCGATAGACTAGAAACTAGTCTATTCGATAGACTAGAAACTAGTCTATTCGATAGACTAGAAACTAGTCTATTCGATAGACTAGAAACTAGTCTATTCGATAGACTAGAAACTAGTCTATTCGATAGACTAGAAACTAGTCTATTCGATAGACTAGAAACTAGTCTATTCGATAGACTAGAAACTAGTCTATTCGATAGACTAGAAACTAGTCTATTCGATAGACTAGAAACTAGTCTATTCGATAGACTAGAAACTAGTCTATTCGATAGACTAGAAACTAGTCTATTCGATAGACTAGAAACTAGTCTATTCGATAGACTAGAAACTAGTCTATTCGATAGACTAGAAACTAGTCTATTCGATAGACTAGAAACTAGTCTATTCGATAGACTAGAAACTAGTCTATTCGATAGACTAGAAACTAGTCTATTCGATAGACTAGAAACTAGTCTATTCGATAGACTAGAAACTAGTCTATTCGATAGACTAGAAACTAGTCTATTCGATAGACTAGAAACTAGTCTATTCGATAGACTAAAAACTAGAAACAAAATTCTCTATTAGAAACAACTTCGAAAACACTGTTTTTCTCTTCTCTCTAGTACATGGAGGCGTATGATTGTCTACTTAATACAACCATACGTTCTATACGAATATGTAAATTCAATTGGGAGCAAATGCTTCTTTTTCCGAAATTTTCAGTATAAAAAAAACAACATTGAACAGAAGTGTTGATGGAATATGTTGACGACAATGAGTGACAACGGCAATAGCAACAGCAACATTTCTTTTTTCAAGTAAAACATAACGTATGCGTCCTCTCTTTTTATGCGTTCTTTCTTTGCTCTCTCTTGAAGTTTTTCCAAGTAAAATAAAAGGGAAAATCCAGATGTACTTGTAGACTGTTAAAACAAACTTTTGCTACTTTCTTATAATTGAATTTCTTTTAAAACAGAGATTTTGGTCTTATTTTGTTTTTACTCTTAATTCAAAATCTTCTGCAAGTATTATATATCTGTATATGTGTGTATGTAAGAGTATGTGTGTGTTGGATAAATATTGTTTAAGTAGCAAAAACTTATGCAGTTTTTGTATTTTTTTTGTCATTGTTGTTGTCGTGTCTTTAAAAAACAACAAAAACAAAATTGTTTACAAAAAAATGTTTCAACTTTGTTATTTTGAATAATTTGCTTTTCGAAAAGGGGGGAGAAGTGGAAGAACACTGAAAGAAAACAAAAGTATTTTAAAGGAGAAAGAATTTTTAATTTTTGCAAAACTTTTAATTTAAAAAAATCTGATCAGAGTTCAATTTCACTTACAACATTTTGATCGTCTTGTTGACGATTAATTTTCCATAGAAAATCTTCTTCATGATCAACTTTTTATAGAAAACTTTGTTGACGTACAACTTTTTACAGAACATCCTGCCGTCGGTCAATTTTCTATAGAAAATCTTGTCGTCGAACAATTTTCTATAGAAAATCTTGTCGTCGAACAATTTTCTATAGAAAATCTTGTCGTCGAACAATTTTCTATAGAAAATCTTGTCGTCGAACAATTTTCTATAGAAAATCTTGTCGTCGAACAATTTTCTATAGAAATCTTGTCGTCGAACAATTTTCTATAGAAAATCTTGTCGTCGAACAATTTTCTATAGAAAATCTTGTCGTCGAACAATTTTCTATAGAAAATCTTGTCGTCGAACAATTTTCTATAGAAAATCTTGTCGTCGAACAATTTTCTATAGAAAATCTTGTCGTCGAACAATTTTCTATAGAAAATCTTGTCGTCGAACAATTTTCTATAGAAAATCTTGTCGTCGAACAATTTTCTATAGAAAATCTTGTCGTCGAACAATTTTCTATAGAAAATCTTGTCGTCGAACAATTTTCTATAGAAAATCTTGTCGTCGAACAATTTTCTATAGAAAATCTTGTCGTCGAACAATTTTCTATAGAAAATCTTGTCGCCGAACAATTTTCTATAGAAAATCTTGTCGCCGAACAATTTTCTATAGAAAATCTTGTCGTCGAACAATTTTCTATAGAAAATCTTGTCGCCGAACAATTTTCTATAGAAAATCTTGTCTTGTCGTCGAACAATTTTCTATAGAAAATCTTGTCGTCGAACAATTTTCTATAGAAAATCTTGTCGTCGAACAATTTTCTATAGAAAATCTTGTCGTCGAACAATTTTCTATAGAAAATCTTGTCGTCGAACAATTTTCTATAGAAAATCTTGTCGTCGAACAATTTTCTATAGAAAATCTTGTCGTCGAACAATTTTCTATAGAAAATCTTGTCGTCGAACAATTTTCTATAGAAAATCTTGTCGTCGAACAATTTTCTATAGAAAATCTTGTCGTCGAACAATTTTCTATAGAAAATCTTGTCGTCGAACAATTTTCTATAGAAAATCTTGTCGTCGAACAATTTTCTATAGAAAATCTTGTCGTCGAACAATTTTCTATAGAAAATCTTGTCGTCGAACAATTTTCTATAGAAAATCTTGTCGTCGAACAATTTTCTATAGAAAATCTTGTCGTCGAACAATTTTCTATAGAAAATCTTGTCGTCGAACAATTTCTATAGAATATATTGATCATCGATATAGAATATATTGATCATCGATAAATTCTCCTTAAGAAGTTTGATCATTGATCAATTTTCTATAAAAAATCTTTTCGCAATCAATTTGTTTTTATAAGAAAACCTGATCATCGTTTAATTTTCGAATTATTCCCCCACCAATATTTGGTCACTTTTCACTTCACTACAAAAATGATGCCTTTTTTCTCTCTGTGTATAGTTTCAAGTGTTTAAACGAATGCATCAGGATTTGAAGTGTAAAAGAAAAGTTTCACATTTTTTCCCATCAACAACAAGGAAAAACAGTGCAAAATTGTCTTGCAGGCTCATGTACGATTATTGTTTTGCAAATGTTTAACACTCAAAATACGAGTTACATGAATGAAATAAGCGACGAAGAAAAAAAAACAATGAAAAACTTAAAAACTGTTGAAGTCAGTGAAGAAATTTAACACTTTTTATATTCATTCGTTAAACGATTTACACTGAATTTTACTTCGACAACAATTTCAAATGAAAATTCTAAATACAGAAAAAAATGAAAATTTTAGTTTTTTTCCCTGTATTTTTCAAGGAGTTACAGTTAGTTTTACTTTTCTATAGCTGAACATTTTTCCAGGAGTTTTTCATTGTTTTTTCTTTTTTTTTGGAAGCATAAACAAATATAAACACCTGCCTTAAAGTATAAATGTCGGGAATTGAGGAAAAATAAGAAAACAAAAATTACTGGAATACGCGAAGTAAAATTTTCAGAAGTGAAACTAAAATTTTTGCAGTTTGAGAATTTCTTTAACAGACAAAATAAAATCGTTACCATAATTTAAATAAAACTTAACAGACGAAAACGATAGATGACAAACAGCATGAGAACTCCTTCCCAAAGTGTTGTATTTGCATATTGACTTCAATTTACTTTGAAAATTTAACTTTGTTAAATAAAATTAAATTTAATTTTTTTATAAATTTTTGTGGTTTACGAAAAGAAAATTAGTTTATTTAAAAAATTTTATGTGAATTGGTAAATAAAGTGAAAAATGGGGGACAAGTGTAACTTTATCTACACTTCACCATTATAAATTTTACAACAATTACGAAACACAAATGGAAAGTTTTTCTGTAGAAAATCTTATCAATGATCACATTTTCTATAGAAAATTTTATCAACGATCACATTTTCTATAGAAAATCTAATCAACGATCACATTTTCTATAGAAAATCTTATCAACGATCACATTTTCTATAGAAAATCTTATCAACGATCACATTTTCTATAGAAAATCTTATCAACGATCACATTTTCTATAGAAAATCTTATCAACGATCACATTTTCTATAGAAAATCTTATCAACGATCAC
Source organism: Cochliomyia hominivorax (assembly GCA_004302925.2). Taxonomy (NCBI): domain Eukaryota; kingdom Metazoa; phylum Arthropoda; class Insecta; order Diptera; family Calliphoridae; genus Cochliomyia; species Cochliomyia hominivorax. The sequence continues at coordinate 84,627,377 of PYHX02000413.1, read as the reverse complement.
ATTTTCTATAGAAAATCTTATCAACGATCACATTTTCTATAGAAAATCTTATCAACGATCACATTTTCTATAGAAAATCTTATCAACGATCACATTTTCTATAGAAAATCTTATCAACGATCACATTTTCTATAGAAAATCTTATCAACGATCACATTTTCTATAGAAAATTTATCAACGATCACATTTTCTATAGAAAATCTTATCAACGATCACATTTTCTATAGAAAATCTTATCAACGATCACATTTTCTATAGAAAATCTTATCAACGATCACATTTTCTATAGAAAATCTTATCAACGATCACATTTTCTATAGAAAATCTTATCAACGATCACATTTTCTATAGAAAATCTTATCAACGATCACATTTTCTATAGAAAATCTTATCAACGATCACATTTTCTATAGAAAATCTTATCAACGATCACATTTTCTATAGAAAATCTTATCAACGATCACATTTTCTATAGAAAATCTTATCAACGATCACATTTTCTATAGAAAATTTTATCAACGATCACATTTTCTATAGAAAATCTTATCAACGATCACATTTTCTATAGAAAATCTTATCAACGATCACATTTTCTATAGAAAATCTTATCAACGATCACATTTTCTATAGAAAATCTTATCAACGATCACATTTTCTATAGAAAATCTTATCAACGATCACATTTTCTATAGAAAATCTTATCAACGATCACATTTTCTATAGAAAATCTTATCAACGATCACATTTTCTATAGAAAATCTTATCAACGATCACATTTTCTATAGAAAATCTTATCAACGATCACATTTTCTATAGAAAATCTTATCAACGATCACATTTTCTATAGAAAATCTTATCAACGATCACATTTTCTATAGAAAATCTTATCAACGATCACATTTTCTATAGAAAATCTTATCAACGATCACATTTTCTATAGAAAATCTTATCAACGATCACATTTTCTATAGAAAATCTTATCAACGATCACATTTTCTATAGAAAATCTTATCAACGATCACATTTTCTATAGAAAATCTTATCAACGATCACATTTTCTATAGAAAATCTTATCAACGATCACATCACATTTTCTATAGAAAATCTTATCAACGATCACATTTTCTATAGAAAATCTTATCAACGATCACATTTTCTATAGAAAATCTTATCAACGATCACATTTTCTATAGAAAATCTTATCAACGATCACATTTTCTATAGAAAATCTTATCAACGATCACATTTTCTATAGAAAATCTTATCAACGATCACATTTTCTATAGAAAATCTTATCAACGATCACATTTTCTATAGAAAATCTTATCAACGATCACATTTTCTATAGAAAATCTTATCAACGATCACATTTTCTATAGAAAATCTTATCAACGATCACATTTTCTATAGAAAATCTTATCAACGATCACATTTTCTATAGAAAATCTTATCAACGATCACATTTTCTATAGAAAATCTTATCAACGATCACATTTTCTATAGAAAATCTTATCAACGATCACATTTTCTATAGAAAATCTTATCAACGATCACATTTTCTATAGAAAATCTTATCAACGATCACATTTTCTATAGAAAATCTTATCAACGATCACATTTTCTATAGAAAATCTTATCAACGATCACATTTTCTATAGAAAATCTTATCAACGATCACATTTTCTATAGAAATTTATCAACGATCACATTTTCTATAGAAAATCTTATCAACGATCACATTTTCTATAGAAAATCTTATCAACGATCACATTTTCTATAGAAAATCTTATCAACGATCACATTTTCTATAGAAAATCTTATCAACGATCACATTTTCTATAGAAAATCTTATCAACGATCACATTTTCTATAGAAAATCTTATCAACGATCACATTTTCTATAGAAAATCTTATCAACGATCACATTTTCTATAGAAAATCTTATCAACGATCACATTTTCTATAGAAAATCTTATCAACGATCACATTTTCTATAGAAAATCTTATCAACGATCACATTTTCTATAGAAAATCTTATCAACGATCACATTTTCTATAGAAAATCTTATCAACGATCACATTTTCTATAGAAAATCTTATCAACGATCACATTTTCTATAGAAAATCTTATCAACGATCACATTTTCTATAGAAAATCTTATCAACGATCACATTTTCTATAGAAAATCTTATCAACGATCACATTTTCTATAGAAAATCTTATCAACGATCACATTTTCTATAGAAGATTTTATCAACGATCACATTTTCTATAGAAAATCTTATCAACGATCACATTTTCTATAGAAAATCTTATCAACGATCACATTTTCTATAGAAAATCTTATCAACGATCACATTTTCTATAGAAAATCTTATCAACGATCACATTTTCTATAGAAAATCTTATCAACGATCACATTTTCTATAGAAAATCTTATCAACGATCACATTTTCTATAGAAAATTTTATCAACGATCACATTTTCTATAGAAAATCTTATCACATTTTCTATAGAAAATTTTATCAACGATCACATTTTCTATAGAAAATCTTATCAACGATCACATTTTCTATGAAAAATCTTATTAACTATTAATTTTCTATGGAAATTTTTATTAACAATTAATTTTCTATGGAAAATTTTATTAACTATTAATTTTCTATAGAAAATCTTATCAACGATAAATTTTCCGTAAAAAATCTTATTGACGATCAATTTTCGAAAAAAAATTGAATCATCGATTCATTCTCTATAGAGAATTTTAAACACTAATCGGTTTAGAAATTTTTAATTTGATTATTTTTATTCTAGTAAATCTGTCATAAAGAGCATATTTTTATTTTTTTTTTTGGTATAAGTTAATTAAGCTCTTTTTACTCTTACTGACCCCATTTTATTTTCTACTGCAAATTAAACCAAATAAATATTTATCATTTTTTGTCATAAATTCTAAAAATAAAATTAAAATTAAAATTTTAATTAATAGCGAAACATTTAGTTAATAAAGTTCAATAAAATTTGCATAAATTTTAAAATTCTATTAATTATTTTTATTTATCTCTTTTTCCCAATATTTACACTCAACATTAGAAATTCGCACAACTAATTGGATAAACAAATAACGACGTTTTTTGTTTGTTTTAAATTTGTGATACACTCCACCACCACAAGTGGTGAAGAGGGTATATTAACTTTGTCATTCCGTGTGTAACGCTAAGAAGAAATTATCTCAGACCCCATAAAATATATATATTTGCACCAAATCAAAATTTGAGTCGATTTTGCTATGTTCGTCTGTATGTTGTTGGCACGCTCACTTATATCCACCGTAAAGAATAGAGCTCAACGAAATTTGGCCTTACTATTTCTTAAAGTGCTAAGTAGTTTCATATTTAAAACCACCGAAATCGGTTCGGTATGTTAAAAGATATAGATCGATATCTGAGACAACCTCTAAGTTCAAGCAAAAAACCTTCGTAAAATTGTCAATGAAATTGTCATAATATTAAGTTATATGTACTTCATTGCCATTCCAAAATCGGTTCGGAAAGTTATAGCCAAAAGTATAATCAACTTTATAATTTATTAAGTGTTTTTGAAAATTATCTTTGTTTGTTTTTGTAAATTATCTTCTAAACAACTTCAGCAAGAGTCTTCCTTATGTACTCCGAGAAGATCAAGTGGCAACAACATTGTAAATTATCTTCTATCTTCTAAACAACTTCAGCAAGAGTCTTCCTTATTTACTCCGAGAAGATCAATTGGCAACAACATTGTATTTTGTTTTTTTAAATTATCTTCCAAAAAGATCAAGTGGCAATCGAAATGTATTTTTTTTTTGTAATTCCATTTATATCTTTTACAGAACTTCTGGAAGACACTTCCTAATACAACATTGTATTTTGTTTTCGTAAATTATCTTCTATCTTCTAAAAATTTTCTGGAAGACACTTCCTTATATACTTGAAGAAGATCAAGTGGCGCTTGTAATGTATTTTGTATTTGTAAATCTGCGAAGATCTTCCTACAACCTTCCAGAAGTGTTTAAGAAGTGGCGTCCGCGAAATTTTCAACTTCAAAATGTTTGAAGGGATTTGATTCACATGCATTTGTGGTGGAGGGTATTGAAGAATCGATGTAGTTGAATATGGAATTCTTCCTTTTTTTAAATTTAGTTTTAATTAAGAATTTCACTTTTTCTCACAAAAATGTTGTTAGAACTCCAACAATTTGGTTATTAACAAATTATGTTATCAATTTTTTGTCGATTTCTCATATCTTTTTATTATTTTTAAATAATTATTTTTTATTTAATATATAAAATTTTATTTCACATAAAGATTTACTATTTGATGTATAAAATAATCAAATAAAAAAAGTTTTATGTGTAAATTTATTCAAAGTGATTGACGTCTCTTTAATTGTGCAAGTTGTAATTTAAATATTTATACACAGAGAGAAATTCAAAAAGTTTAACAAATAAAAAATGTAAAAATCTTATCAGGGATCTAGATAAGACTCGAAGGATGAATAACATCTTTATTTCTATTTTAAGATCGTTTGAAAATATTTAAATGAGAAACAATTATTCGGATCAAGAGAATAATCTTCTTTTTTAAGATCGTTTGAAAATATTAAAAACGGAAACAAGATTTGGCTGCGCCGAGTCTTGATTATCTTCCATCATTTACATAATGGAAACATTTGCATGAGTTTGAGAAGTATTGGACCATATTCTTGAAATTCCGTATAAATGTTGGTACCAAGCCAAAGTTTTTGATGACCAACTTAATTAAAAAAAATATATTAAAAAATGGAATGTTCCACACGAAGGATAATATTCGTTTTGTTAAATCTTTTGTGAGGCGTTGGTGGCCCTAATCAAACATTAGTGTTGTATTATCATACGACTTAAATATATTATTAGTTTGGAGGTAACTCTTCCGCTGGTGTTATCCATCCTATGTTATCACCAGTAAAATAGTTCCTTGTTATCCATCCTACGTTATCACCAGTAAAACAGTTCCTTGAGAATGCAATATGGGCCAAATTTGTGAACACTCGCTGTTAAATTTTTTTAGATATTCAGTTATCTATCGGGGGATATTGGTGAAATCAATAACATATATTTAAGACCGTTAGAAAAATAATGATGACAAAACCGTTTTTCGGTATGGCAAATTATGTGGGAGATATATCAAAATATACACCGATATCTTTTTTTAAATTAGTAACAGATATTTGTGATATTTAGAAAAATAATCATGGCAATTTTCAAAAAAATGCTTCATATATAACAGTTCAATAAGCTTAGTACCGTTATTCGGTAAAGAGCCTTATATGGCAGCTATAGCATAATATGGACCGATATTAGTTTATTTATTAACATATATTTGAGACAGTGACGAATTTCAATGGAATTTGTCTCTGTTAAAGACTTTTATAAGTTCAAAACCACATTCTAGAAGGGGGTTTCAAATGGGAGCTATAGCGAACTTCGAGCCGATATACGTTAAATTAATAATACATATAAATATTTACAAAAGTTAAGAAAATGATCATTATGATTTTCATAAGTTTTTTATAAGCTCAAAATGGTTTCCGGGAAAGGATCTTATTTGGGCAAAATATGAACCGATATAGATCAAATAAATAACATATATTTAAGATAGGAAAATAATTTCTCTGAATTTCAACAGAATCGGTCCATATAAAATATAAAATAGTTGTGTTAACTTAAAACCATATTCCGGGAAGTGCCCTTATATGGGATCTAAGTTAAATAATGGATCCAGTGCAACCTAGTTCTGTAGGCTTAGTTTTTGTTTTAAGTAAATATTTGTGCTAGATTTCAGAAAATTATCCTCAAAATTGCGATTTATGTAACACATTGATTTTGAGGTACATAAAAATTTTGAATATTTTAGCCCATAACTTTTTTATACTGATCTGATTTTGATGATTTTTTGTGCGAAGAGGTGTATGTATTGGATAAATTCTGTCTAAATCCAAGCAATTTTTGTTGAAGTTTTTATAAAAGTCCTGCACGGATTTTGAGGTTTTCTCAGATATCGGTCTTTAGTGTTAATAGACCGATGGAGATAATTTTAAATATGAAACTGCTTAGGACAACAATACAATTTTTCCAATTGTCCAATTATTATTGAACTCGGATAATTTTATAGTCATGAGAATGTTTCCAACAAGCAGGACGTATGATTTGATGCAAGAATATATATAGTTTAAGGGGTCTCAGCTGATCTCTTCTTAGCGTTACCTATCAATGTTAATATATCTTTATTACCACTTGTGGTGGTGGAGGGTATAAAAAAAAATCTGAAAAATTCGATCTTTTTTAAGTTTCAACTTTAAAAAGGTTAAAAATCGATTAACCTTAAAAGACAAAGGTATATATAGATTAAAAATGTGTTTCGACTTGAATATCTTAACTTCCACTTGTAAGCATATGTTTATATTGATTTCCAATCACTAATTATATGCAAAAATTCTTTAGTCTAAATTCATAAAAAAATTTTTGCAGAATTTTTAAAAAATCACGGCGCTAGCCAAGTTTGAAGGACCATCGACTACAACCCTGACCACATAAGTGTTACTACTTCTTTAAAACAACTCGAAAACACCTAAGTCGTAATCATCTCAAATTTCATTAAAATATCTTTAAAGGTTCAAAAGTTACACATTTATTTTCCAAGACATCGATTAGGAAATCAATTTGGTCTGAATTCGGTTAGTTTTTGTTCTCAATCCGGTTATTTTGAAACTCCTCAAGCCAAGAGATTTGAACAATCTGAGATTCGAAAGTTAGTCAGAAATCTAGTCTGCTTTGTCGATCCGTCGCATATTTATCTTATTTGTTAAAAATCTCAATAAATTTTTCTCAGTGTACTTTTTTGTTATTTCTCAATTTTGCCAGTAATGATCAATTTGTTTACACTTTTATTGTTATAATTTATTTTATATTTAATTTTTTTCTATTCGTTTTTAAATTTTGTTATTTTTTTTGTGCCATCACAGCTTGAGTTGTAAGATTAAATCAAAATATTAGAAGTTATTGATTCTGTAAATAACAGCAAAATCAAAGTAGGTGGACTTAAAAAGAAATTATTAACAAAACAAAGAGAAGAAATAAAAAAATAAACAAATAAAAATGAAATCGATAATGTAAACAGATACAAAATACAAATACATGAAAAACAAGTAAAAATGTTTTAGTCGGTCAAACCCGACTATGTTATATCCTATACCACAATGTTGGTTATAAATGGTAGTTAAGAAAAATTAATGAACGACTCTCGTATAATTTGATTCTCTGATTTATTCTTAAGTGTGTAGTACATTATTGTGGCCGGTTTATATGAGGGCTAACAAGAAATTATGCACCGACACTCGTATAATTTCACACATAAATTTTTTCTTTTATTTATCTTAATTTTATCTATTATTATTATTATTATTATTATTATTATTATTATTATTATTATTATTATTATTATTATTATTATTATTATTATTATTATTATTATTACAATATCAACGTATGTGTTAGATTTTTAACCTGAAAAGTGATGTTTAAAAGGGGGTTTTGTATGGAAATGGACCGACTTCTCATTCGTTTAACAATATTATAAGACTTAATTCTGCCAAATTTCGTTTAAATTTAGGACTTTTATGACCTTTAACCCCATTCCAGGAAGAACATTTGTATGGGAGGTACCTGAAATATTTGACCGAACATGATAAATTTCAATAGACTTCATCCATGGGCCAAATTAATAATAATAAGGACCAAATTTCATCGAGATATTTCAAAAGTTGCGACCTACATGGACAGCCAGCTGGACAGACAGACGGACATCGTAATATCGACTCAGAAAATGATTCTAAACCGAACGATGTTCTTAAAATAGGGTGTAACACCATTTTTTCTGTATGTTACAAACATTAACACAAATGCATTATATCCCAGCTACCAGCGGTGGTGTAGGGTATAAATAGCACCAATAAATATTCACGTTTATTCTATGAAAGAGATTTAATTCAAACGAAAAAAATGGGGGAATAACTTTTGCAATAACAACAATTATAAAATGATAGATTTTGGTCGATAGAGACTATAAGATACTCTACAAACGATCGTTAGTTTTATAAGTGATCTATGAGAAGAAAAGGTTTAGGGAAATCTGTAAGAATTTTGATATTTGAATTTCTATTGACACATAAATGTCAATTATATTAAGCAGGTCCACAAAATCACCCTTTTGAGATTTCAAGAATATTAAGAGATTTCTGGAACTGGATCTTCTTCAAACAATTATTTCTATTAAAAAATCCATTTTATGTAAGATACTTTTATCAATCAGAGCTTTATTCAGAAGGTATATATGGATGTCTTGTCAAACAGACGGCCTGCAGGAATTTCTTATATCGGCTCGGAAAGTGGGAACTTGATGATATAATGAATGGATTATTAAAATTTTTAACCAGACTTCATTTTTATGTTCATTCAATTATAACTGCCAAATAAAATCAAGATTCATAAAATTAAAATGGACAGCCGGAGGAATAGCGTATATATCTTTTCTTAGGATATTTGGATCTCCGTTCCGAAATGAACCGAGTCATATTTGTCCAAAGATTGTCAAGCCAGCGACAACTGTATCAATGGAAAATTTTTCTCTCAGAAACAATAAACAGATACAGTCGAACTGTAATATTTTTAATACGAATCGAAAAATACAAGACAGGAGAAATAATGGACCGGTCATATCAAATTTAAAAAAAATTAGTTGTGTATAAAAATCATATTGGAAAAAATATTGAAGTAGTTTCAAAATTTACTTTCACATATGTATTGCCAGCCATACGGACTGACGTACGTTATAAGAAGGAGCAAGCTAAGTAAAATAAAGGAATAAATATCAACAAATTCTCTAGATTTTAATCCTGAGACAAATTTAATACTAAAATTTACTTCAGAGTCAAAATAATATTTAATCAATATTAAGGAACTGTCAACTTGATAATGTAATTTCACATATGAAGTGCCAGCCAGACGGACTGACGGACGTTATCAAATCTTATTGGAAGAAGCAAGCTAAGTGAAATAAAGGAATAGATATCAACAACTTCTCTAGATTTTACTTCTGAAACAATTTTAATTCTTAAATTTAGTTTTGGGTCAAAATAATATTTAATCAATATTTAAGTATTTTCAAAATTGTAAATGCTCTATCAATTATGTAGTACCATCCAGACGGACTGACAGACATAACAAAATCATCATGGAAAGAGTGAGCTAAGTGAAATAAAGGAATAGATACAAATAAGTTCTCTTGGTTTAATTTCTGAGGTAAATTTATTTCTAAAATTTAGTTTTAGGTCAACAAAATAAATAAACAATTTTAAAATATTTTTAATGTAGTACATCTGTAGTACAAGCCAGACAGACTGACGGACGTTATTAAATGATTCCGGAATAAGTAAGCTTAGGAAAATAATGGAAATATATATCAAGGGTTTCTCTAAATTTTATTTCTGGGATAAATTTATTTCAATAAACAAATTCTGGCTGAAAATAATATCTATTCGATATTAAAGTTTTTTTTTAATTGTAAATATACTTTCACTTAAATATAGTACCAGCCAGACAGACTGATGGACATTATAGAATCATATCGGAAGGATAAAAATAAATACCAAGAGTGTCTCTTAATATTATTACTGAGACAAATTAATTATTTTTAAATTTAGTCAAGATATTAAAAAGCTTAAAACTTTACTCTATTTAGAAATAAGAAGACTAAATTAGAAAATTTAAGTAATAATCTCTTCTGACTCGATCTAGAAAAAAGAAGCTAATTGAAGTAATGAAAATAAATATCAGCAATTTCTGTAGATTTCATTTCTTGATCAAAATTATTATCCTTTTTAGATGTAATTAAAATATTTTCAAATTTTTCACTTTTCGTTGTCCCTTAAGTTTAAAAACAACTAAACAGCCAGACGGACGGACGGATATTGTTAATTGGATTAGAATGAAGAAAACTCTATTAAAATAGTTGATCGATAATTACAGATTTCTGTATATTTTTTCTGTATTAATTGTTTTTAAATTGTAATCTATTTAAAGGACTACTAGCCTATAGTGCCAGATAGAGGGACGGACATAATAAAAATATATATCACTTCCTTATAAAGATTTAAAAAAGCTTGACAGGCAAACGGACGCACAAACATCCTTAAATTTACTAGAAAGGAGGAAATCGTACAAAAACTATTGAACGACAATAAAAAAATCCTTTTTCTATTCAAAAATAACTTTATATAATTAGGACACTTAAACTGTGAACATTTTAAGTTGACTGCCATCGAACAGACATAAAGAAATCAACACTGAAATGGTTTCTGAGTTATCAACTTCTTTTAAGTTCATATTGTGAAATTTACTCTAAACATTACAAACATCATTACAAACCCAGAATACCACTAAATCATGTTCGATTGTGTAGCGCATTCACATTTGTTTATAATCATTTTTTACTACGTCACTTTATAATATTTAAGAGAGAGACTTGAAAATTCATTATCAGTTTCCTATGATCTCTATAAATTAGAGATATTTTATATAAATACCAACATTTGTTATTTTGAATTTCAAGCATAAAGTTGGTTATAAAAGAGTGTTGCAAAATGTTGAAGTTTGTAACAATTTTATTGGTTGCTGTCGTGGCTGCCAAGGCTTATGATTTTTCCGATTTTGATTATAGTGAGTTTAAAGTTTTTAACTAAATCTTTGGTGGAAGAAATATTAAAATTTTCAATTTTTAAAGATCAATTTCTGTTTGATGAATTCGAGTTATTAAACGAGGATGTAGCTTTATCACGTCAAAGACGTGATGCTGAAGTACCAGCGCCGGATAAGAAAGAATGTGGTGGTCGTCGTGGTGAAGGCAAAAAGGAATATACTTGCTGTGTGGGAGATAAATTCGATCACGAATACACTAAACAAATGAAAGAGATTAAGAAACAATGTGCCATGAAATATCGAGCAAATAATTGTGAGTATTTTAGGGACAAGATCTCAGTTAAAAATAGAAAAATTTGAAATGTTTTCCATTTACTTCTACAGCCGATGTTGAAAACTTTGATCCTTTCGATTGTGAGAAAATGTCCAGAATCAAACAATTGATCATTTGTGAAAGTGATTGTTTTGCTCGTGCTCTTAACATGGTCGATGAGAATGGTAAACTTAATCGTGAAGCTATTTTGAAACGTTTTGCTGAACATATGGTGGGTCAAAGTGATTGGAAACAAGCCGCCTATGAAGGTTATGTTGACAAATGTTTGGCTAAAGTTGAGGCCTCCTCTGAAACCAAGGATCAATGTAGTACTGCTCCCATGGAATTCCATCATTGTATTTGGGGTGAATTTTTATCCGGTTGCCCCGCCGATCTACGTATTGACTCCCACAAGTGTAATAAAATGAGAGAGCGTCATAGTGCTGGTACAGCTGGTTATTTGAGTAAACATTTGTTGCACAGTTTCTTGAAACATGGTCACGAACACCGTGGCCATAGTGCGGAACAAAAAGAAAGTGCTTAAGGATTTGATGCGAAAGAAAAAATATTTATATGTTTTGTTTTATGAAAATAAATTAATAAAAAATTAAAACAAAAAAACATTTTTTTATTAAACAAAAAACAACTTTTATGTTGCCCTAATCTGTTTGCCCTATAAACTCAATCATCCATAAATTTGCCAGTGTTGGCCACTCTTAACGATTTGTGATTAATTTAATTAAAATATTTTTACACAATTTTTATCTTCACAGCTGGAAGAAAACACGATTTAGAAACGCATTAAATCAAAATAATAAAACGATTTTGAATTAATTAAAAGAAAAAAAAATAGTTTGACTTTAAAAGAATTTATCAAACAACAATAAAAAATAAAACTACCCACATTTGAATCTATAATACACAGTGGGACGAAAATTATTATTTTTTTAAATAATTTTTGTAAAAATCACAATATTTATGAAACAGTGAAATTTCACTAAAATTGTGAATTTTTAAAGAAAAATGATTTCTTAATAAAAATGTGAATTTTTGGCAAAAAGGTGAATTTTTAGTAAAAATGGAACTAGAAGCTAAAGTGGAAGCTGATCTAGGAGCTTTATTTACAAACATTGTAAATTTGTAGTTAAAATGTGAATTTTTATACCCTACACCAACGAAGGTGGTTGTTGTAATATGCGTTCATGCTGATGTTTGTAACATGTAGCAAAAATGGTGCTACACCCACCATTAAGTATATCGTTCGACTCAAAATCACTTTCAGCACGACTTTCTAATACCCTATAACAACAAAATTAAGAAACGACCTTTGTATAATTTGAATTTCTGATTAATGCTTAAGTGTGAAGTACATTATTGTGACACTAAAATTTACGTTAACTATAGATTCCTACTTGTTAATAATGTGATTTATTATTAAAATTTATCTTTTTTTGTAAAAAGTGAATTTTTAGTAAAAATGTAAATCTTCAGAGAAAATGTGAATTTTTAGTGAATGGACATTTTTAGCGAAAATATGAAGTTTTGAAAAAGTGTGAATTTTACTAGACTAGAACTAAAACTGAATTAAAAGCTGTACTAAAACTAAAGTAGAGTCTGATCTGTATTCTGTATTAGAGTCTAATTTAGAATCTGAACCAGAGTCTGAGCTTGAATCTGAACTAGAATCTTAGCTGACAACTTAACACGTATATGAACTAGAAAAATTGCCCTAAATCAATGAAACTTGACTATATTGTTTGCTGTTGCCCTAAACAAATTCCAGCTATATCAGTTAAAAAAGTTAAAACCCAATATCTGAGACAACTTCAACATTCCGAAAAAGATTTCTTTAAATCTTATCAACAAAAAGTATTAATATGGTTACAAATCAATGTGTCATAAAGGCCGCAGATAACTATCTGAAATTTGTCACAAACTGGATTATTTGACCTAAGACCCACATGACCTCACTTTTCAAAATTTGGGTTTAAACTCATAAGACTCTTAAATATAGACAAATTCACTTGCAATCCGGCATAATAATTCTTTTAACTTTCTTAAATATATGTTATTAATTTGACAAATATCAGTGCATATTTTGCTATAGTTCCCATATAGGGCCACTTCCCGGAAAAGGCTTAAAAGCTTCTAAGACCCTTAGTTGAAATTTGATACAATTTTTTTTTTTAAATATAAATTTAATTTAACAATTATCGTGTCTTATTTGGTGATAACTCCCTATTAATATCACATTTAGGAATGGTGTTTAAAAGGTTTTTAATACCAACAATTACCCGTTGCGCTTTACTGCACTAATATTCTCCTCAGTCCAAGATCTCAAAAGAAATTTCACAAACCACAACGTGTATTGAAAAATCCTATGCAATGTAGATTTTGCCAAATGCCCCGGGCCCTGTGCGTTTAAAAAATTGTATTTAATATTTGCATTGCATGGAAGCTAACTCTTCCCTTGATCCTAACCGTCCTATATTTTGTCCAGTAAAACTGTATGGAACTAAATTCTAGATCATTCGCTGCTATAGTTGTTTAGATATTCAATCCTCCTTAGCCCATCGGCTCTATATTTTGTTCACTTAAACAGTTCCGAATTTGTGAACTCTCACTGGTTCTTTATATGTTCGATAATCATTATTTCCTTTGTATGGGGTTATCTCTCCCCTTGGTTCTATCCCTCCTACATTTTGGCCAGTAAAACAGATCCTTGGTAAAGTAATTGGAACCAATTTGAATACTCCCGCTTTTACAGTTCTTTAAATTTCGATAATTTATATTTGCTTTGTTCGGGAGTACCTTCCTCCTGATCTTACCCGCCCAATATTTTGATCAGTAAAATAAATTATAAAGAAAGTGTTTGGGGTCGAATTTGAGAACTTTTGCTGTTTTAATTCTTTAGATATCAACATTTTCTTTGTAGGGGGAAACCTCAACCCATGATCCTATCTTCTCTTCATTCTGACCAGTAAAACAGTTTCTTGAAAAATTTATTGAGACCAAATTTGAAAACTCTCGATGAAGTGGTTTTTTAGAAATTTAATTATCGACATTTTCTTTGTATTGAGGCTACCTCTTCCCCGATCCTATCCGTCCTTTATTTTGTGTAGAAAAATTCTATATGAAGTTGTTCTTCATACAGAAATTTTCATCAACAATTTGTTACCATATATCCCTGTAGGTTTTATAGGGACCCTTTATCGGTAATCAATGTTTAGGCTTATGAATGCATTAATTAATTGTCTGATAATTTCTTCTACTCAGACCAATATGGTGAAGAGTACATAAGATTCGGCACAACCGATTATAACATTTTTACCTGTTTTAAATTTGTTTCATGTACAGATGACTTAAGTGGTGCAAATGTCTTAAAGAAACGCATTTCAAAATAAATGAAGAGAAGCCAAGATTACTGATGCATTAACGCATTACTTGTTGGAATTTTAATTAAATGAAGATTAAATGTAAAAAATTTTTTTTATTCCATAAAATGAATTCTAACAAGAAAAATCCAATCGCAATTAAAACTATAAAAAGGAGATGTTTATATATAAATACGATCATTTGTTATTTAGAACTTTAAGCTTTAAAGTTGCGTTTACAACAATTGTGGAGTTAAAATGTTAAAATTTATATTAATTTTATTAGTTGTTGTGATGGTGGTTCAAGCTTTTGATTTTACGGATGTGGATTATGGTGAATTTAAATTATAAAATAAAAATGTTCCATTAATTTACTTTATATCATTTTGAAATTTTAGACCAGTTTTTATTCAATGAATTTGAATCGCTTAATGAGGATTTTGAGTTTTCACGCCATAAACGTGATGCTTATGAAGCATTTCCGGGACTGAAAGATAAATATTGCTGCAAGGGTGATAAACCGGAAATGGATTATATAATTGATATACCCTATATTAAACGAGATTGTGCCATTAAATATCAAATGAATAAGAGTGAGTATTTCAAATATCACATAAACTCTTAATTTGGATCCCTCTCCCTTTTTCCAGCCGATCTCAAAGAGTTCAATATTTTCGATTGTGAACAAATGTCTAAAGTAAAACAAGTTATAATTTCGAGAGTTAATTGTTTAGCTCGTTCTCTCAACATGATCGATGAGAATGATCAACTTAATCGTGAAGGTATAGTTAAACATTTTGCTGGCATCTTGGAGGGACAAAGTGAATGGAAACTTGCCGCTTTCGAAGGTTATATTGATAAATGTATGGCCAAAGTTGAAGCATTGCCGAAAACTAATGATCAGTACAGTACAGCTGCTATGGAATTACATCGTTGTTTTAGAAATGAACTGTTAAATGGTTGCCCAGCTGATTTACGTATTGACTCTTCCAGATGCAATAGATTAAGAAAAACTCACCGAGATGAGGCCACTAATTATATAAGTAGACGTTTTATAAATGCTATCATACGTAGAAGTCAAATCCATTGTTTTAATCAGGTGGAAGAATTTGAAAGTGATTAGATTGCATGACTAAATCAAAATTGCTTAAAATGTATTAAATATTTATTTTAACAATAAAAATAATTTTCATTTGAATAAATGATTGTGGTATTATTTCGCCGATTATTTTTTTTAACAAAAAGTCAATTTATTTGTAAAACTAATCAAAAAAACTCCAACTATTAGTTTTAGCCAATTAATTTTTATTCAAAAAATAAATTTATCATTTGTTTTGTGCGATTAGTTATTGAAAAACAGGGTCGTGGAATACAATTTCACAGTGAAATCTGGAGAAAATTCATTTTATTAGTTAAATGAAGTTTCCAAATGCCTAAAAGTATAGTGTGATTTAAATGTATAGTTTGCTCCAAAAAGTATGCAATTGACTATGTTAATTTAAGAAACATTTTTACACATTTCCATTAAAACAACATGATTAATTTTAGTAACCAGAAGAAAATTAGACCTAAAATTATTAATTATTTTCAACAAAAACCAACTTGGTCCTACGAAAAGTTCGACAAGCATTCAAAGGCCTTTTATCACACTCTTTACAATGTCATTAAACAGTACTGTGAGAATATGTCCGCTGGTAGAAAACTTGGTACAGATAGAAGAATGGTCCACATGATGTTTCTAAGGCGAAACAAATAGAAAAAAGTTTCAAAAGAGTTCCCGGACGATTTGGTACTAAAAGTTAAAGCTAATGCAGGTTTAAAAACATACAAGGCTTAAAAAGTTACTGACGGGAATGCTGCTAAAAATTTTGGGCTCAAAAACAGAGCACAATAATTGAAGTCAAGTTTTTTCAATAAAAATTCTTGCTGCATAATGGTTTTGTTTTGTTTTTCGTAACTTCCTGGTCAAAAGTTGTATGTTTCTGATGATCGAAGGAATATTGAAGTAATGTTTAGGACCCAAAAGTAGTCAAAAATTCCCAAAAAAAATTGCTTGGTATAAAAAGCTATATGAAGTTGCGACAAAAGAAGCCAAAGATTTGCCATAACGGATTCTATAAATTCTAAAATTAACATCAATGAACGTTTAAAAACGTTTATTTCAATTCAAAAGTCTTCCTCTTACTTTTGGCCTAACTTGGCATACTGTCACTATGGTAAAGAGGCCATTGATTGGTACAAGAACATTAATGTGGTATTTGTATCAAGAGATTCAAATCCTCCAAACTGACCGGAGCATAAGAACGTTTGGGTCTCATTAAAAACTGGTTTTCATTTTTGCAATCTTAGCCAACGGTCTTTAAAGAGAAGTTAATCCGGTTTTCTTCCCATTTTGTATTGGATAACTCTTAAAAGTATGCTTCACTTTTCTAATAATATCGCTTTTTTATGCATATAACCCTATTTCTCACCAATTTTGTCAATAAAGTTTATTTCAAACTTTAGACCGGAGCATAATTTTTAGTCACTTCTGGACTATAATCTAAATTTTAGATAAACGAAATTCTGAAAATCACTAAAATTAGGACTCTAATCATCACTCCAAAATATGTTTAAATCTATATTCAAAACCAAACTGAAAATTTAGCTGGGTTCTTGGCAAAACGTTGACCTTGAGTAAAATTTAACCACACTATCCTAAGCTAGATTACCTACTGTACAGTAGCAATTCTTCCTGCAGGAGTATCTTTACCAGATTAGTTGATTATAGGCTATTGACTGGACAAATTTTGGTTGAGACATTTGTCTAGACTCAATTAGAGTAGAGATAAAATAACAAGCTTCGTGGGGTAATTGTTAATGCCTGCATTTAAAGATCTAGTTTGATGAGATCATAAATCAAATAGAAGATTTTCCAGAATTCCCAAATTATTTGCCGCCTAATTGCAGCATTCTTCCAAGTATTGGATTTCAAGTGCTTTGTAGAGACTGCTTTATCACTTTATACCATTAATTTTATTCTCACATCCTGAACTCATATCATTGGAGTGATGACTATCTGTTGTGAATTATCTTGTTTTTGACATTTAAATAATGTTTCCTGATTTTTCACAGCTCCATTCCTCTCCAATTTTTGCTGGAGTATCAATACCATCTCATATTTTGTCATAAAACTGAATTTATAATATTCTATTCTATTTCAAAAATCCCGTTAAATTAGTCTCTTAATTCCCCTTCCTCATGTCTAACGCTTTATAGGTTATGCAAATTTGTTATTTCACAATCAATTTTTGTTCATGTTGTTGTTGTTGGTATTAAATAGAATTTGAACATTTCCCATTCATTTAATTTGATGTACAGTGTGATGATGTGGATGTGGATGATGTGGAGAAAAAATATAAAATTTAAGTCGACTATAAAGAATTCTACCTATACTTTTCTTTGATTTGGTGCTCTCGAAGTGATCGGCATACATAAAGACCTTGTTGTTCGTTATGATTCTTTTTTTCCCTCTCTTCTATTACTTCTCACGCTCTAACTGCCAAATAAGTTGACTGCGCTCTGGAGTAAGTCGCCCCAATGAAGCCATGGATTACTTTCTCTGATCTATTGATTCTTTTTTATTCGATGAAGAGGAATCAACTGAGTTCTTCATCGTCTGTATATAACCATCAAATTAATATCATTAAGCTACTCAGGTCTTGATTCGAACAATGACAGATAAGGGAGGAAACACTTTGATTCGTCTCTATTAAGTTCAGAGGAAGAGATGCACCTTATATTTGCCATTTCGTATTAATTTTCGTTTCGTAAAATAATTTATAGCCTGATAAGCACTCTTAATCTCGAACAAATGTCTGCTTAATTATTACGCAACTGAATGGATTCTTTAGTTTTTGCTTCCACAAGGTCATATACAGTCCTAAGAACATATTCTAGCGATAACACAGAATATTGCAGGAAACTGGTTGTTAAACTAATGTTGTTCCTGAATTGCCGGACTACTACATTCTTTCCCCTTTCAGCCCAAGGTATTTACATATCACATTGAAAGGACGCGGACACTGCTTTTCTCTCATGGAAGTGGTGCTGAGTATATATACTGACGGCTGTAAAAATGGTGACAAAGTTGGAGAGGTGTTTTCATTCAAGAATTTAACTTTCGGGCTTCTGAATGAATATATTGCAGGCTGAGATTAAAACTAATCGGAGAGCGATATATTGATGAGGTATTACAAGCAATACGATCAAGATATTTTTATCTTCAGCTGCAATAAGGTCACTAATAGGTATTTACATGACATCGAATCATGTCTTCATCATCATAAAATACGATGACAAAGCATTCGCACATTTCATTGGTCTGGGTGCAGGAACACTCAACTAATCAGTACCCTAGTAAATTGAAGTGTGAATTTTTCAGATAAAGAAATTAAGCGCCTGTTAGTAACACATAGACAATGGAGTCCTGGCCAAGATTGGATGAGGCTAGGACATCATTCCTACTCAAAATGTAAAGAACTCTCTAGAGAAAACCCGCTGCAGTGATATTTAGAATTTTTTTTAGAAATGGTGCAGAGAGAATGGGTCTTCCTTCAAACGATTTTTGCAGAAGTTGTCGAAATGGAAAGTAGAGGAAAATGTTGTTATCTTGCACTCCACGGGAGCGTTTTTTGGCTGCAGCTTGTTGTATTATATGACGGATTTGGCGTTTGTTAACAAAAGTGTATGTGTGATTTTATTCGCAATTGTGAATGGTTCCAAGACGGATTTAGTTTACTGGTGACACTGTAATACTGACCTCTAAAGCTACACTCCTTCTCAATCTACCACTACTTCTGTTATACCTTTTTCTTAAACTTCTACTTACATCTTCGCTTTCTTTTCCTACATTTTTCCTTTTTATTCCCATTTACCCTCATTTAAGGCAACACAAAGGGATCTTCAGGACTTAAGTGAGCCATATCTTGCTCCTTCTTATCCCTGACAGCTTGAGGACCTAATATAACTTATAGAATAATTTGAGGTCTTAACATTTTGATAGCAATAACGCAACATGTTACAAAACCTCCAATAAACTGTCAATAACCTCCATTTCATTGTAGTTCCCTTTCCGAAATACTAGTTATGATGTTAACGTATTTCACATAAAGGCAGTTTTGAGCAGCATAGCAACTCGATTAAAAAAGAGCTCAAAAAAGGTGTTAACTGTAAATGGATTGCATCTAAATGCACTCAAACATCACAAAACCGTTAGTTTAAAAGAGTTGTTGATTATTCTTATATTTTTTTAACGTTTGTCAAGAGTAGAATAGTGCTCAGTTTAATGAACCATTTTTTTTGCGAACCAAACCTTTTTTTATATTTTTTGTTCGTCTCTTTTTCGACAACTTCATGCGATTGTTTTTTTTCGCTTTTGCACTTGTAATGATTTCTGGCTAAAAGCTTTCGTTAACTCGTTGTTGAAAAAAAAAAAAAAAAATATGGTAGACTATAATTTGAAAAATTGAACAGTGGGATGGAAGGTGGAAATAATTGGGTTACGTTCTTTTCGGAGGAAAGAACTTTGGATAAGATGACGATATCTTGACCCTAAAGAATTAAAGAAAAGCTTATCAGTGTTCCAAATCTTATTCGATTTAATTCTACTCCACTGTGCACTCTCCTACATACATATTCATAACAGGAAAAATATATTTTCATATATATTTTTTCTATATATTAACAAAATATTTTACATATCAAAGGACTCACTCTCTATAATGTTATGGATGTTGAAAAGAAAGCAATAAATAGGAAAAAATCCTTAGTGTTGCTGTTTTGTTTATGTCACCAGGATAATGGAATATATATTTTTTTAAAACTCTCTTTCAATTTATTATTATTCATATGCACACAATTCACACCCAACAGAAATATAATTATTTGTGTATCCAACAAACTCCTTTTAATGTACTGATGTGGAAAGTCTATTAAAATTCATATGAACTTTTTTTAGGGGGGGGGGAATTAGGTCGGTTCTGGAAAACAATATTTTCACTTTGTCAAATTTCGAAAGAAATATTCAATTCGTATTTAATGAAATGTGAATGATATGACATTAATTTGAATGTTGGTCATCGAAAACCCATAAAGTTCATGGAGTTATAAAAAATGTCATTAATTGGGGATGTGCCAAATATATAATTGAGGAAAAAAGAATGGAATTTTATTGATGATCGAAATGGATCATAATATGAAATTATTGAAAAAATCCTGTTAACAAATAATTCACTTAATTTTGTTCTATTAGATCCCACATCAATAAAATGAGAATCGCATAGAAGTCATTACAGCACATAATAATTTATATTGTACTTTTAAGCATGATGTGATAAAAGTTCTGCTGCTGGTGTACAGCTGCATAAAAAGTATGGTTTTGTTTTTTATCTAAGGGTACTTTAAGTTATTTTGAATATATATTACTAAAACTTAATACCCGGCATGCTTTGCTGTTTCTGTTAAAAAATGTTAACAGGACCACAAGATAAATTTCCTTCGTTTAGGACATTATCAGAGTCTACATTATCCATCTTAGATATTTTTCCTATGAAAGTGATTTTACAACTTTCACTGCAATAGTTCGTCAGAGATTTCAAAATCGATATAGGCTGTGTAAAGGAAGCAACATTCGTCAGACCCAATACCCCACACACCTTTTCTAGAAGATTAGACTGAAAATGAATATTTTCTACGAGGGATAATTGATTACCGATAAAATTTTCTATAGAAAATTAATCTCCGATAAGATTTTCTATAGAAAATTGATCACCGATAAGATTTTCTATAGAAAATTGATCACCGATAAGATTTTCTATAGAAAATTTATCTCCGATAAGATTTTCTATAGAAAATTTATCTCTGATAAGATTTTCTATAGAAAATTGATCACCGATAAGATTTTCTATAGAAAATTGATCACCGATAAGATTTTCTATAGAAAATTGATCACCGATAAGATTTTCTATAGAAAATTGATCACCGATAAGATTTTCTATAGAAAATTGATCACCGATAAGATTTTCTATAGAAAATTGATCTCCGATAAGATTTTCTATAGAAAATTGATCTCCGATAAGATTTTCTATAGAAAATTTATCTCCGATAAGATTTTCTATAGAAAATTGATCTCCGATAAGATTTTCTATAGAAAATTTATCTCCGATAAGATTTTCTATAGAAAATTGATCTCCGATAAGATTTTCTATAGAAAATTGATCTCCGATAAGATTTTCTATAGAAAATTGATCTCCGAAAAGATTTTCTATAGAAAATTGATCTCCGAAAAGATTTTCTATAGAAAATTGATCTCCGATAAGATTTTCTATAGAAAATTGATCTCCGATAAGATTTTCTATAGAAAATTGATCTCCGATAAGATTTTCTATAGAAAATTGATCTCCGATAAGATTTTCTATAGAAAATTGATCTCCGATAAGATTTTCTATAGAAAATTGATCTCCGATAAGATTTTCTATAGAAAATTGATCTCCGATAAGATTTTCTATAGAAAATTGATCTCCGATAAGATTTTCTATAGAAAATTGATCTCCGATAAGATTTTCTATAGAAAATTGATCTCCGATAAGATTTTCTATAGAAAATTGATCTCCGATAAGATTTTCTATAGAGAATTGATCTCCGATAAGATTTTCTATTGAAATTTGATCATCGATAAAGTTGTTTATAAAAAATTGTTCGTCGATAAGATTTTCTAAAGAAAATTGATCGTTTATGGGGGCTCTTATAATTCCACTGAATATGTACAGTGATTTAGATGTCCTTGATCAACTCCTGATCTATTTTTGAATTAAGAATTTCTTGTGTTCACTGTGATTGGACTTTGATATATTTACACTTGAATCTTGTTTTACTAGTTTTGAATATATTATTTATTTTAGTCATTCCACAGGTTCGTGTCTGGGCTAAATGATCAATTTGAGGAGTTTCAAAAAGTAGTGTATAGATGTCGCTTTTTATATTTTTTATATTCTGTTATTGATCCAAATATTGTGTAAACATACGAAGTATGAAGTAGTTAATCCGTTGCTATTCCCTCCAGCACCACAAGTGGTTAAGAGGATATATTAACTTTATCATTCCGTCTGTAACGCTTAAAAGGAAACATCTCAGACCCCACTATGTATATATATTCTGCCATCAAATCAAAAGTCAATTTAGCTATGTCCGTCTTTCCAAACGTCTGTTTCTTGTTGATACGGTCACATCCACAATAATTGACAGAACTCAATGAAATTTTGCCCAAATATTTGTTGTAGTTCTGAGAAGTTTTCCAATTTTAAACCAACAAATGCGGTTCAGTATATATAAATATATAGACCGATATCTGAGTCAATCACTAAGTTCAAGCGAAGAACTTTCGTAAAAGTTATGTGAATTTCATTACCATTCCAAAACTGATCAAAATTGGATCAGTAGAAAAAGTTATAGCTAAAAGTATAACTAATTTAAAGACTCATTAAGTGTTACTGTGTTGTATTAAGGTAAAGAATGTTATATAATCTATACATTTTTGAGGGTACGTGTGAGCAAAACGTATGTTTGTGTTAAAGGGCATTGAAGATTCGGCATAGCGGAATATAGTATTTTCACATTTATATAGTATTTTTTAACACTTTATTAAAAATGTATAAAAATAATAATGTTAATTGTTTTAATAAAAAGTGCTTCATATTGAGTTTAATTAAAAGATTTAATCTTTAACTAAAAGACTTTTAATTTTTAACAAAATTAAAATTTCTTCTCTCCAACATTCATTTGTCTTGATTTAAAGATAAAATAACTTTAATTCAAATAATCCTAAATATAAAATTTAAATATTAAAAATATCAACATGATGAATATTTAATTAAAATATTAAACAAATACCGAAACCGCAAAAACCCAATACGAAGCCAAAAGTAAGTCGCTTAAAATCCCTTATTTTTGTGTCTTTTATCAGCAACATTTTCATAATCATCTGGTAATAAAAATTGTCATCCATTCAAGGTGTAAGCACCACTAACCACTTATTACTTAATAATTGTTCATGAATTTTTAAACTGGAACTGTGAACATGTTCACACCAATTTTACTTCTTTTTTCGTTTTTAACGTTTTCTTCTTTTGTCAGGTGGGGTTTTCCATTTTTGTCTTTTACACAAAAAATTTAAGTATTTAATATTTAAGTTCTTCTTAAGGGGTCATTTTAAAATCTTCACTGTGCCTTTATCGGTCTTATAGAGGACTACAGGTGCAAACGCGCATAACTTCACGGTTATCATAGTTTTCATTTTCATCCTTCTCATTAATTCAGTCCAAAAAAAATATAAAAGAACTCAATCGTCAGTCAAGCCAAGAAAAAAAAACGTTGAGTGAACGAAATTTAAAGGCATCATTACAATTATCATCAAAAAGTGATATAAGAAAAAAGACTAAAAATATGTTTAAACAAAATAACAAAGTTGTTGTTTAAAAAGTAACAACAAACATCATCATCGTCATCATTATCATAACAAAAACATTAAATTTAACTAAAGGAATTAACTTCAAATTGTGTGCTTACGCATTCATTTACGGCTTAAACAATGTACTGCTGCACAGTGGGATGTTAAAAAAAAAATTCCCAAAAGATAAAATTTTAAAGACGAAAATTTTCTATAGAAAATCTTATCGACGAACAATTTTCTATATAAATTTTCTATAGAAAATCTTATCATCGATAAATTTTCTATAGAAAATCTTATCATCGATAAATTTTCTATAGAAAATCTTATCATCGATAAATTTTCTATAGAAAATCTTATCATCGATAAATTTTCTATAGAAAATCTTATCATCGATAAATTTTCTATAGAAAATCTTATCATCGATAAATTTTCTATAGAAAATCTTATCATCGATAAATTTTCTATAGAAAATCTTATCATCGATAAATTTTCTATAGAAAATCTTATCATCGATAAATTTTCTATAGAAAATCTTATCATCGATAAATTTTCTATAGAAAATCTTATCATCGATAAATTTTCTATAGAAAATCTTATCATCGATAAATTTTCTATAGAAAATCTTATCATCGATAAATTTTCTATAGAAAATCTTATCATCGATAAATTTTCTATAGAAAATCTTATCATCGATAAATTTTCTATAGAAAATCTTATCATCGATAAATTTTCTATAGAAAATCTTATCATCGATAAATTTTCTATAGAAAATCTTATCATCGATAAATTTTCTATAGAAAATCTTATCATCGATAAATTTTCTATAGAAAATCTTATCATCGATAAATTTTCTATAGAAAATCTTATCATCGATAAATTTTCTATAGAAAATCTTATCATCGATAAATTTTCTATAGAAAATCTTATCATTGATAAATTTTCTATAGAAAATCTTATCATCGATAAATTTTCTATAGAAAATCTTATCATCGATAAATTTTCTATAGAAAATCTTATCATCGATAAATTTTCTATAGAAAATCTTATTATCGATAAATTTTCTATAGAAAATCTTATTATCGATAAATTTTCTATAGAAAATCTTATCATCGATAAATTTTCTATAGAAAATCTCGACTTGTTGTTTCTTATAACATGACCCACAGTGCTTAAAAACATTCAAAATTCCTTTAATTTTTTTCCTTTTATTTTTCATCTTCGTTGAAATCATTTTTTGGGTCCATCAAGCGTATCCAGAATATACTTTTAATACTGATACGAAGTACGATTGAGTATTTTTAATAAACCAAATGCAAGATTTTTGTTTTTTTATTAATTTTTTGTTTTTATATCTCTTTCATACAAAAAGAAATGTTGCAGGTGGTTTCATATTGCAACATTTTTTTCGGTCACTTTATTAAAACATGTTTGGTTTTGTTTCGTTTATTAGTGTTTAAGTTTGACCACGTTTATATGATTTGGCTGAATGTTAAAGCCACAGAGTTCATGGCAACCAAAGACCAGAGAGCAGACCATTTCTTTTGTCCACTTTTTAAATTAAAGTAACTGAACGTTTAAGAGCCACAAGAAAAAGAGGAAAGAATCTGTTTGTATTTTAATGGGGCAGGTGGATTTTGTCGGGGATTAACAAATAATTTAAAAGGATTATTAAAGGTTTTTAAGCAGATCTCTTGTGAGCTTATTTCCTTATTTTTATTAATATTTAATGACAATCGCATGTAAATGTAACATTTTACAAAATAATTTAATAAAGACGTTGCAAACCGTATTTAATAATAATTGTTTCCTTATTTTGTCTCAGTCCATAGCGGAAGAGATATAAAGTGAATTAATTTATAAAACCAGGTGGCTTAATTATATCATTGGATTTGTTAATGACGGGAGTTGTAATGAAAAGCTAAAAAAAAATCATATTTAGAGGGAAAACTTCTTGGGCGATTCAGATATTTGTCTGTCTCTATTTGATACGATGATAAAATTTTTTGTAGAAAATTTATCTAATGTTAGACTTCCTATAGAAAATCAATCGATCGATGATCAAGATTTTCTATAGAAAATCAATCGATCGATGATCAAGATTTTCTATAGAAAATCAATCGATCGATGATCAAGATTTTCTATAGAAAATCAATCGATCGATGATCAAGATTTTCTATAGAAAATCAATCGATCGATGATCAAGATTTTCTATAGAAAATCAATCGATCGATGATCAAGATTTTCTATAGAAAATCAATCGATCGATGATCAAGATTTTCTATAGAAAATCAATCGATCGATGATCAAGATTTTCTATAGAAAATCAATCGATCGATGATCAAGATTTTCTATAGAAAATCAATCGATCGATGATCAAGATTTTCTATAGAAAATCAATCGATCGATGATCAAGATTTTCTATAGAAAATCAATCGATCGATGATGAAGATTTTCTATAGAAAATCAATCGATCGATGATCAAGATTTTCTATAGAAAATCAATCGATCGATGATCAAGATTTTCTATAGAAAATCAATCGATCGATGATCAAGATTTTCTATAGAAAATCAATCGATCGATGATCAAGATTTTCTATAGAAAATCAATCGATCGATGATCAAGATTTTCTATAGAAAATCAATCGATCGATGATCAAGATTTTCTATAGATAATCAAGATTTCCTATAGAAAATCAATCGATGATCAAGATTTTCTACAGAAAATCGATCAGTGATCAAGATTTTCAATAGAAAATCGATCAGTGATCAAGATTTTCTATAAAAAATCGATCAGTGATCAAGATTTTCTATAAAAAATCGATCAGTGATCAAGATTTTCTAAAAAAATCTATCAGTGATCAAGATTTTCTATAAAAAATCGATCAGTGATCAAGATTTTCTATAGAAAATAATTCAGTGATCAAGATTTTCTGTAAAAAATCGATCAGGGATCAAGTTTTCCAAAGAAATAATAATTGTCTTTTCTATAAAAATTGATCGATGTTTAAGATTTTAAAGTAAAAATTGATCGACATTTAGGAATAGAAAATTGATCGTCAATCAGGCTGTTCTATAAGAAATTATTGTTTAATGATCAGGACTTTCTATAGAAAATTAATCGACTTTATTTTACTATAAAAAAATTCTGTAAAAATGAAAAAAGTTAAATTTAGAAGTTCTGAAACCTCCATTTCTCTCTGTTCGTTAAATATCTAAAATATTTTTTTTATAATAAAAAATTTTCCAGTAAATTTATTTCCTGTCTTCTAGTCCTGTTCATCCTAAAACATTAAATCAAAATACAATGAGTATTTGTGGTTGCTATAAAGGAATTTGCCATCTCTTAGGTTCTGGACATAAAATATAATTGAACAATGTAAAAATGCCAATATAAATAAAATTAATGTCCTCAGTGCAAAATAACACAAATACAGTTTATTGCTACTTTTAGTGGCATAAAACTTCAATTGTGTTTTGAAAGGAATTTATTTCATTTGTAGACGTTTAAAAGAAGAAAAAGGTGAGGGCGTTGCCTAGAGATGTCAATTTTTTAACTTTTGTCAAAAATTGTCTAAAGAAATGAAAAATAAAAGATTGATGGACAGTTTTAATGATTCTTTACATTTTGAGTCAAAAACGTCCAAAAGATAGAAAAGATAGAGAGAGAGAGAGAGAGAAAGAAAAGTGTATTTAAAATCAAAAGAACAATTGAAAACACCTTGAGTTTTATTTGTTTCTTTTTATTTCTTTGTTGTTGAAAAAAGGAGGAATAAAACAAGGATGAATTTAATGGTCGGTCAAGCGCGACTATTTAATACCCTACACCATATTGTCGGTTAAAATTGTTAATTAGGAAAAATTAATAAAAAACCCTCGTATAATTTGATTTCTTGATTTGTTCTTAAGTGTACATGAACCGAACCTCGTATAATTTTGCATACGATTTTTGTTTATTTAGTTTAACCAATTGTTATAACAACACTAACGTATATGTGAGATTTATGCTCTTCAAAGTGACATATGCATCAGATCTATGGGAAATAATGAACCGACCTTCGCATATTTTAACTTATTTCTGCCGAATTTCGCTTAAATTACTTTGTATTTAGAGCTTTTATGACCTTAAAACCCCATTCCGGGAAGAACATTTGTATGGGAGGTACCTGTTATAATGGACCTAACATGAAAAAGTTCAATAGGCTTCGTCTCTAGACTAAAATAATGCAATATTTCAAATCTTGCGACCTGTAGACTGTTCACAACATCCACATGCACATCCAGTTGGACGGACAGACAGACGAACGTACGGACCTCGTGAAATCGATTCAGAAAGTGATTCCGAGTCAAACGGTATACTTAGAGGTGAGTGTAACATCACCTTTGCTGGTGTAGGGTATAATAAACAGACATACAAAAATAAATAGTAAACAAATGACTTTGTGACTTTGGGTTTAAAGGAAAAAAATACGTTATAAATTGATTTTAAATATTTCTTTTTCATTTGACTTCTTCTTATTGTTTGGGCCAAAGAAAACAAATGTAAAACACTATAAAAATAAGAAAAATCTGGCAATAAAAGTATTTTTATGTTTTTACCTTCAGTTCTAAAAGAAAAGGTGGCAAATTGGTTTTTTGTTTAAGAGAATTTTAAACAAAAATAAAAGATTCAAAAAGAAAAAGAAAACAAATTTGTATTTCATTTGGAATCCTTTAAAATAATTTTGAAGACAAAGAACTTGGGCAGATGTTTTTTTCTTCTTGTTACGACTTTTAGGTGCCTTTTTTTGTGATGATGAATCCAATTTGAATAAGATTTAAATTGACTTTTTTGTTTGATAAATTTTCTGGTTGTTAAGAGAAATAAAAATAATAATAAAAAAAGAACTTCATATCGACACTTTAGCAAAAGGTGAGTAAACACATTAATTTTGAAGAAAGGACGTATATTTCTAAAGGATACATTATAAGCAACACAAACAAAGCAGCTGCTAAATGATAAAATTTGCTGATAAATTTTATGCAATTAATTGGATAACTTCAACAAAATATTGGAAATGAATTGAGATATTTAAAATTTTACTCTATTTCTATATAAAAAAATGTGTCAATAAATTTTCTCTAAAAACCCTTTTTTTCCGAAAAGACGTTCATTTCATATAAAAAATTCTGATCGTTTAGCAATTTCCTGTAGAAAACTCTGATAATCATACAATTTTCTATAGAAAAATCTAATCGTCGTTTAAATTTCTTTAGAAAATTCTTAACAGTGAGCAATTTTCTATAGACAATTCTGATCATCGAAAAATTTTCTTTAGAAAATTCTGATCATCAAATACTTCTCTATAGAAAATTGTGATCACCGATCAATTTCGTATAGAAAATAATGATTTTCTTTAGAAAATTCTGATCATCGATTAATTTTCCATAGAAAATTCTGATCATCGATAATTTTTCTGTAAAAACCTTTTCTTCGATCAATTTTCTATAGAAAATCATTTCATCGATCAATTTTCTATAGAAAATCTTTTCATCGATCAATTTTCTATAGAAAATCTTTTCATCGATCAATTTTCTATAGAAAATCTTTTCATCGATCAATTTTCTATAGAAAATCTTTTCATCGATCAATTTTCTATAGAAAATCTTTTCATCGATCAATTTTCTATAGAAAATCTTTTCATCGATCAATTTTCTATAGAAAATCTTTTCATCGATCAATTTTCTATAGAAAATCTTTTCATCGATCAATTTTCTATAGAAAATCTTTTCATCGATCAATTTTCTATAGAAAATCTTTTCATCGATCAATTTTCTATAGAAAATCTTTTCATCGATCAATTTTCTATAGAAAATCTTTTCATCGATCAATTTTTCTATAGAAAATCTTTTCATCGATTAATTTTCTATAGAAAATCTTTTCATCGATCAATTTTCTATAGAAAATCTTTTCATCGATCAATTTTCTATAGAAAATCTTTTCATCGATCAATTTTCTATAGAAAATCTTTTCATCGATCAATTTTCTATAGAAAATCTTTTCATCGATCAATTTTCTATAGAAAATCTTTTCATCGATCAATTTTCTATAGAAAATCTTTTCATCGATCAATTTTCTATAGAAAATCTTTTCATCGATCAATTTTCTATAGAAAATCTTTTCATTGATCAATTTTCTATAGAAAATTATTTTATCGATCAATTTTCTATAAAAAAATTTTTTCATTGATAAATTTTCTCTAGAAAAAACTTTTCATTGATAAATTTTCTCTAGAAAAACTTTTCATTGATAAATTTTCTATAGAAAAACTTTTCATCGATCAATTTTCTATAGAAAAACTTGTCATTGATAAATTTTCTTTAGAAAAACATTTCATTGATAAATTTTCTCTAAAAAAACTTTTCATCGATTATTTTCTATAAAAAATGTTGATCATCGATAAATCTTCTGCAGAATATGTTGATCATCGATAAATTTTCTACAGAAAATTTTGATCATCGATAAATTTTCAACAGAAAATATTGATCATCGATAAATTTTCTACAGAAAATATTGATCATCGACTTTTTACAGAAAATATTGATCATCGATTTTCTACAGAAAATATTGATCATCGATCAGTTTTCTATAGAAAATCTTAATTATCGATTTTCAATATAAAATTTTATAATCGATCGATTTCTTTAGAAAACTATAGAATAGTGAAAACTATTGTCAGTCTTGAGAGAATAGAAAGAACTAGTCGAAAGTACAGTGTAAACTTAAGTTATAGTCGAGTGTATAGTATAAAGAATAATTGGGAGTATAGTGTGAAATATCGTCTAGACTAAAATATGATAGAAAGTATAGTGAAAACTCTAAACTAAAATATACTGTAAGCTATAAGGGAGAGTATTGTATAAACTAAACCAAGGTAAGGTATAGTAGAGTGTAAACTGTAACAAATAATTCATTATATTCGAGAGTATAAAGTATACTTAACTACAGTGTAAACTATAGTCAAGAGTGTAGTGTAAACCATAACTGAAAATATTGTCTAAACTACAATCGGGAGTAAAAGAAGTAAAAACTATAGTCTAAAAAATAGATGAGTGCAAACTATTGACGAACGTATAATGTAAACTATTAACAAGAATATAGTGAAATTATAGTCGAGAATAAAGTGTAAACTCTATATGGGAGTAAGTGCAAAACATTGTGGAGAATAAAGCATTAACTCTAGATTATTGACTGAAGTACAGTACAGAAGTTTAATCCATAATCTATACTGTTACTATAGGGTAAAATATATTATTTATCCTGTAGTGCCTATAAACTTAATTTCGATCTATTACTCTCAGAAATGTTTAATCCCTTTTCCTTTGTGTTATCAATTTCCATTTTCAGGTGTTTTTTTTTTTTTTTTTTTTTTTTTTGGAAAACTTAATCCTTATCCCAAATAGCACTTCCAATGGTCAATTAATTTACATACTTTCATCTCTATTGAAGGATTAAAACTCTATTCAAAATAAAAAAATATGTCAACTAGAAACATATTAAATGCAGGTATAAATTTATCTGAAAAAAAATCTGTGAAAATTTTGAACAAAAAACCATAAATAAATTGTATTTGTTATTGTTTCGTTTGACAATTGAAATGACAAACAAGTGTTCACAGTTGGTTATTTTCTCAAATACCTTTTTCATATGCAGATTTAACAATATTTTTGTAAATTCCATTCAGACATAAAAAAATATGCACATCTGGACTCTTATTGTTGGACTGAATTTTACAAGTTGTAAGTTTTGTTTATTGAATGAAAAATCTAAATGAAATAAAACAACAAAATAAACAAATGAATACATTAAAAAAATGGGAATAATTAAGGGACACACGCAAAGTAAAATGGTAACAATAAGATTTTTAAATTTATTCAGGTTTAGGATAAAATTTCTGACAGCAATTGCAGTCTATTACCGGGTAGAATCGTCTACTATCGACAGTAGTTTACACTAAACTCTAAACTGCAGTTTACATCATTCACTAAATTGTAGTTTACACTGTACTCTCTCCTAAAGTTTACACTAAACTCTTGCTTATAGTTTACATTATACTTTCATTCCTAGTTTACTCCCCACCCCACTTTACGTTTACACTATACTGCCGAATACACTTTTCATTCTACTCTTTTTCATAGTTTTCATCACACTCTCTTTTGTAGTTAACACTATACTCTTGCATATAATTTACCCTGTACTTTGGTCTATAGTTTCGCTATATTACATAGTTTACACAATATTAACTTCAATAGTTTACACTCAACTTTCGACTACAATTTACGTAATTCTATTGTCTATAGTTTACACTCTCCAAGAGTTTACACTATACTTCTCGCCTGTTGTTTACACTATACTTTTGCTTCACTATACTCTAGACTATAGTTTACAATATGCTCTCTCCTATAGTTTACGCTCTTTGATTTTTGATTTAATTTACACAATGCTCTCGCCTATATATGAGTTTATACTCTCGCCTATAATTCACATTATACTTTTGTCTATAGCTTAACTATACTGTCTTAGATAGTTTACACTATATTCTCTTAAATAGTTTACACTATTCCATTGACTACAATAATACTCTCACCTGTAGTTTACACTATACTCTTGCTTATAATAACCAACAGATCACACTCTTCTCTCTCCCGACAATAGTTAGCACCATAATCTCGCCTATAGTTTACACTATGCTTTCAGTTTTAGCTTTCATGATATTCTCAGTTATATCTTACACTAGACTATTGTTCAAATTACACCTCAACTACAGCCTTCTTTCAACTACAGTTTATTTCAGCAGTTTGCTTTTACTTCCATTTTTAGTGCAAAATTTCCATTTATTCATTTATTTTTCTTATTTGTTTCGAGTAATTTTAACCGATTCCGTATATTTTTTATTTTGTCATTGGATTATATATATAATCCAGCAGGTGGTCAATAAATAAAGAAAAAAATAACCAGGTAATATCCACCATGATAATAACAATAACAACATGAGAGTAAATCCAACGATTCATTCATTCAAAACTTTACATGTGATGAATCCATGGAAAATAAATCAAATGTTTATTTTCGCATGATTGTGGGAAATATACATGTGTATATGTGACAGATTTTCTTGCAAAAGTATTGATGCGTGGATATATGTGAAAGGTGAGTGAATATGTGTGGGTGTGTTGGTAGATAAATAAATTTACATGTAGATTTAAACCAGTATCACTGGTTTCCGCATCTGCATACAGATGCAAATATGCAATAAAAATCATTGTAAAGGGATACCTAAAAGTATGCAAAAGTATTTTTTGTGTTATGAAAACATGTTCCGATTTTGTGTTTTTATTTTAAAGTGATTGCAGGGAATAAAATTAAGGGAAAGTGAGTGATCTATATAGGGGTATGACGAGAGAAAGAATTAAAATAAAATCCGTGCTATCGCTTTAGAATTCAATCATTCAATCATCTCTGTTAGCTAGGCCACCTACAGCTATTAGAATATAGTCATCATTCTCTCTACCTGTCACTCGTCATCTGTGAATGCAATTCGATTCCAATATAATTCTTTTTTCATTTACCTTAATTCTTCCACAATTGTTTCCCCTCTCATACAAATTTTTGCAATTTAAGGAATTTATGTGTGAATAAATAAATAAATCCTTTTTTCATATTTTTATGTCCAACAACAATTTATTTTAATTCACATGCGATGTTTCCTCTTCCCTTTCTAAATCGTTTTATGTTGTAGATTTTTTTAAAAAATATTTGTTATTTTTTATAGTTTTTCTATGAATTTGTCAGTTTATTTTTAGTTAAATTTATTTTATTTATGCGAATTTCATTTTTTGTATTGTTTTATAGATTTGACACACAATTGGTGATTTTTCTATTTTTTAATTTAATGTTTAATTGTTTGGAATTTATAGATTTTGGGAAACAATTTAGTGTTGAAAATATGTATGTATGTATGTATGTATGTATGTATGTATGTATGTATGTATGTATGTATCTATGTATGTATCTATGTATGTATGTATGTATGTATGTATGTATGTATGTATGTATTATATAATTAAACTGTATATATTTTGAGAGAAAAAATCTTGATTAAAAATTTTTTGTTTTGAAAAAATTTATGTAAAATAAAATTTAAATATTCAAAAAAAAATTCTGCAGAAAATTCACTATATTTTACACAACACATTCGACTATAGTTTATTATATATTCTCGTCTATAGCTTACATGATAAACTCGACTATACACTATACGTTACTCTACAATATAGTTTACACTAGATTTTCGCCTATAGTTTACACTATACTGTCGCCTATAGTTTACACTATACTCTCGCCTATAGTTTACACTATACTCTCGCTTATAGTTTACACTATACTCTCGCCTATAGTTTACACTATACTCTCGCCTATAGTTTACACTATACTCTCGCCTATAGTTTACACTATACTCTCGCCTATAGTTTACACTATACTCTCGCCTATAGTTTACACTATACTCTCGCCTATAGTTTACACTATACTCTCGCCTATAGTTTACACTATACTCTCGCCTATAGTTTACACTATACTCTCGCCTATAGTTTATACTATACTCTCGCCTATAGTACTCTACAATATCGTTTACACTAGTTTACATGATATTCTCGACTGTATTTTACACTAAACGCGCCAATAGTTTACATTATACTCTCGACTACAGTACTCTCGAATATAGTTTTCAATGTTCTCTCGACTAAAGTTCAAACTGTACTCTTTCCAATAGTTTACATTACTTTACTCTTGTCTATAGTCTCGTCTATCTTACACCATACTCTCGGCAAAACTTTACACTATACTTTCGCTTATAGTTAACACTCTACACTCGTCTATAGTTTACACTACACTATTGTCTACAGTTTACATGATATTCTCGACAGTACTTTACACTATATGAGCAAATAGTTTACACCATATTCTATACTCTTTCCTATAGTTAACATTATACACATTTTTATACTTTACAATCGCCTATAGTTTACAGTAAATACTCGCATATAGTTTATGCGAGAGTTACACTGTATCTTCCCCAATAGTTTACACTATACTCTCGCCTATAGTTTACACTAAACTCCCTCCTATAGTTTACACTAAACTCCCTCCTATAGTTTACTCTATACTCCCGTCTTTAATTTACACAATACTCTCGCGTATAGTTTACACTATACACTTAACTATAGTTTACACAATACTCTCGTCTATAGTTTACATTATACACTCTTCTATAATTTACTATTTGTGAAGTCAATGCCAATTTTTTTAATCTTTTGTATTTATTGCCAAAGTATTAAATCTCCAATAATTTATTCTGCTCTTCTTCCTTAGAAATTCACTCTTTGAATTGACCTTCTTGTAATTTTCATTTGAAATTAATTTCTTTTTTTCTTAACCTTAAATAAGCAGAACGAAAGTCAAGGTGTGATTTTTTATATATTTTTAACGTATTTTTACAATTGTTTTACAATTCAGCTGTATTGGTTTTAATTGAAACAGCTTTGTGTAATAAGCGCCAGTGGCTGGTTTAGCTCGGCCCTAAAAACAGAAAAGAAGAAAACCTTCAAAGTCATCATTAATTTTCTTTTGTAATGTAATTACAAGATTTACCGACAAACGTCAATTTAAATAATAAGAAAATAGTTTGACCTGATTTTTGAAAATCAAAATACACCTTTAATGATGTTTGTATGTGTAAAAATGAAACAAAAGAATCTGAAAAGAATGAAAAGAAGCTGCCGGAGAAAACAAAAAGCAAAAAAGGAAAAAAAAAAGAATTACAAGTCATCAAGATTTGATTAACAAACCAATACGAATTCAATAGAATTTGACCAAATAATTTCATTTGTAACTAGAAAACAATTAGAATTTGTGTATGTGTGTGTGTAAGTAAGTGCAAGAAAATAAAGAATACAATACATAGAAACATTTACACGAAAAAGTCTTTTAATGTCTGTATGCTGTCAGGATACACCCTCTCATCTATTCACCAAACTTAAGTAAAGAATGTTTAAGCAGTTGTAAATAGAGCATTTTTGGTAGCTCAGAGGTGTATTTAACAAAATGTTTTTACTTGTAGTTTTTACATCAAATTACAATAACAAGAGAAATAATCAAAAAGTTTACAACAAACAGGATCAGAGGAAAGGGAAGTTCAAATCGAAAACTCTTACAAAATTAATTTGATTTTGTTAAAGTTTATTTTCAGTTTTAGTCAGGTAGACTTGACTATAGATTACACTACTCTCAAAGGTCTAGTCTTAAACAATACTGTAGTGTATAAACTTGCACTCACTATACATTCTCGCCAATAGTTTACACTATACTCTCGCCTATAGTTTACACTATACTATCGCCTATAGTTTACACTATACTCTCGCCTATAAGTTTACACTATACTCTCGCCTAATAGTTTACATCTATACTCTCGCCTATAGTTTACACTATACTCTCGCCTATAGTTTACACTATACTCTCGCCTATAGTTTACACTATACTCTCGCCTATAGTTTACACTATACTCTCGCCTATAGTTTACACTATACTCTCGCCTATAGTTTACACTATACTCTCGCCTATAGTTTACACTATACTCTCGCCTATAGTTTACACTATACTCTCGCCTATAGTTTACACTATACTCTCGCCTATAGTTTACACTATACTCTCGTCTATAGTTTACACTATACTCTCGTCTATAGTTTACACTATACTCTCGCCTATAGTTTACACTATACTCTCGCCTATAGTTTACACTATACTCTCGCCTATAGTTTACACTATACTCTCGCCTATAGTTCACACTAGACTCTCGCCTATAGTTTACACTAGACTCTCGCCTACAGTTTACACTAGACTCTCGCCTATAGTTTACACTATATTCTCGCCTATAGTTTACACTATATTCTCGCCTATAGTTTACACTATACTCTCGCCTATAGTTTACACTATACTCTCGCCTACAGTTTACACTAGACTCTCGCCTATAGTTTACACTATACTCTTGTATATATAGTTTACACTATATTCTCGCCTATAGTTTACACTATATTCTCGCCTATAGTTTACACTATATTCTCGCCTATAGTTTACACTAGACATTCGCCTATAGTTTACACTAGACTCTTGCCTATAGTTTACACTATACTCTCGCCTATAGTTTACACTATATTCTCGCCTATAGTTTACACTATACTCTCGCCTATAGTTTACACTATATTCTCGCCTATAGTTTACACTATATTCTCGCCTATAGTTTACACTAGACTCTCGCCTATAGTTTACACTAGACTTTCGCCTATAGTTTACACTAGACTCTCGTCTATAGTTTACATTAGACTCTCGCCTATAGTTTACACTAGACTCTCGCCTATAGTTTACACTATATTCTCGCCTATAGTTTACACTATATTCTCGCCTATAGTTTACACTATACTCTCGCCTATAGTTTACACTATATTCTCGCCTATAGTTTACACTATATTCTCGCCTATAGTTTACACTATACTCTCGCCTATAGTTTACACTAGACTCTTGCCTATAGTTTACACTATACTCTCGCCTATAGTTTACACTATACTCTCGCCTATAGTTTACACTAGACTCTCGCCTATAGTTTACGCTAACGTTCATCACTTATTTTACAATACAAATATCTTTAAATGAGGAGTAGTAACTTATTCCATATGATTGCATCAACTTCAGTTCCAACATCAAACAACAACAATAAACTAAAACTTAATTCAACAACAATTAGTAAACGCCTTTAGTCGATATTGTTAATCAAATAGTTTTTGTTGTAATTGATTTAGCAAATGACATGTAATTTTTCCTTAAACATGTCCTTAAATGACTTCAATTACAACTACATATAAATCGGTATTCTTTTAGTATTCAAAAACTAAAACTATTGTACTATATGTGTGCGTATGTGTGCAAATGCTTTTGTATTAAAGAAATTTTCTTTTCAATTGATTTTCGGCATTTGTCACAAATGATTACAAAGGGATTTCTCTTCTTCTTTTTCTCTTCTTCTTTGTCTCATTTCTTAGATTTAACTCCTTTTTCTGGGGTTTGAATAGATTTTTGGCAATTGTTCTAGTTAAATAAATGACAATAAAATTGAATTTGTATTGTGTTTTCTTTCTCACCTGGACATTATTGTTTGACCAAACATTTGAGGTGTTGTTAAAGTCTTTAAAGGCGGTTGCTTATTGTAATTGCAGAAAAAAAGAAAAATAAATTATAATGATAATTTATCACCAGAGAAAAAAAGGAGGTAGAGAAAAAGATTTTGCCAAATAAATATTCTGGGAAATTAAAAGTGTATTAAAATCAGTTCTAAGGTGTGAGATCAAAGGAGGATCATAACTTTTTTAACAAAGGCGAAACAGTTCTTAAATGTCCTTTGGCAAACGGCTCAGTAGCAAAATTCAATGTCTCCTTGATCTAACCGCTCAATAGTTTATTTATTTTTTTTAATTTAAACGGTTTTATTAGGGTGTATTAAGAGAAATTTTTGCAACTTTCTCATATACAGTTCTTTCTGAATATATGGGAACCATCGCTCCTTTTAATACAATCGAAAATTGAAGCTTCAATTGCTTAAAAAAAAAAAGTAAGAGTGCTTTATTCGGCTATGTCGAATCTTTAATACCCTCAACCATACATTCGAGTGAAATAAATATATCATATTTCGTAGATACACACTCACACATGCACTCACAATTGTTTTTTCTTAAATATGATACAACAACAATTAATGAGTAATAAAATTAGTTATATTTTCGGTTTTATTTGTCGAAAATTTTACAAAAGTTCTTCACTTAAACCTAAAGGTAGCCTCAGATATCGGTCTATATTTTATTATATACTGAACCGATTTTGCTGGTTTTAAATAGGAAACTTCTCAAGACTATACACAGGCCAAATTTCATGAAGTTCGGTTGGTAATTGTGGATGTGAGAGGGACAGACGGACAGACGGACATAGCTAAATCGACTCAGATTTAGATTTGATGTAAGAATATATATACAAAGATATATATACTTTAGGCAGTGTGAGATGCTTTCTTAGCATTACATACCGACAGAGTTTAATATTCAGGACTTCAAATATAATTCTTCACTTTTAACTCTTATCGTTCTATATATGTTATAGAAAGGAGAAAAGAGAGATACATAGTTGCATTACATAAACGTGAAGAAATCTAAAGAGCATTCATGTCGCTAAAGCGGATAAAGCCGCAGTGAGTTACTTCTGTAAACCCTAAGAAGCAGGGTAGTGACAGAGAAGAATTAGAAGAGTTTACTCCTCCTCTCATTCAGGCAACTCCGGCAAAAGTCATTCGAAGGAAGATCCATTTTCGATGCATCTATTCCGAAGCTACACTGGCCAGATTCTTCAGCAACTGCATCCCTGAAGGAAGTTCTTAAGATATTGAGTAGGAATTATGCCCTAATCTCACCTAATTTGGATCATATCATTATGGTAATCAAATACAATGGTTCATTTATCTATTGGTGTTTGCGCTGTAGCATAAAGTTCTTTCTCTACACGTCTCTTAAAAGCAATAATGCTAAACTATATAGACGATCAGAGTCCTAGCCAGGGTATCAGTCACCTGGTTATCCTGTTAGTCTGATGTCTTCTATCCAGACCAGTGCAATATTAGAATGATCTACCATCCTACATAATGATATGCGGTATTCTTGTATAAGATTCGATGTTTGTCTAGATAACCTCAAAGTATCAAATTGCGGCCTGGCTATTGGTAAAGATCAAGATATATCATTAGTTAGTCACGCTTTGAATATCAGCAATCTCAGGCTGTAGAATATTACACTCACCTAAATGTTTGAAATGCGGATGCAGAATTATCCGACGAAGACACCATCAGCTTGGTTTCCATTTTTCAAGCCATCATTGTAGATCCCGAGTGTACAGCCGTGAGAGACAAGCAACGTTTCTTCCAAGTGGTTAGTAAATGCCCTACGCAAAGGTAAAGAGGAAGGTATGCAATAGTCAATAAGTTCTAGGATGACACCAGTCGTTCCTAAAATACTTACATGACCATACATTCTATATCTGCAGTTTCACAAGGTGCTCAGCCTAATGACCGTTAGAAGAGCGAGTTTCCTTGTCATTAAATCAAGTGGTAATCAGTTGAGAATCGCTAAAGTAGTCTTTGACAGTGTAGACTTAAGTGAATATTTACATCCACATTAATGAACAGAACTTAAAAACTGGATAAATGTATTGCACAAAAGTCCTTTAAATATTCGATACTTAATATTTGATCTTATTCCTATCAAATATCGTTTCCTTTCAATTATTTTCTTAAGGAACAGTTTTACTGAACAATGTAGGAAGGATGGGATCAGGGAAAGAGTAGCCTCCATACAATTCCTAAAGAAAATAATTTTCTGCAAAGAATCTGGGACGGAGAGTATCAGTAAGTGAAGAAACCCTACATAAAGCTAATATTAAACAATAAATAATTATACCCTACACTATCATAGGTGGTGGGGTATTATGCGTTTGTGCTGATGTAACATTTTCTCTTAATTTTCTGAGTCGATTTAACGATGTTCCCCCGTTCGTCCGTCTGTCAGTCCGTATAAACTTTAAGGATAATTTATAGGTCGTAATTTTGAGAATATTTTCATAATTTTTTTGAACAGGACGGAAGGCTTTTGTAATTGGTCATATAAGGTCCAATATTTTAGGTCGCTCCCATGCTATTAAATAATTTCAATTGACGTTGGAGCAAATAATCAAAAAAATGCATCAATAATAATTCACATGCAAAATTTTGAGAAGATCGATCCGCAAATGACAGTTGCTCCGATATTGCCCCGATTCCTAAAGTTACATTAAAATATAGAGGTCTCAGAAAAATGTTAGTATTTTTCATGACTTTACGATATACCTAATCAGAATAGTTACATTAAATTTTCTAGAAATCGACCCATTTGATCCCATCTAAAATGATTTAACTCTTATCAGTGATCTTGAAAATTGGAGGTCGATATCTGCTATTATAATTATTGGTTATTGGACCCCCAAATACAATTGTGTATGTATTTCAAAATCTTTTTTAAATGCAAATGGACTTTTGTTTTAATTGTATCAGTTGCTACAGATCGCTTTTCCTTTATCGTTTTATAGTTCCTTTCTTTCCCCTCCTCCAAAAAAATATTATATTACCTTCATTATCCTCTGACCAATTTTTAATAAAAATTTAT
Source organism: Cochliomyia hominivorax (assembly GCA_004302925.2). NCBI lineage: Eukaryota > Metazoa > Arthropoda > Insecta > Diptera > Calliphoridae > Cochliomyia > Cochliomyia hominivorax. Next base: position 84,586,112 of record PYHX02000413.1, on the reverse strand, counting down.
TATATTTCATTTCATTTTAAATCTCTGGTTATGTATCTTAATTGTGTTTAACTTTTTTATCTTTTGTGGCCCATTAATCTATAATTCAGATGAAAAATAATTAAAACCATTAATGAAATTGGACACTTTATTTAAATGTTAAATACTTTTACTAATTTCCCTACAAAATGAAACCAAACACTCTCTATCTCTCTCCCTCTCTATTGTGGCCCATCATTCGGAAGTTGATATGTAAATCTGTTATTGTACAGGTACAAAATATCCGGATATAAATTCGCATCTGCAACTACAACAATTGTTGTGTTTTTTTTTTTTTTTTTTTTGAGATACATTTATTGTTGTTTTTGTTGTTATTTATAAATTCTTCAACAATTGTTTTTTCTTTAAAACTGTTTTTGTTATTGTATTTTGCGATATTTGTCATCAATACTACAATTTCAATAACGGATGTAAATAAACCACAAGTACACAGTGTAAAAAAATAACAACAAGAAAGATCGATTACTTCAATATACATTCATACACACATATACACATTTGCATGCATATCTGGATGAATTTTTATATATATAAATGAATCTATGTTTGTTTGGGACTTGTGGGCAGTTAAACTTTTAGACCGATTTTGTTTTCACAGAATGAATTCGATAGGACCAGGGGGAGTGGTACCCCTATACAAAGCTAATAATAATTAACGACTATCTAGGGAACTAAAACAGGGAATGTTCTAAATTTGGTCCCAAGCACAGTTTATATGATCCCTTTTAAACGACAAAACGTAGGACGTATAGGACAAGGGTTCCAATCACTTTATCCAGGAACAGTTTTACTGGACAAAATGTAGGATGGATAGGATTAGGGGGAGTGGTATTCCCCATACAAAGTAAATATTAATAATCAAAAATCACTTTCTCCAGGAGTTGCTTTACTGGAAAAATGAAGGACGGATGGGACCAGAAGAAGGGGAACCCCCTATACAAAGCGTATAATGATTATCGAATATCTAAAGAACTATAATAATGCGGGAGCTAAATTTGATCCCAATCACTTTCACAAGGAATAGTGGTGGTGTAGGTTAGAATCAAAAGTAGGGGTAGGTCCCATGCAATGCAAATCTTAAAAACAATATGAGAACGGACAGGGTTAAGGGGATTTGGCAAAAGCTCCGTTGTATGAAATTTGTATACTCTCCACCACCAGAAGTGGGGATAAGGATGCGTAACATCAAGAAGGAATCATCTCAGAACCCAAAAATCTGAGTCGATTTAGCTATGTCCGTTTATCCGTCTGTTGGAAGTATTCTCACGCCTAGAATAACTTTTCCAGAAATTTTCAACAAAACATAAAACATATCAAGAAATTTATATCAAGAAAAGGAGTTATAGTCAAAAATATGCGAAATTTTGATACACCCCAAAATCTGTGTCTGATACAGATCGCAATTTTTAAGATAATTTTCTGAAAATTTTCATATACATTTATTTTGATACAATAATAAACGCAAAGAAACAAGTCTGTGCTGGGGTCATTATTTGACCTAGAAATCATATAAACCTGGAATATGGTTTATAGTTTATAAAACTTTTAAGTATGAACAAATTCTATTGAAATTTGTCAAAATTATTTTTCTGACTGCCTTAAATATATATTATGAATTTCATTGATATCGGTCCATATTTTGATATATCAGGCCCTTTCCCCGATATATCAGGCCTTTCCGAGAGGTGTTGAGCTTATAAAACTTAATTCTATTGAAATTCAATACAATAATTTTTCTAAATATCTTTAATGTATATTATTAATATGAACGATATCGGTCTATATTTTGCTGTTGGTCTCATATAAGGCCCCTTAACTTTTCAGCTTATAGAAGTGGTAAATAAATATAATTTCTTTTAAAATTTGACACAATTATTTGCCTAACTGTATTTAATATAAATTATTAATTTGGATAATCACGGTCCATATATTACTACAGCTCCCTTCTATAGGTCCCTTCTTATTGTGATAAAACTGAACAATTCTGTTGAAATTCGGCTCAATTATTTTTCTAATTATCTTGAATATATTATTAATCTGACCAATATTGGTCCATATTATGTTTTGGCATCCGAATAATGCCACTGCCCTGAAAAAGATTCGGAGTTATAATGTTATTACATCAATAAACCTAGTTTGCCAATTATCGGCCATATTTGGATTTTACTCCTTTATAATCCCACTTCCAGGATTAAAATATGATCCAGTTCCTTCGAAATTAAGACAAATAGATAATTGTCTTCAATATAGTGGTGGAGGGTATTTAAGATTCGGCACAGTCGAATATAGCACTCTTACTTGTTTCAATACAAGTTGAGATTAGTGAAATTTCTTTCGAGATCTTGGACTAAGGAGAATTTTCGTGCAGCAAAGCGCACCGGGTAAATAGTAGTGTATAATAAAAACCGACAACAGATGCAGGTAAATATAGGAAGTTTTTGTTTTTCCAATATTTTCTCCTGTCAATGTTGAACCAAAACGACAGAGAAAGAGAAAAAAGTAAAAATAAACTTTTTTATGGCTAAAAATCGTTACAAACTGAAAAAAATCTTTTTTTACACACTTTTTACATGTAAAAAGAAAATAAATAAAACTCGAGGAAGAGAGGAAAAATATATGCAAAAATAATAATAAAAACCTAAAACGTGGAAAAAATCTACATAAAACAACCAGATGGTCAGTTAAACAATATAGAAATATGTATAAGTTTTTTTATAAATATATTCAGGCCGATTTATGGTTTATTTTCCTTATTTTTTGCCCAAAAGCCAAAATCGCATTTTTTGCAATACAAAAAGGAAAAAAAAAACGTTTTTAACTGGGGTATTGGTTTTGTAGTTTGGTTTCATGTTAAATTGAGCTAAATGTTGACATGAAAAATAGTTAAGACTTTGAGCTAAATAATATTGTCGAGTGAATTGTAGAGATAAAACCAATCATTTTTTTCACATTTCACATTTCACAGAAAAATTAAGCGATTTAAAGCTTAAAATGATTTTGAAAATGGAAATGAAATTCCGATGAAACTGATGAGGATATTAAATAAGCATCATACTTCGAAAAGAACTTTATATGTTTCTTATATTTTGAATAAAAAATTGAAATCTTTTTGTAAGAAAGATTTTATGCCAAAAAAGTTTTAAGAAAAATTCAATATTTTGGTAAATCTTTTATAAGAATGTAATTTTTAGTAAAAAATGCAAGTTTTTAAGAAAAAGCAAAAGCTATTTTAATAAAAATATTTTGAAAATTTCAGAAAACCTTTTTGTAAAAGATGTTTTGTTCCTGAAAACTACAACATTTTTAGGCAGCAAAAGCAAAAAGTGTTAATTATTACTAAAAATTCCATTTTTTCAAAATGTTTTAGATTTTAGTAAAAAGATAAAAGATAAAATTTTTCAATAAAAGCTGTAATAAAAGTTTTTAGCAAAAAAGTCTAAGAGGGCAATTATTCTCCAAAATTCATAAATTTGTAATAAATATGGAAGTTTTTTATTAAATCGGACAAAAGTGCAATTTATTACTAAAAAATGCATTTTTTTAAATAGAAAGTGACATTTTAGAAAAACTTTTAGAATAAGAAGAAATATACTTTTTAGCTAACAATTTATTGTAGAAAGTGCAAATTTTTTATGCAAACGATTTATTGTGGAGCTTTTTTAATAACAGTAGAAAGTGTAGGTTTTTAGTTAATTGTTTAAAATAACATAACATGTTTTTAATAAGAAAGAGCAAAAGGGCAAGTATAAAATTACATTTTTTTGATAGGAAGTACAAGTTTAAAGCTTTCAAAAAATTCAAACTTAAATACAATTAGTTTTAGTAAAAACTGTTTTATGTTTACATTAAAACCTTTAACAAAAAGGGCAATTAAAAAGTTACATTTTAAGTAAAAAGAATTTAAATTTTCCTCCAAAAATTAAAGATTAAAAAAGTGCATGGTTTTATTAAAAAGAGCAAATATAAAGTTAAATTTTTACTTGAAAGTTTGCATTTTTTTTGTATTTTTTAAGTGCAATATTTCAGTAAAAAGGGCAAAGGTAGTAAAGTAACATTTTTAAAAGTGCAAATAGTAAAAAATTAACATTTTTAAAAAATTAATAAGAGTTTTGTAAAAAATATGAAAAAGTGCAAAGTTAAGTAAAATAAGTAAGAATGCCATATCTTCAATACCCTACACAACAAATTCGTGTGAAGTTAATACGTTAGGTTCCGTAGATATACATATACACACATACACTCACAAATATATATATTATATAACATAGAAACACTTAATGAGTCATAAAATTAGTTATAATTTTGACTATAACTTTTTTTCTACTGAACTGCCTTTTTTTACAAGGCCCAATTTCATTGGCCTTGTAAATTTTTGTGGATGTGAGCAGATAGACAGTTGGAAGAAAATCGACTGAGATTTTGATTTGAAGCAAGAATATATATGGAGGGTATAAAAACAAAAATATGCTTGTTATAAGCTCAAAACTGTTTTCCGGGAAGGGTCTTATATGGGAGCTACAGCAAAATTTGGACCAAGATTGTTCATTTTTGATTATAGTTAGACAAATTTTAATGAAACTGATCTTTATTTAAATGTTTTAAAAAATCAAACCTGTTTTCCGGGAAAGCCCGTTATAAGGGAGCTATAGGAAAATATTGACCGACATAAGGCAAATTAATATAATATCTTCAGAACAACTAGCAAAATAATTGTCTCGAATTTCAATAGAATTGGTCTTTATTTACTCGTTTTATATGCTGAAAACTGTTTTCGGTGAGGGGCCTGATATGGGAGCTATATCAAAATATGGACCGAGATTGTTCTAATTTAAAATATACTTTAATAATAGTTTAAAAAATTCCAATTCCGTTTTCCGGGAAGGGGGGTTATATGGGAGCTATATGAAAATATGGACCCATATAAATAATAAAATTTATAACGTATATTTAAAATAGTTAAAAAATTAATTGTGCCAAATTTTAATAGAATTGGTTAAAATTTAAGAGTTTTATAAGCTATGAATCATATTCCGGGAAGGGGCCTTATATGGGAGCTGGGTCAATTATTGATACCAGAACAATATGGCTTCCTTGGATTTATTATTATATCAAAAAAGTATATGTGAAAAATTTTAGTAAATTATCTTAAAAATTGCGGCCCATATGACGCACAGAGTTTGGGGTGTATCAAAATTTTGCATATTATAGTCTATAACCTTTTTCCTGTTAATCAAAGTTTGATAATTTTTTACACGATAATAAAGCACGTGCAATTGTATGCTAAAATTAATTTTTTGTTTAAGTCCAATTACATTTTTAGAAGAAATTGGAAGAATTCATTTTCGAAATCTTGAGGTTGTTTCAGATATCAAACGATGTGGCCAAGTTTTGTTGAATTCGGACAATTATTCTAGGCATGAGAATGTTTCCAATAGACAGACAGACAGACGGACAGATGGACAGACGGACAGATGGACAGACGGACAGAGCTAAATTGACTCAGTTTTTATTTGATTCTGTAATATAGTATGTAGGGTCTGAGATGATTACTTTTTGGCGTTACACACGGAATGACAAACCACTTGTGGTGGTGGAGGGTATAAAAACAAAAATGTAATTGTTTTATAGATTTTTATACCCTCCACCACCAAAAGTTTGTCCTTCTGTGTGTAACGCCAAAAAGGAATGTAATGATACATTAATATTTATGTGGTCCATAATGGACTTATGGCTCTAATGCCAGCCAACTGTTGCCTTAATGTTAGAGTTTTCCTTGGCTGTTATTCCCTCACGTGGTTTGCTGTTCCAGTAGATAAGTCCCTCCTTCAACAGTTGAATATCAAGATGTCTCTGCATCGGATCTTTTAAGTTTCTATTGTGGTCTAATTGCTGAAGTGTGAGATGTGTGCATAAGAGAACTAATACCCTCACATTCTAGTCTGGTATCGAGACTAAGAGATAACAACCTTCAAAGTTTCCCCAGAAACTTGGTTCCGGTAGCACGCCAACCAGTAGTCCCTTATACGGAAGGACTTAATCTGTCTTTTCATATTGGACTGGTGAGACCGTTTGGAGAATTTCTGGTCAGAATCGCTGAAAGCGTGTTACGCTTCCGATGTGCTGTTGTATTGCAACAAAAGTCATCAAGGGTGTGACAGAAGATTGGATAGCAGCAAACACCCAAGCAAGAGTGGACAATATTCATAAATTATGATAACCTGTGTTCATAAAAAAGGATATGGGGACCTTAATGAATCATCGTGGGGTAAAGTCAACCTGATAGGTATCATCATAATCTAGAGCATAGCTGTCTACTACGCACAATTTTTCCGGGTTCTCGCAACCAACTATTTTTACCTAAAGTAAATTGAAACCTATATCCTGTCGATTATATCTAATAGATGAATACATTTGTTGTTATTTTTAATAATTTATTGTAACATTTTATCCTGTCTGAATGAAAGGCGAAACAGACACACTCAAATTTATACTCCTTGAACAAAAAGTATTAAATTTGATATTTTTTTGTGCAAACAAAATCTAAAAGGAGTTAAAGTAACAAAAAAAGGAATAAATGAAAAAAGTACTCGTGTATCATTTTAGCAACGTGTCAAGTAGTTGTTGTGGTTGCTCTTGTTGACTTGTTTTGGTTCGTATATGTGTGGCTTTGTTAGTTGGCTTTTGAATGTGTATGTGTGTCTGTTTGTATATGCAAGTGTCAGTGTATTATAAAAGATCGGAAATAGGTGGATATATTGTGGTTGATGCATGTGCCTGTGAGTAACAACCTCCTATCAACTAACGCCCATTTTTCCAGTTCAGTTTTTTTTTTGAAAAATAAAACGCGAGCAAATTTTTTTTGCTTTAATTTATTTTGTTTATATAAATATTTTGGTTTCTATTTATTTATTATTGTTTTAGAAAAGGGTGTAGCGACAGGAGATGAAGAAGAGAGAGAAGAGAAGAATTCTGGAAGTTATGCTTTTTATTTTATTTCAAACCAATAATTGCAAGAAAAATTAGTAAGAACGACCATATCGTCGTTTAAAAATGGTGGTTACATAAAATCAATGAAGGACCCTCGTATAATTCGATTTTCTGATTAATGCTTAAATGTGTAGTACATCATTGTGACACTAAAATTTATGTTAAATTTATGCTTTTTTAAATGAATTATTCTGGGGGTGTTATTTGGGGGCTAAAAGAAATTATGAAGTGACCCTCGTATAACTTTACACTTTGATTTTTGCTTAATTTGATCAATTATTATTACAATGCAGTATTTTTGCCTTTAAAAGTGGTTTTTTGGAAAGGGGTTTGTATGGGACCTATGAGAAATTATGAAACAACCCTCGAATATTTAAGCACATCATTTTAGAATACTATAGGACTTACATGTGCAAATTTCATTCAAATCGCCTTGATTTATGACCTTAAAACCCATTCCGGGAAGAACATTTGTATGGGAGGTACCTGAAATATTAGACCGAACATCGCCAATTTCAGTAGGTTTCCTTTTTAGGCCAAAATAATAATAAGAACCAATTTTTATCACGATATTTCAAAAATTGCGACTTGTAGACTATTTACAACGTTTACATGGACAGCCAGCCGGACAGACAAACTGACAGGCGGATAGACATCGTTAAATTGACTTAGAAAGTGATTCTGAGTCAATTGGTATACTTAAAACTGGTGTCTGTCCATCCGTCCTGCAGACATTTTATCTGAGTGCACTTTTTATACCCTACACCACCATAAGTAGTGAAGAGAGTATATTGACTTTGTCATTTCTTATGTAACGCTTATAAGTATTCTTGCATTAAATCGAAATCTGGGTCGATTTAGCTGTAACCATCTATCTGTCTGTCCGTCTGTCTTTTGTTGACACTCTCACATCCAATATGATTGACAGAGTTCAATGAAATTTGGCCTAAATATTTGTTAAAGTACTAGAAATTTTTCTGTTAAAAATCAGTAAAATCGGTTTAATATATCAAAAGATATAGTCCGATATCTGAGGCAACTTCTAACTTTCAGCGAAAGTTTTCGTAAAATTGTCAATTAAAAAACGCCAAATTAGAATAAGATTTTGACATAATATAAAGTTATATGTACTTCATTATCATTCCAAAAATTTTCAAAATCGGTTCAGTAGAAAAAAGGTTGTAGCCAAAAATATAACTTATTGTTTGACTCGTGTTTCGTGTTATATTTAAGATAAATGGTTATTTTTAAAGTACCATTGTAAGTGTATGTGTGAGTTTAAATGCACGAAACATAATGTATTTACTTACAGGTATTTGTGGTGGAGGGTATTGAAGAATATTGCATTTCTACTTTTTTCTGTATTATTTGGAGTCAAGAAAAAAGCCTATTTAAGCTGATGAATATTAAACCAATATTTCAGATAGATGCCATACAAACGTCCTCACGATATAATGACTTAAGATCGTAATACACACAAATATGGAAATATTTTAATTAAGTTTGGCAAAAATTGTTTTTGATAATTATTACGATATTGTTTCAATTTGACGAGGGTCGGTGAAAAAATTTCTATGGCCTTCATATAACTATCACATTAGAAAATAGCAACAACTGACATAAATGTGAGTGTCATAAATTATGAGGGTCGTTCCAATATTACTTATGACTCTGTAATGATGTAGGGTATTATATTTGTTCGGTATTAACCGATTACAAGAACTATTAAATGAAATTTTGGCGATTTAGACAAATTCAATATCCTAGATGCCCAAATTTAAGGGTCTACTCCCACTTCTTTTGAACTTTGACCAATTCAAAAACATCTCGAAATTATCCATCCGAAATTGGATTCTTAAATGTGCGGTAGTTACAGAATTAAATGAGAAAAAATTTTGGTTCACTGTAAATCATCTGTAATTGTCTGTAGTCCATCTGGCTTTGTTATCTTTATTATAATTTCAATAAGAAGCTCATATCTTCCTTATGAATCTTACAATATGATGGTATTAATTAGTCTGTCTTGATCGTATATTAGTCTTCATTCTTTATCAAATAAAAGGCAAAGAACACCAGACGCATGGACAGACTGATGGACATTATTATATATCTACATCGAAAGTGGTTTCAAAAAACAGTGCTTGAAAAAAAATTAAATCTTTTTGACTCCAAAAATATAACTTCTTAAATTAACACTTTATTTTGTTACACCCTGTTTTGAAATTCAAAATTTATAAAAAAAAACATTTTAGTTTTATTTTTTTCCCTCAACCTTGTTCCTGTTATATACTCATTTTCCTTTACTTGTGGTTACACAAGGATGCTTCTATACGCTCCTGTTACCGCTGATTCAAAAGCTGCCAAAAGTTGCTCTGCCTTGTTGTACTCTTGTCAGTTTCATGACTCTATCTGTGTGTAAAAGAATACGTATATATTTCATTCAATTTGTTGTTGTTGTATAATCCACTCAATATTTTTTAACACAACTTTATTATTTCTGGATTTATTTTCTGAATTCGCTATTTTTCATTGTGTATGTGTGTGAACATTATTATGGACTATTGTATGAATGAATGAATGAATGAATGAATGAATGAGTGGATGCTGCTGTAAGGTGATATATAACAACCCTAGAATATTCTCTTGTTGGGTTTACAAGTACAATTGTATTTTTTGGATAAGTGGAATTGGAATTGTTAAGAGATTTTTGTGTTAAATAGACAAGAGTGCAAAAAAAAAAATTGGGAAACTTAATTCAGATCTTAAATTACCAAAATATATTTCATAGTTTTTGCTCATTGTCATAGGTATTGTGAACATTGTTGTTTCCTTTTTAATACTCTTCTCTAATTTTGATTGTCAGTTTTTTTATCCATTTTAGTCCTTTTTTTGAAATTTACTGGTTGTTTGAAATAAACCCAAAAATACGGAAATGCATTAAATTCAATATTGAAAATTATTTGGTTACAGATTTAAGTGTTTCTGTGAGAGCACAGTGGTTTCAAAGTGACTTTTTTCTTGGTTAAAAATTGTGTAATTTTGAAACAATAAAAATCTCCTTATGAAAATTAAGAAGGCTGAAAAGTTGGAAAGTTCAGAACAAGTCTCCCTTTAGTCAGGAGCGTAGTCGGTTATGCTCCTCAGTTGGTCACCTCAGGAACCAATTTTATTTTGAGACTGCAAGAAATTATGAACCGACGATCATATAATTTTGTGCATCGAATTTTGGTCTTAATTAATTTGGCTAATTATTATTACAATACCAACGTATTTGTGAGACTTTTGCCCTTAAAAGTCATATTTGGACTAGAGTTTGTATTGGACATATAAGAAATAATGTATCGACCCTCGCATATTTTGTTATATCGTTTTATAATGTTATAAGACTTACAAAGTTTTTGGCCTTAAAACCCCATTCCGGGAAGATCTTTTGTATAGGACGTACCTGAAATATTGGATCGAAGATGGCTAATATCAATTGGCTTCATTTTTAGGCCGAAATAATAATATGTATCAAATTTAATTGCCACCTGTAGTCTGTTCATAACATTTACAAGGAAATCAAGCCGGACAGACAGACGTATATGTTAAAATCGACTCAGAATGTGACATTGAGTCAAACGGTATACTTAAAGGTCGATGTAACACCATTTTTTCTGCATGTTACAAACAAAAGCACAAACGAATAATACTCCAACCATCTTCGTTGGTGCAGGGTACAAAAAATATTTTTGTAGTGATGAAATTTTGAACGTTTTTCGGAAACCCATTAACGTTTTTTTAGTACTTTTGCTCGAACCGGTAGTTCATCTCCGTTAAAAATGGACACCTTATTTGTTTTAACAAAAGCCCAATATTTTAGTTCCAGGCAGTTTGGAGGATTTGCCTCTCTTGGGACAAATACCTCATTATTGTTCTTGTATCACTCAAATTCAAGTTCAGTCCAAAAATAAACGAACACCTTATGATGTTTTATGTTGGGAAAAGGCTTTTTATAAACATTCCTTGATGTAAATATTGGTATTTATAGAGTCTGTTGTATCAAATGATTAACTCCTTTTCCCACAACTGTATATTGTTTGCCAAAAACAAGAAGTTTTTGGAAAATGTTGACTGGTTTTACTTTCAAGATTTTTCCTCAACATTCCATCGAGTATCAGCAATTCAAAAATTTTGACCGGGAAATTGCGAAAGATCTGCCTAAACATATGTTTTCTTATCCACTATTCTACAAGATAATTTTTTTTAGAAAACTTAACTTCATTTTTCCTGATCTGTTTTTGGGCTCTAAATTTTAGAAACGTTCATGTCAGGAACTTTTTAGTCCTGTTTATTTTTAAACCTGAATTAGTTTTAAACAGTACGAGCACTGAGCTTATAGGGCAGTTTTCCCACTGGATGTGTTGGGAACTATTCTATTTTTTGTCTCGAGAAACATCATGTGGGCCACTTCTTCTATCTGAATCAGGTTTTCTACCAACTGACAAGATCTCCCAGTATTGATTAATAACAACTTTTTATAGGACCAAGATGGGTTTTGTTGTTTAGTACGCACTTTTTGGTTCTGTTTTTTCTGTTTATCATTAAACGTAATAACTGACGAGTGTTAAGATTTTTCCCACTCCTTATTCAGAACCATATCCTTCAGGACAGGTCAAAAATATATCATCTCTTACCCTGTGAAATCTAGTTAAGGTATCTCAAACGTTCAAAAGGTTATAGAATTTGAAAAAAATGCTTTCAAACCACTGTGCAGAGTCTACATAAACTTACGCATGAAACCTGATATTTCTTTACAGGTGCTGCGTCTTCTTTTTTTCTGGTGGATTTTTATTTGTTGTATTGAATTCAATATTTGTTTTTCAATTTATAGCAAAAAGGAACATATTTCTTCTATTTGTGCTAAAACAAGTAGAAGGAGGTTTTATTTATAGCAAAATATTTATTTTATATCAATCGTCTATAAATAAATGCAGACATTCGGAAAAAAAGGTCCTGAAAATTAAAGTACCTTTTTGGAGATTTAAATTCTATAAGAAATTTTGAATTGTTTATGATATGACAGGTAGTCATTTGTAAATAAAGTTGTTTGCGTAATATTGTATTGAATTCAGGATATCATTTTGTAAACGTCTCTAGAAAAAAGGAAGTGATTTGGTTTTGTTGGATAACTCCTGAATTTTGTTTAGAATTTTGAAATGTAAAGCAATTAAAATAATTGGTTTTAAAAGAGATTTATTTACTTCATTCAATCAATTAAAAGTGGCTGAGTAGTTTAACAATGAAAATCCATAAATAAATATTAGAAAAGAAATATTTTGATATCTTTATTGATCACTTGAGAATTTTAATTAGAGTTTTTTAATTCACATTCAACTCCCTTCATTTCATGTTTATTTGTCTGGCGAAATAATTTTGCAATTAATTTCAAACTTTGGATCGACTTGAGCCAAAATAAATTTAATATAAAGAAGAGTATGGAAAAACTCGGAGAAAAATCTCTATTTTCAAATGATCCTTATTTTTACTCTTCTTTGAGGAGATTAAAAAAAGAAATTTTTTTCGATTAAAATTTTAATATTTATTTTTTCGATTTTGCTCTGAGGCAAAACAAAATGTGCGAATTATTCATTTTAGAATTCTTTTATGGATTTTGCTCTTTTCTTATTTTTATCTATTTTTGGAATTAAACTCTTGTTCAAAGAGCGATAAAGATTTTAAAGTCTTTTTTTTAAATTAAAATTAAACTCTTTGAAATCCGATCGTTAGAAGTATAACAAGTAAGAAAGCTAAATTCGGCTATGCCGAATCTTAAATACCCTCCACCACAAATTCGTGTAAAGTTATTACGTTAGGTACCATAGATACACATACACTCACAAATGTATATAACACAGAAATACTTAATTAGTCATAAAATTAGTTACAATTTAGGCTATAAAATTTTTCTACTGAACTGCCTTTTTTCTACCAAATTTCATATGTTAATTTTTGTGGATGTGAGCAGACAGAGAGATTGACGAAAATCGACTGAGATTTTGACTTGATGCAAGAATATATACATTATGGGGTCTGAAATAATTCATTCTTAGCGTTACACACAGAATAACAAAGTTAATATTCCCTCTCTACCACTTGTACTGTGGAGCGTATAAAAACAAAAAATATGCTTGTTATAAGCTCAAAACTATTTTCCGGGAAGCGGAAAACTCTAATCCGTTTTTCGGGAAATCCCGTTATAAGCGAGCTATAGGAAAATTTGAACCGATATAGGGCAAATTAATATAATATCTTCAGAACAGTTAACAAAATAATTGTGTCGACTTTCAATAGAATTGGTCTTTAATTACTCGGGAAGGGGCGTTATAATGGAGCTATATCAAAATATGGACCCATGTTAATAAAATTTATAACATATATTAAGAATGGTTAAAAAATTAGTTGTGACAAATTTTAGTAAATTATCTGAAAAATTGCGGCCCATATGGCACAAAGAGTTTGGGGTATATCAAAATTTTGCATATTATAGCCTATAACTTTTTTCCGGATAATCAGATTTTGATAATTTTTTGCACGATTATAAAGCACGTGCAATTGTATGCTAAAATTAATTTTTTGTTTAAGTCCAATTACATTTTTAGAAGAAATTATAAGAGTTCATTTTTGAAATTTTGAGGTTGTTTCAGATATCGGTCTATAACTTCCTTGCTTATAAACCGATATAGTTGGTTTTAAATAGCAAATTGCTTAAGGCAATAACAAACAATGTTGCCAAGTTTTATTGAATTCGTTCAATTATTCTAGGCATGAGAATGTTTCCAACAGACAGACGGACATAGCTAAATCGACTCTGTTTTTGATTTGATGCAATAATATATATACATTGTTGGATCTGTGATGATTCCTTCTTGGCGTTACACACGAAATGACAAACTTAATATACCCTCACCACTTGTGGTGGTGGAAGGTATAATAAGTATGTTCTTTTTTTTTTATTTTCATTTATTTTTTCTAGTTTTTGGATTTTAAATTGAAAATTTTACGAAAGTTCTTTGCTTTAATATAGAGTTGGTCTCAGATATGGGTCTATATCTCCTAACATATTGAACCAAGTTTTCTGCTTTTTCAGGACTATAGCTAACACTAAGCCAAATTTCATTAAGCTTTGTCAATTATTGCTGATGTAAACATGTTAACAACAGACAGACAAACGGGCATGGCTAAATCGACTCAGAATTTAATATGAAGCAAGATATATATGTGCATTATGGAGTCTTAGATGTTCCTTCTTAGCGTTACACACAGAATGAAAAAAGTAATATATACCCTCTTCACCACTTGTGGTGGTAGAGGGTATATAAAAGTGTCAAAAACTGTACTCTGACATAAAGTGTTCAACATGTATCAATATTGGTGTCGATACATTCAATCTTAAACTATTTTCCCATAATTTTAAGGGATCATCTATTCTTGTGTTTTCCTCTAGATTGCATCTCAATTCTAGAGAATGTTATAGTCGTTCACAACTGACTACGCAATAATCTGTGCCAATTCTGTTCTTACGAAAAATTAATGAACAAACCTCGTATACATTTATTTTTTGATTAATGCTTCAATGTGTACTACATTATTATAGTACTTAAGTTCATGTGAAATTTATGCGTTTCAAAATGATTTTTTATTGGTACTAAGTATGAATTATGGACCGAACCATATAAAATCTTGTACATAGATGTTTGCTATGCTATGTAAGATTTAAGCCCTTCAAAGTGACATTTGGTAGGTAGTTGTATTGGATCTATGAGTAGTAATGGACCGATTGTCGTAGAATTTAGTTCATTTTTGAATATCGTACGACTTATAGGCATCGTCATTAGTTCATAATAATGAGTCATATTTCATCAATATACAAAGTTTTCAGACACGCATTAAAGACTCATGAACAAACGAATAATATCTCATTTTCCAAAAATTCATTTGATCCCACTGTGCAACGTCTACCGGCATGAATTCAAATATTCCAATTTTAAAAGAGACATAATTCCACTTTGTCGATTATAGATCATAATGGACGATTAATTCCATAAATCGTTTAGTTTTTGGTTTTCCATTTTTTGTAATAAAAAATATACATTTTGATTTTTTTCCCAATTATTGCAAAATTTTTAATTATATTCCAAATATTGTTAAAATTTCGAAAATTAGTGGTCATTACCTTTCCAATGATATATAATATGTCTATAAATCCTTTGACTAGACTTAAAAAATTAACTTGTATCGAAACACATCTCGTTAAAAGTTTTGTTTGATTGGAGTGACTTCTATGCGCTTCTCATATTATTAATGGACCTATTGCATACATTCTGGTGAATTTTCATAATGTTCGTGTTTTTATAGAAATAGAGTTTACCCACTTTAAGGTTAAGATTGATTCAAAGTTATTTTTTGAGTTGATTTAATGATGTCCGTCTGTCTATCTAGTTTTGTGTAAGAATTTTTTTTAAAAAGGACATTTTTTTATAAATTTCTGTAGAATTTTAGTTAATTTAAGTTTGGTAGCGGAAATCTATTAATCAGTTGTTTTCGTTATAGATCTGTTTTGATCAGATTTAACTTAATTTTAATTTAATCTTCCATACCTTGGAGTCATCGTCGTGAATTTGACTCGTAGTTCGAATTTTACAGATGATTGTTATATATTAATTGTATCCTACACCACTAAAAATATTCGACACTACCAAAGGTGGTTTGGGTATTATGCATTTGTGTTCATGTTTGTATACCGTTTGACTCAGAATCTTTGTCTGAGTCGATTTAAGGTAGTCGAGTGTTTCGGCAGGCTGTTCGTGTAAACTTTGTGTACAGTTTGCAGATCACAAATTTTGAAATATTTTGATGAAATTTGTTATATATAAGGACGAAGCCTATTGATATTGGCCTTATTCCGTCCAATATTTTAATTACCTCCCATACAAATGTTCTTCCCGGAATGAGTTTTAAGGTCATAAAATTACTAAATAAAAAGCAATTTAAATGAAATTTGGCACAAGTTAATCTTATATTTTTTCTAAACTGTCTTGCCACAATATGCGAGGGTCGGTCCATTATTTCTCATAAGTTCAGTACAAACCCCCTTTTAAGTGCATAAATTTCACTTTTAAGGGCAAATTTTAATCAAAGGTAAATCTAAGAAAAAAGCGATGTATAAAATTATATGATGGTCGCTTTATAATTTCTTGTAGCTCCCATATAAGTCTCCCCAAAAAAAATTTTATAAAACGCAAATTAACATAAATCTTAAGAAGAATATCGTTCATTAATTGTTAAACGACGATGTGGTGTAGATATTAGATAGTCGGGCTTGACCGACTATATATTCTTACTCGATTTTATATTAATACGAAACTTTGCCTTTGGATGCAACTCAAAGTCTTTACACAGAGCCGAATCTAATCTTATTTATTATCACTCATCTGGGTCAATATATGTCATATAATTTTACAAATCGCTTTGAACGATATATAGATTAGAAAAATAACAATAGTTTTTACAAACTCCCTCAAAAGATTAAACTTTTTAAGTAATATTTTAGCTGTTTTTCGTTTTTGCAAAATGATCTTTTTGAGGTACCTTTATGATCTTAGTTGAACCAAATTAGGTTTAAAAAATTTGGAATTTTTCTCTAACGGTTGGCTTTGAACGTTGCATTCCAAATAGACTTTTTTGAAAATTATTGTGTAACTTTTGAACAGCTGGATATATCTTAAAGAAATTGTACACATTTGGGGGTGACTGTTTTTGATCTGGAGGAATATGAGCCCCTATATGTCTGGGCCACAGCCAGGGACTCTTCAAGGTTGACCACCTCGGGTATGAGTTTTTTTTTTTTTTAATTTGCCAAAAATTGGTCTATTTCTGTGTCAATGACAGACCGACTTTAATAGCGACTCATATTTTTGCAATTGATGCAAGATAATACTTTCTTAGCATTACACACGAAATAACTAAGTTAATATAACCACCTCACCACTTGTAGTGGTATAAAAACCAAGCAAAAATTTTATAGTGGATCAAGTCCGACTATGTTATATCCTACACCACAATTTTGGTTATTAATAGCAATTACGAATATCAATGTATATATGACATTAATGCCCTTCAAAGTGACATTTGAAAGGGATTTTTTTATGGGACCTATGAGAAGTAATGGACCGATTCTCGTGTATTTTGGCACATGATTTTATAATAATCATAACACTTATTTTTGCAAAATTCCCTTATAATCTTTTTGTATAAAAGAGTTTTATGAGTTAAAAACCTCATTCCGGGAGGACATTTGTATGGGAATTAACCGAAATATTAGACTAAACATGGCCCATTTTAATAGGTTTCTTTCTTGGACCAAAATAATAACATTTACCAAAATTCACAACGTTTCAAAATTCACAGACGGACGGACATCGTTAATTCGAACGGTATATTTAAAGGTGGGTGTAACACCATTTGTTTGGTATATTATAAACATCAGCACAAACGCGTTACACCCTCCAACCACCTACGGTGATATGGGTATAAATATCACATGGTGTAGGGTATTAAAGAGACACTCTTCATTAATTATAGGTGACAATGTTTGTATAAAAGTTTTATAGTTTTTGAAAAATAATTGATTTTATTTAATTTTGCTAATTAAATTCTTAGAACAGTGTCTCAAATGCTAACATTTTCATTTCATTAATCCCCCTTGAAATTTTAATTTAATTTTCCCCCAAATTGTAAAATCTCTAAAATCGCGTATAAATTGTATTTAATTTTCTTTTATTTAAACCAAAAAAATCCAATTAAAGTTGTTTTATTAAAAACACCAGTGAAAAACATTTCCAGACATATACAAACGACAAAGTATATAGTCGTATATAGAAAATTCTAATTGAATAAATAAATCTTGAAAAACACCCATATTAATCTAATTACACTATTTTTGTAGAATCTAAACGCTATTATAGTTGTTTTCTCTCGTATGTGTGTGTATGTGTTGAAACCAACTTGACACCTTATAATTCATAGGAAAATAAATAACAGTGAGTTATTTTAAATGTTATCACACACACCCACACATACATCTTTGGTTTGCATATTGTGAATGTGAATAAAAAGGATATTTATTGAAAGAGAATGTTATTTAGCGACACTATTTTCATTTTTAGCTCCCAAAAAAAGGAAAGCAGATAAGAAAAAAAAACATGTAAGAATATTATAGTCGGTCAAGCCCGTCTTTGTAATGCTCTGCACCACAATGTTGTTTATGATGAGCAACTCTCGTATAATTAAATAAAATTTATGCATTTAGAAATTCACTTTTTCTGGGGGAGTTATATGGAAGCTGCAAGAAATGATGAACCGACCCTTCTATAATATTGCAGATCGATTTTTTCTCATATTTATCTTAATTTGATCTGTTATTATTACAAAGTTAATGTATGTGTGAGATCTATGCCCTTAAAAGTGATTTTTGAAAGGGGTTTATATGGGACCTATGAGAAATAAGAGAGCAACCCTCGCATATTTCGGCACATTGTTGATGAATGCAATAAGACTTACTTGGAACATTTTTTTGGTAGATACTTTGGCTTATTTTGGTGTTGTTTTAGAATATTATGACACGTAATTGTGCCAAATTTCGGTTTATTCGATTTATATTCAGAATTTTTATGACCTTAAAATCCCATTCCGGGAAGAACATTTTTATGGGATGTTTATAACGTTTACATAGAAAGCCAGCCAGACAGGCAGGACAGTTTCAAATGTTTTTTTTGGATGGTTAAATGGAAGTTACAAGAAATTATGGACCGACCCTCGTATAATTTTGTACATCGATTTTTTCTTATATTTGTAATACCTGTTATTATTACAAAACCAACGTATATGTGAGATTTATGCCCTTCAAAGTAATGTTTGGAATAGGACTTTTATGATTTTTAAACCCCATTCCGGTAGGACATTGGTATGGGTTACCCATTTAAATAGGCTTCGTCATTAGGCCGAAATAATAAAATCTAGCAAATTTCATTAAAATATCTCAAAAATTGCGACCTGTAGAGTGTTCACAATGGGAAGCCAGTCGGCCAAATAAATGGACGGCCGGCCGTCATTAACTTTTTCTGCATGTGGTGTAGGGTATTAAGAACTTAACTAATTATTTTAATACAAAGTGATATGTAAACCTCAAAAGATAATTATTTAACGAATTTATCACATTTTATCACGCTACTTTGGTTGCAAGAGCAAAAAAGACAAAAAACAACACAAAAGGAGAAATCCCGGGAATATAACCTTAAAAACAGTGACATTTTTTTGTAAATAGTTTTGTATGTATGAAATCTGAAATGTAATCATAGTTGTAAAGTAAAATACCAACATCATCATCCTGATCCTGATTGTCGTCATCGTCTATCTCAGATTATTAAAGCCACCGCAATAAAGTACAAAAAAGGATGTTTATTTGTAAATGAATCTGAGCTCCACCAAAAACGAAAAAAGGGGAAAAACAACAAAATTACAAAATAACATAACAGCAATAAAGGATGTAAGTAAAAATAGCTAGAAAACCAGGATAATGCTGACAACAATAATAATAGCAATTTACAGCAATATGTGTAAAGGTATGAGTTGTAAGCGTATTATCTCTACATGTGTGTGTGTGTCTGATTGTGTGTGTTTGTATGTGTTTTCATTAAATATATTTGTCTAATGATATCATCATCATGTATGACTTTATTTTAAAAACGGAAAACAGGAAAAGGATTGTTTTTTTTTTTCTGTGAAGATATAGAAAAATAGAATGAATTGTTAACAAGACGTGAATTAAAGGGAAATAACGAGGGAAAATTGCGAAGTTATTGGGTAAAAGACTTTATCACTTGCAAATATAGTTTCTGTTAAGAGAATTTTGTATTTTAAGATTAATAAATAAAATTGAACTAGTAAATCCTCCATAGCTTTTGACATTCCTATCATAGCGAATTAGAGAGGTAAGAATGTTATATTCGGCTATGCCGAATCTTCAATACCCTCCACCACAAATTCGTGTGCAGTTATTACGTTAGATTCTATAGGTATTTCATAGATATGGAAACACTTAATGAGTCATAAAAGTAGTTACATTTTTGCTATAACTTTTTTCTATGGAAGTTCATCGTTTGAACTTAGAGGTTGCATCAGATATCGGTCTATATCTTTAAATTGACAAAACCGATTTTGCTGGTTTAAATTGGAAACTTCGTAGGACTATAGTGAATACTTGGGCCAATTTCATTGAACTCTGTCAATTTTTGTGGATGTGAGAGTGCCAATAACAGGCAGGCAGACAGACGGACGGACAGAAGGTCTGCTCACATACAGACAGACGGACGTAGCTAAATCGACTCAAATTCATTCAAACATCATTCTAAGGATTGCTTGCAACCTTTTGCAGACTCTTTATTGATTGTTCCGAGAGAGATATGGCAAAAATCAAATCAAACATCACAATTATTCACTCCACAGCCAAAACATCTGAGGCAATTGGCCCTGATGGAATTTATATGCTGATGTGGAAAAATCTTGGCAAGCGGGGAGCTGTATATTTGATAACGGTTTTATCCCAACATATAAATATAGAAAAGACTCGAATGAGGGACCATCTTACAGGTTGATTTCCCTCCTGTTAATTGCTACAAAGACTTTTGATGCCCTTTTTGTCCACCAGCTGAACAGTTAGCTTACAACTGCTGGACACCAGCATGGATTCCTTAAAAATCATAAAAGCAACAATATTTTTAACAGCCGACATCACTCATATTCTCAAAAGCCTTTAATTACTCTTACTGGATTTCCTGGAGTCCTCATTGCCGAACAACGTATAGAGATGGATTGTGAATTATAAAAGTGACCGTGAGTCGTTTATTGATTTTGGAGATCGGAAATAAAAATTTCGTAAAGTCAAAAAAAAAAAAAAAAGGAATTCTACAGGACAGAGTCAAAAGTTTATGTATCGTAGTCGCTGGAATTTTTATTCCGTTATTCACCCAAAGATTTTGGAGGTTTGATATTTTATGGCCAATTTACGTTCTCAGTTTATCGGTGATTAATAATGCTGTCCCAGTGTAGACTTCGCTAAGTGATACGCAGTGGATAAATATTTAAGGTTGCCAAATGCTTAGGAAGTAACATAAATATCATACAATTGAAGTTTCCACCGAAGTATGAAAAAATGATATGATCATACCGTACTTAGGTATGTGCAATGACAGCTTTAAACGATATTTACAGAGACCTCATAAATTCCGCTGTTTCGAGATACCGTGTTAATGTCGTGCTTCAACCAAATGCCAAAATAAAGGATGCCATTTATCACATTAGCTATTCACCAACGTGCTGAATGGTATAATGAGCGAAGTCTCTTAAAAGAGAAGGAGATTTGGATTATGCGGATGGTAAAAGACTTGGAAAGCTTGCACGTAATGGTGAGCTTGAGATAAATATGAAGAAAACCAGAGCAATGAGAAACCGAAAGTTAAGCATAGATAACTGTTATTCGGAGAGGTAAACCACAGGCTTAATAAAGCGAAAATGATACTTGGATGACTACAATCAATATGGCGATGCTTCCAAATATCCAGACAAAAGAAGCTTAAAATATACAACGCATATATGAAATCAACTATATTGTAGGAGATGAAAACACCTTTAAAAGTATAATCAAAATGGCGCTTGAGTGGAATCCTCAAGGTTCAAGTAGCAGTGGTCGGCTAAAATTCCACTGGAAGACAAATCCAGCAAACATCATAAGATGGAGATGCATTGTAGGAGACCTATGATACCAAGCATGGTAACAGAAAGGAAGAATAAAGTTTGGCCTTGGGAAAGAATTTTAAAGCTGAGTTATAATTGATACCAGACACAGTGGTTCCAAACGTGTTTATACGGCACCCTATAGAGACAGACCACTAAAACTGTTTTTGCTTATCTCATGTTTTTTTTAGATCTTTCTTAAAGTGAAACCAAATTTTCCATTAATGGCAGATGCTCATAACGCTCTTTAAAAACACTGGAAGCAGTTGGATATAAATTTTGATTCTTTGATTTTAGATCTCACAACTTAAGTCTCAGATTCGGAAGTGAAGTAAAGCACCATTAGATTTTGGTTATACTTTGGCAGCTTTAGAACTTTGAAAGCGGATAATTTAGTTTGGAAAAGCCTAAATGAGGCAAATAGCCTCAGCACTAATTAAATTTAATTATTGGACACAAAACTACCATAAACCTAAAATATATAAACACCTCATTTACTTCCATCTTTTAAGGTAATTTTTATTCCAACAAAATGGGGTGTTAAATTTGTTTTTGTATGTTTATTTAAACTTTAATTACTTCTTGAAACCACCCACCCAGTTGCGTCAGTATTGAAGGTATGAGTTATTCGCAGTTGTTTAAAGAAAATTCATATCAGACATTTTTACAATTATAAAGCTTTTCGTATCATAAAATAATATTTATCTACAAATGTGTGTGTTTTTTTTACAAAATAAGGTAAATGTTATATTTTCCTGAAATATAAATATATATATGCATGTGTGTATATGTAATCTTGATGATATCGTGTATATGCGTGAAAATAAAATAACAAAACTCAACAATAAATAAATTTTGTAAAATAGAGCTAAATGGAAATATAACATTAAACAAGTAAGAATGCTTTATTCAGCTGTGCCGATTCTTCAATACCTTCCACCACAACTGCATGTGAAGTAAATAAATTAATCCAAATTTACTTCGTACAAACACACTCTTAAGTAGATGTAAACTGCAACACTTCATGAGTCATAAAATTAGTTATATTTTTAGCTATAACATTTGTTTTCAACTGAACCGATTTTGATCATTTTTGGAATGGCAATAAAGAATATATTATGGACATTTTACGATTTACAAGTGACAATTTTACAAAAGGTTTTTTCTTAAATTTTGAGGTTGCCTCAAACATCGGTTTATATCTTTTAATATACTAAGCCGATTTTGGTGGTTTTAAACTGGATACTTGTCAGGACTATAAGAAGTACTCAGGCCACATTTCATGGAACTCTGTTAATTATTGTGGATGTGAGTGTGGCTCAGATTTTGGTTTGATGCAAGTATATTTATACGTTATGGGATCTGAAATTACATACGGAATGACAAAGTTTATACACCGTCTTTTTTATTTGTGGTGGTGGAGGGTATAAAAACCGATGAATATAAAAGAAAAGGAAAAAATATTTATTTTATTTAAAATTTAATACAAACTTTATGACATACAGAAACAAACAAATAGACAGACAGACAGACAGACAGACAGACAGACAGACAAAAATAAAAATACAGTGTCTAATAATGTTTTTTATTATTTTAATGTTTGTGCTGTTTTCTAAAAAAACAGTGGAACAAAATGAAATAGCTTTTGGGGGTTATAACATCTGATCGGCTAAAGGGATATTTGGTGAATATATTTCATTGTTTATTCAGTGGTGGAGTTAGGAAACCTCAAAATCGGTTAGTTGTTATATGAAAAATGTTTAAAAAATTTTATTTCCACCACAACTACATTCCAATATAGACTATAGAATCCTAATTCCGGAATTATGAAGACTTATTCCTTTTTTAGATCCGACTTAAGTTTTGTGTAATTTACATTATTCGAACTATATTTTAGGTTTTGCTACAAAGGTAATTCAGTTGTCTCCGAAACAACTTGACTTTCCTTCAATAGTTGTATGGAACTAGATTCATACTGCTGACTTGAGATAAGACGATTAATCCTATCTCTGATAAATCACCTTGCTCTGTGTAACTCATCTTCTTTTTATTTCTATAATAAAATATCGCAAGAACGATCCAGTATTATAAGCTCCTTTCAGTTACAGCAATGAAATAATGGTAAATTCCTTTTGTGGCAGAAATAACGCCTGACTGTTACCTAGAAAATACTTTTCCGGAAGTTGATAACAAAAATTTCCAGTTTCAAATCATCAGAAAAGAGAACAAAACCGAATATTCAGTTTATCTATATATATTTTCTCCTAGGGTTTCTATAAGTTGGCTTCAAGTCTGTTTAACACTCTGGAGAGTTATTGATATACATCTACAGAGCTCAATTCTCCATAGATTTAATGCCTATATTGGGGTCAAGTCTGTGGAAATCAATCTTTACTTACTAAGTGATCACTTTCAGTCGTTATTATTGTTTGGTGAGTACACAGTTGTTGCATTCTTGGAAAACGAGGGTGCTTTTAACTAGGTTGTGTTGGCTTTAGAAGATCTATATATTCAATTGTACTTGAGAGGAGACTCGTTAGTGTAACAATATGCCGGACCACTGCTAAAAGAACAGTGTCTCCTCTCCTGTGTGAATAGATTGCTGCGTGAACTGAATGCCACTGGCTTGTTCTCGAGGCGTACACTGAGTCGCGATCTTGATCTCTGATTGCGCTAAATATTTGGGAGTCGTCCTTGATACAAGGCTTATCTGGAAAATTAATATTAAGGGGTGAGTAGATAAGGCCTGTTGGAATCTAAAGTGCGTGAGATGGATCTCTACTGCTGTTGTCAAGCTTGCACGTTTTTATGGGTCTCTGGTGTGGTGGCATGCGAGAAAGAATTCCACCGCATGATTTTGACAATGTTCTCAGATCACTGGCTATTCAGATTACAGTTGCTTTACTGAACTAGATTTCTGTGGATCTGATATGTCAACGGTGGGACTCATATCTGCGGTTAGGCTCCATTCCGGTAATGTATCTATCTCTACAGATGTGTCTATGGTCACCAGCATGTTCTTGGTTTCATCACATGTGACTAAGGTCTGTTTGACTTTTTTATGTCGAGAACCTTCTTCGACAGGAATTTCTAGAATTATAGTCCAGCAAATGAAAGGGTTTGCAGGGATATTGTGGAAGTGAAAGTGGTGGTTACCTTATCAAAAATCTGGGTGTTACAGTCTCCTTTATATTAAAGGAAAAGGTAAAGATATCTGGGTATATCTGAATTTTTACCGACATAAGACAAGCGTTAGGAGCTAAGCAGATGTCTACACGACATGTATGCTGACAATCTTCTGTGTGTTTGTCCAGCACTTTCATAGGGTTTTATCACACTCACTCTTTGAATAAACAATAATTTCGAAAATCCTGCGTAACAATAGCCTTGTGTACCTAATTCACGATATTCGCCTTTTATTATAACTTTGAGACAAAAATGATACCTTAATATTTCGCATTTCTAGAAAAAGGATTTTTTTAGTTTCTCAATCGCGGAGGTCTGCAATAAGGAATAGAGTTAAAATTAAACTCGTGCCTTCCAAACCAAATTAAGTTCATCCAGAACTTTGGACATCAGGTC
Source organism: Cochliomyia hominivorax (assembly GCA_004302925.2). Taxonomy (NCBI): domain Eukaryota; kingdom Metazoa; phylum Arthropoda; class Insecta; order Diptera; family Calliphoridae; genus Cochliomyia; species Cochliomyia hominivorax. Next base: position 84,560,672 of record PYHX02000413.1, on the reverse strand, counting down.
TTTCATTTCGGTTAGAAACTGACCTGAAACAAGTATAACAACATCGTCCGCTTAACTTTGAAATACTTTTCAAAAAGTTCTTACAATAAGCAAAATCAGCTCCACTGTGCATTTAAAATAAAAAAGTTTCATTTTTTAACAAAAAACCACCAACAATCTATTTTATCCCTCTCCCCAAATTTCTACCCCTCCCGTAATGCATACAATTTCACCTACATTAAAATCTACATACATTAACTGAAAAAAGGAGGGAAATGCTGTTTAAAAAATTGCTCCACATATCAGACATTTGCCCCCTGCTGCCATTTATTTTCTTCCCGTGTTATTGTATTTGACATGACATGGTTGCTGCTGGGCCAATATGTTAATGTTGTTAAAGGATGTGCGTGTATGCGTGTTATTTCATTATTATATTTTTTCCAGTTTTGATAAAGGTGATTTTTTTTGTTCCTTGCACATCTACGAGAATGGGAGCAGTATGTTAATTCCAGAAAAGGTGGAAAGGGAAGAAATTTTAAATTGTTAAGACATTTCGCGTTATGAGTTTAAATGTGTGCGTTTTCTCGGATTTAGATTTTTATTTTCTTTCAATTTTTTTTTATCGTACGTGTTATTTCGAATTAGCTTTTTTCTTCTCTATAACTGACACGATTTGTTAGTGTGTTGGTTTTTATTACCGCTTAGAAATGTTGTTTCTCGGTTTTGTATTTCTTTTTTGACATTTTCCGTAGAAGAGAAAAAAGAAGGAGTGAAAGATACTTTACATACATGTCATGTCAAAATGCACATATACACACAAGTAAATGAATACTATCGCTTATATAAGTTCTATTTTGTTTCTAAATAAACATTAAAGGCAGTTGGTGCGAGATTTTAGGGGCCTAATGGTAAAGGAAAGCCTTGTTTCCCTACATAACTTAAAGTATGTGGAAGCCTTTCTATTTTTATGACTTACAAACCGTAGAAGCGTAGCAAAGAAGCCAATTATGTATAATCGGTTATGTGCCTGTCAAATAAACAGGAATACAGCATTAGTGGAATCGGTCCGGCGAACTTAATATGATAATTTCAATAACTATTAGAAATTTCGTGACACCAGTTTAGTTTTCTAAAATAGTGTATTCAGAATTCAATATTCCTCACAAGATATTCTTCAGTCATTGACATCGATGTCTGGTCGGAAAGCCAACATCTAAAATTTGACCCCTCCCCCCAACTTAAATGATTCATAAATAGATAGTTAATCACAGGAGTCCTAAAGCTAAGATAAATCTGGCAATAGCAGTAAGGCGAAACCTTGGGAGATGACAAAGTGAAATTCCGGAACAAATTGTCTATTACATTTCTTTCTCATTCTGCATAGAATATATTCTCATCACATGGGAGGAATATGTTTACTGCAACATTGGAGGTATAGCATTGATGGTTCTAAAATTGGGACAAAATCAGTTGTGTGATGGCAGAGCATTCGAACATAGTGCTGATATGTATGGGTGGATAGTGAAATTTAAAGGTGGATACCGTGGCGTACACTACTGATAAAGCCATCGATAGTCCTTGGGCATTGCATTCTGCCGTATGTAACAGACTTATGCCTGCTTTCCAGGATAATATGGATTGAGCCAGGAAATTATTCTTGCTTAAGATCTCAAGAATGCTCTTGATGTAGCATTCGAACACTGGTATTTTGGAAATCTGTTATATGACTTCTGTAAAACTGTCAAAATAAGAAGGGCGAGGTAACGATTCCTTATCTTTTATTTTGATCTGTTTTCGGTAGCTTTTGGAGCATTTCTTGGGCTAAAGTTTACTGCAATCTCTAACAGATCTAGCAATCGCTTATATAATAGAGACATATAGTTCTATTCCTAATATCAGGATAGTTTTATCCGTCAAGGGAATGATACTATCAGTCTTTAGGATTCATAATCCCTGTAGGACCCAAGACATCTTTCATTCTTCATGACATTCTGATGACCTAATTTAACGTAGCTTTTGTATGTCAGTTGATAATTCTTAGAAAAATTATGTTAAAGTGTTCGGAAAGTTGTTCTATTATATAGATTCGGTGATGTTATTAGGTAGTGTAGGGAAATACTAATGAACAAGAATCTTGAGAATATTCGCGAGTAGCGATAGGAGAGAAATCTGCCTGTATGATTATTCCCCGTTTGCTTTTTTTCTGGGTTTTTATATTATAGTGGTTTACTTACCAACATTAATCACAATATTCTTTTTAGGGTTGGACAGTTGACCACAATTTATTTACTATAGTATTCTTCCGCTTGTCCGCATTGACAAACCTTCTGATGTCACAGTTCAGCACTGCGAATTTTGGGTCGCTGGAGTTGATATCATAAAGCGTATAACGATTGTTTGCGAGTCTCGTTGCTTTAGCAGATGGCACGAGACAAGTGCTTGCTGCTTTAATGGTTTCGCGGAATATCCTCTCAACGATGTGTACATTAGAGGGAATTGACCGATTTAATGCTTGATAAATCGGGGTGCAGTCTAATTCTTGATTGGATACGATAAATCGTAGTCGTTCAAACGGTTATGGGTGCGAGGTTAAATCCTAGAGATACTACTACCTTACAAGTAGTTGAATTGATCTGGTCAGCACTCGTGAACTTGTACATGTACCCACAAAACGTGCGGGGCATCGTTTTTAAATGTGTGGATGATGTTCCACTGTTAGCAGTCCCAAAATCGAGCAGACAATTTTCAAGTTTCGATTATGTTAGTTTATTTGTTTTTTTTTCGGATCTTACCCACTTCTAAACAAAACCCTCTTAGGGGATACAGTTGCTGCAGAATCCGAAGAATGTAGTTTTGGATTACAAGCAATGAAATGGTTCTTCCCTCAAATGATTTCTGCAAAAGTTGGCATAAGGAGGAGGAGGCTTACGGATACTTTTTATTGGCTGCATCACAAAGCAAACCTTGAAAGTTCTAGCAGCCGCAGTTCCTTTACCTACACATCTTGATTGTCTTTATGTGGCTTATGAGTGTAACTGAGCTGTAATGATGGGTATTGGAAATGTATATATTTAACTCTTCACCACTACCCAATAGAATTCTTGGAATATATCTCAATTCCATGCTGATGAAATCCTGAGATGTCATACCTTTTCATGGTATAATATATTTGGGTATAAAAAGGCCATTGAGTTCTAAATCCTAAAATATATATTCCCCCGTAATTATATGTTTAACCACTTAGATAACCAAAGTTATTCAACACTTACAGAAAAAATAAAAACCCGCATGTAAAAAAAACAGAGATTCAAAATACACTCCCTAATAAAAAAATACCAAAAAGAAGGAAGAAAACAACAAATAATAAAAAAATACATCTTTAGTTTTATTTGTTCCGTTTGCCAAACCCTGTTAAAAAGTTTCCTTCCGTTTTATGGTGATGATGATTGTTGGATGGAGTAAACGGAGACATGGAGAATTGTTAAATATGTGTGTGTGAGATACTTTGCATTTGCAAAGGTATGTGTGTAAATGCTCTTGGCGGTTTTTATTGTTAGTGTAGTTGTTATTGTTGTTGATGTTAAAAAAAATAAAATAAAAAGGATAAAAACTGAACAAAAAAAGGATGTGTGTAATATTGACACTTTTTGCATGTGATTTGTAAATATATTTTATAGACACATTTACATATGTACGGTTGTAAAGGTGTGTATGTGTAGAGATATCAAGCAAATGTTTGCATTTGTATGTATATATTTTTGACAATTTGTTGTTTGTGTTTTTAGAAAAAAGTTCACACAAATATTTTCATAGATCTAAATATTTTTATTTATTTAATTATATATTTGTTTAAGTTAATATTTTATATTAAATAAACATATAAATATGTATGCAAATATATAAGCTTTTAGGTATGTATTTGTACGTGTATGTATAATGTGAGAAAGCACACTGCCTGTACTGATTCCTGATTACCCTACAATAGAAATGTGTAGAAAAGTGTGTGCAATCATTAAAGTAAAGATTAGACAGTATACTAGTCAAGAGACTAGAATATAGACTAGGCAAGTGATTAGAGTATTGTCTAGTCAACAAAACATTTGACAGACTAGATTATAAACTAGTCGAGGTCAAAGATTTTTGACTAGTCAATAAATTATTCGAGAAACTAGATTATAGACTATTCGAGAGACTAGTTTATAGATTAGTCAATAAGCTAGTCGAGAGACTAGACTAGACAAGAATCTAGTTTGTAGACTAGACGAGAAACAAGTTATAAACTAGTCAATACATTAGTCGATAGACTAGAATCTTGACTAGTCAGTTAACTAGTCGAGAGTCAGTAGTATTGATTAGTCCAATTTACTAGTCGAGAGTTAGTAATATTAATTAGTCAATTTACTAGTCGTGAGACTAGAGAGTTGACAAGTCGAGAGACTAGAGAATTGACGCAGTCAATTAATTGTCGAGAGACTAGAGAATTGACCAGTCAATTAACTAGTCGAGAGACTAGAGAATTGACCAGTCAATTAACTAGTCGAGAGACTAAGAATTGACCAGTCAATTAACTAGTCGAGAGACTAGAGAATTGACCAGTCATTAACTAGTCGAGAGACTAGAGAATTGACCAGTCAATTAACTAGTCGAGAGACTAGAGAATTGGACCAGTCAATTAACTAGTCGAGAGACTAGAGAATTGACCAGTCAATTAACTAGTCGAGAGACTAGAGAATTGACCAGTCAATTAACTAGTCGAGAGACTAGAGAATTGACCAGTCATACTAGTCGAGACTAGAGAATTGACCAGTCATTAACTAGTTTGAGAGATTTTTTGGAAAAATACAATTTTCAAAATTGAATTTTTATAAAATTTAGTGAAAATTTCAATTTTTAATCAAAATTTTAATTTTTTTTATTCAAAGTATGGAGTTTTGGTTGAAAATTGATTTTTTGATGATTTTTTTTTATTTTTTATAAAAATTTAACATTTTAGTGTATTAATACCCTACACCACAATGCTGATTTAAATTGTAGTTACGAAAAATAAATGAACGACACCCGTAGATTTGATTTTCGGTTTTAACATTTATGTGAAATTTATGCGTTTTGAAATAGTTTTCAAATTTCTTTTCGTAAAAAAATTTCGTTAAAATCGTTTTATATTTGAGACTTTTATGAACTTAAAGCCGAGTGAAGGAATAAACCTATCATCACCAATTTCAATAGGTATCGTCTTTGAGCCAAAATAATGACACGGAAAAATTTCATTTACTAAAACCAACATTTTGTTCACAAGGTTTACATGGATAGACGACTAAACGGTCGGGCGGACATTGTAGGATCGACTCAGAAGAGATTCTTGACTTTTGTTATACCCCAACCACCTTCGGTAGTGTAGGTTATAATGGTATTTTTGGTGAAAATTTGAAATTTTGCGATAAAATTCTATTTCGAGTGAAAATGAGTGAAAAGTAAAAAAATCGATTTTTAGTAAAAATGCTAAAAATCCAAATGAACGGGAAATGTATGTCTTAATATACCTTATTTCACCTATTGTGAAGGTGAAGTGTATTAAAAGGAAAACCTGCAACATTCTAGAATTTAAATGACCCAATTACTTAAAGGTCTTAAAGTTAGTGAAATTGTTCTTTAAAAATTCATAAATAAAATTTAAATCAAATTTAAGAAAAAATACACACACACACACACTTTGTTGCCTTGAGGTTTATTGTCTATTCAAAGAATAAATTGCATTTTATATTGCCACAGGGGGATAGTAATGATATGTATGTATGCATGTGTATGTTTATTTGTTTGTAAATAAAATGTTAAATGTCAATTAGTTGCAGGGCACAAAAAAGTTTAAGTAAATAAACGTTTTAAAGCAAAAAACATTTAAATAATTGAGTTTTGGCTTTTTTTCCAAAAAAAGAGGAAATTTAAGACGAAGAAAAACTTTAAGATAAAACAAGAAGGTAATAGTTATAGTCTGTCAAGCCTGACTATTTAATATCCTACACCACATTGTTGGTTATAAGTGGCAGCTGCCAGAAATTAATGAACCACCCTCGTAAAAATGGTATTTTTTAAATTCTGCTTTAGAGTAGATGATATCTAACATCCATTTGGGATGAATTTTTTCTGCAAGCGCTATATGGGAGCTAGAAGAAATTATTGACCAACCCTCGCAAAACTTCACACATAGATTTTTGCTTCTATTTGTCTGGATAATGATTAATTTAATCCCTTCATAGTGATATTTGGAAGGTGGGTTGCATGGGATCTATGAGAAATAATGAACCGATCCTCGTATAGTTTGGTACATCGATTTAAAATATTATAAACTTATTTTATATTTAGAACCTTTGTACTAACATTCATGTGAGATTAATGCGTTTTTGAAGAATTTTATCTGTAACTGTTATATGGGAGCTAGAAGAAATTATGGACCGACCCTCGTATAATTTTATACATCGATTTATGCTTATATTTATTTTGATTTAAGCAAATTTTATTACAATGCCAACGTATATGTGATATTTAGCCCTTCATAGTGATATTTGGAAGTTGGGTTGCATGGGGCCTACGAGGAATAATGGACAGATCCTCGTATAATTTGGTACATTACTTTAAACTATTATAAAACTGGTTTTTAACAAATTCAATTAAAAATCGCTTTATATTTTGGACTTTTGTGACCTTAAATCCCCATTCCGTGAGGAACATATGTATGGGGACTAAGCGAAATAATGGACCATCATCACCAGCTTTACGCTCGTATCAAATTTAATTAAGATATCTTAAAAATTGAGGCCTACATTTAGTTCACAAGAATTACATGGACAGACATCCAACCTGCCAACAGCCGCCAGATAGATGGACGGTCCTCGTTAAATCGACTCAAAAAAGGGATCTCAGTCGAGTGGTATACTTAAAAGTGGTGGTAGCACAATTTTTTCTGTCCGTTGCAATTTTTTTACAAACACAAAATACCAAACACCTATGTTGGTGTAGGGTATTAAAAGAATCTTTCAATAAATATACATTTCATAATTTTTGACAAGAAATAATTTTCATCATAAATATTGGGATTTGATGGACTCTATAAAGCGATAAATCTAATTTAATGCTCAAATCTATAAGAAAAAGAGTTTATATTTTGTTTACTTCAATATTTAATAATCTTAACGTCGAAATGGCGCCAATGTTCTTAAAAAAAGATTGATGCACTGTTTACAACACATTAGCAGGTGCCGACATAAAAAATCGAATATTTTGTGTGGCATTTTCCACAAAAAATCAAAGATCTAGACATATTTATATATAAATAGACAGGTTTATTAGTCGTGCATTTTTGAGATATTTATTGGTTTTTTTTCGAATCTTTTAAATATTTGAAAAAAAACTTAAATTGTTTATAAGAAAATGAGGAAAGCTACTGAAAAACTGTTGGAAAAAGCCTGATGTCTTTTCTTTCAAATAAATTTTATTAGAATTAAATGTATTAAAGTCTTTTTTATATATTTATGTTATGTTTGAAAATATGTCTCTTAAAATCAGACATATTAGAACCATTTTAAAGAATATATCGTCTGCAGCCCATTTAAGAATTAATAATTTTTATATGCTCTACTTTTATTTAGTTCTTTTCTCATAATTTTTCGGAACAAATAGGACAACGTTTCGTATTACAATTAGGTCTACAATAATAACAATTTGTGCCATAATTAGTTCGGGTTAATAGAAGATAGAATAAATGACTATTCGATCGCAATTTTAATGCTGAATTTTGTGCCAAAAAATATTTTTTTCGGAGAAGTCTATTCATATTCTTAAAGTGGAAATAAGTAAAAATATTACGGTCAGTCAAGACCCTACAACAAATATTTAGTTGTTGTGTTTTGTTTTAACAGCCGTAAAAAAGTCGTTAATTTTTATTTTAATAACTTCGTTCTATAGATTTTAAATAGGAGATTTGTAAGGACAATAAAAATATTAACATTTCATTGAGCTCTATCAACTGTTGTTTATATGAGCGAACTTATAACAGGCGAAATTAGCTAAATCGATTCAGATTTTTTAAAACAATAATAAATATTTTTGAAATGATTTCTTTATCGCGTTACAAACGAAATGATGGTATACAACAAATCTAAGCGAAAAAATTCTATTTAGGCGCTTTGTCAGTAGCGCCGACAGACAGTTTGGGTAATGTTATAATATCTTACTATCTTTTCACGACTCGATATTAGTTTATCGTCAACTAAGTATAGATGGCGTTAAATGGGAGCTAGAAGAAATTATGGACAGATCATCGTAAAATTTCGCACATTGATTTTTGCTTATATTTGTCTTCATATGACTAATTTTTTTTTACAATACCAACATATTTGTGAGATTTAAAATCTTCAAAGTGGATTGTGAAGGACCTATGAGAAATAATGGATCGATTCTCATATAATTTGGCACATCGTTTTAGAAAATTATAAAACAAATTTGTGCCAAATTTGCTATATATTTAGGACTTTTTTGATCTTAAATAATGGCACATGCCAAATTTCATTAAGATATCTTTGAAACTACGGTCTGCATTTTGTTCACAAGATTTACATGGACATCCAGTCAGCCGGCAAAACGGCCAGACGGACGGATGGATACACATCGCTCAAACGCATTATACCCCAACCACCTATGGCGGTGTAGGGTATAACTACTGATTGATTGATGTTAACAATCTCTGCTTTGAGGAAATGAAATGTCTGAGGGCGTAAAAGTCATACAAATCATAGAATAGTTGGTTTAAGAAAATTTTTCACTTTGATCCAAAAAATTTTAAATAACTAAACTTATGTAAATATTTCACTAAAATTGCAAATATTCCTTCAAAATATATATTTTTCACTTAAAATTTATTCATTCAATTAAAAATATTTGAAATGCATTTTCCTTAAAAATTCCTTAAAAATTGTATCTTTCATAAAAAAATTGGTTAATTTAAATTAAACTGCCCGGAAGTATAAAGTGTGCCCGAAAAAATGTTATTCTTTATATTAAACTTTTATTAAACTTTCTTAAGGCTCCAATTGGATAAAGAAAAAAAAATTAAAATAATGTCCCGTCGTTTGTGTTTTAAATTAAAATTTCTTAAGTATAAAAAATTATTTATATTTTACTTCCGTTGAAACAACAAAATCCCATGCGTGTTTAAAAACATTTGATTCCTTATTGTATACACAAAAATTACAAAAACAAATATGTCAAACTCACACATGGGTCCAACTATCAGGATATGTGCCAATTTGACAAGCAACACATAAATAATCAGAAAAAAAACACCAAAAAAAATTAGAACTTAACATTGTTCAGCACTTTGGGGAATAACAGGTGGACTTTATATATGTAAAATGTATATGGAAATTATTTATGAACAAATTTTGTTACAAAACCACAAAAGAACCAAGAGTCATGTAAAATAGACATAAAAAGTATACAAATTGATTTCTAATTTGTTGCAGAGTTGTTACAGTAACAGCCCACAAAAAATACCAAAAGTAGTATACAAACAAACATACGTACATACATACATACATACATACATACATACATACATACATACATACATACACATTTACATACAACATACACCTTAAAGAAATTTTATGTGATATAATATACAGTGGGGCAGAATTATAGAAATTTTAAAGAGCACTTTAAAGAATTTGTAACTGTATTTAGTTTTAATATTTATTGGAATTTATGGACATATTCATCAGGATTAAAATTAACATGTTGGGGACTCAGAATCAATGATGTTAAATCGATGTTCATCCGTCTGTCCGTCTGTCTATCTGTCCATTCGGCTGCCCATATAAACGCTGTGAACAGTTTATAGGTCGCAAGTTTTGAAATATCGATGAAATTTGTTATTAGAATGATGTCTTTTGAAATTGGATATGTTCGGTGCAATAGTTCCCATATAATGTTCTTCCCGGAATGGGGAAATTTTGCACATGTAAGTCTTATAATATTCTAAAACGGTGTGTCAAAATATGCGAGTGTCGGTACAATATCTTTCATAGGTCCCATACAAACCCTCTTTCAAATATCAAATATTTTTAAAGGCAAAAATATAACATATTTTAGAATTGTAATAATAATTGGTCAAATTAAGATAAATAAGAACCAAAATCGATCCAAAATTATACAGGGGTCCCTGGCAGTTCCCATATAAGCCAACCAGAAGAGTTCTTTTTAAATCGTATAAATTTAACATAAATCTTAGTGTCACAATAATGTACTTCACACTTAAGAATAAATCAGAAAATCAAATTATACGATGGTCGTTCATTGTAAATATCATTTCTAACCGACAAAGTGGCGTAGGTTATTAGTGAGTTAACCAAATTTACATTCATTTTTGAATTCATTTGCTTTTGTGAGAGTGAAGCAGTAAAAATGATTTAATTCTAACTCTGCTAAAAAAGAAGAGTAAGCAACAGTCGTATGATGTAAGCAGAGTCTGTAAATCTATATTTTGGGGTACTTTTGATATGTAAGCAAATAGTTTTAGATGGACTTGATGAAAAAATTTAGATTTCTTCGTTGGGAAATACATTAATTTTAAAAGCAGTTAAGGACGAATTTTGTTTAGTGAAAATTATGTCACTTTAAGCCCCTATAGATTCTTTCCGGAAGGAGATGAGAATTGCGTGCATAAGTCGAATGTACATTTCAAAACATAATGACTTTCTTTTCAAACTTTTATGTAAACATAAATGATTGAAGAGTTCGGTTAATTTAGCAAGCAAATGATACAGTTTTTTTCCTTGTTAGAGGTACTTAATTTTGAATTCCTATTACTCTATAATTGGTTAGGATTTGGTCCTCTGTTTTCTGGCTTGCAAATATTAACATCTATGAAAAATCTTGTGATATTATTAGATTTTGTAGTCTTATATTGCCGTGATTTCGGTTTAATCTCAGAAAAGCTTACAATTATTTTTTTGCCAAGGGTAACTTACTTTGAATTCTCATGATCACGTTCCTGAGTAGAGTAAGAACCTTAAACTCTTAAATTATAATGCACATCCATTTTTCATGTAAATCTAGTCAAGCGCTAAGAAGTTACCCTTTTCTGATTATGTCAAAGACCATTTTTTAACCATCTAATAATGGACTTTTTTGTTGCTTTTGTGCTTAATTTTGTACAAATACAAGTAACTGATTAGAAGTTCTAGATTTATTTTCCAAAATCACAGAATAAGGGTCAATTTCATTTCAAATGTAGTTTATTTGGAACTGAATAGTTCCTGAAAAAGTTGCGAAGTCCGTCTGTCAAGCAAATAAAATTGCAGCTTTCTACTACAACAGTTTAAATTTTAAAGTAAATCCAATTGATCAGTTAAAAGTTTTTTATTTGATTCTTTAAAGTCTTATTTATATTGAACTGATTTCTCAGTCAATGATATCCTATTTTCAATCCCGTCAGCTTCGTCTCTATAGAACCATCAAGCCTTTTCTTCGCAAAGTCCTTTTCTATATCTACATAAAATTTTATTTATTTATTGGCTTAGTTTGCCATCATAACTCTGTATAAGTTGTTATTTCTAAGTTTAGGGTCCTCGAGCTTTGTTACTGGACTAGTTACGATCTTTTTCTTTTAAATTTGCAAAAATATCATTCGATTTTCTGATTTCTTACTTCAAGAAAGATTTTATCCAAATTAAAAGAACCGGTACGCTAGTTTGAAGACTCGTAGTTTCGTTTATGGAATATTTATAGATTTTAAATTTTTAAATTATAATTATTAACTCTTCTTCTATTTCTATATAAAATTTCATAGTAATCGAATTGGTTTATTAAAAGTTAGAAATGTATTTATTATAAATTGAAGTAATCAGTGAAATCTTAGAGTAAACCAAATTCAAAAGTACCCCAGATTGGGATTTCGTAATCCAGTTTGTGGACTAGCTGCAGACTTATAATTTCAGAGTTATATTAACATACTCCAGTTAAATATTATTTGGAAATTTCAATTAAATCCGACTCCTAAAAGGCGTATAATCTGCCTCAATGTAAAATGTGTAATAATAACATAAATTAAGTATTTAAAATTACTTTAGTTTGTGATGCCATAGTTCTGTTATTGCACAAGCTATAGATTTATAATTTAAACATTTTAATTATATATACCTCCGATTTATCTATGTATAATTTTATTTAAATTCATTACCCGAAGGATGTTCAGTTGGTGAAATGAACAATAAAAGCATAAATTAAGTACTTATAAATTCTTTCATTAATAACGTCATAGTTCCGTTTATGGTCCAGCCATAGATTTTTTCCTTTAGAGTTATAATTAAACAATCCTGTTGTATGTATATGTAAAATTTTATTCAAATCCGATTTCTAAAAAGCATATAATCTGCCCCAGTGTGATATATTAAAAAAAAACAAGTACTTAAAATGACCTTAGTTTGTGACGTTATAATTTAGTTTATGGAACTGCTACAGATTTCTTCCTTTAAAATTATAATGCTATACAGCTTTTGTATGTCTGTGTAAAATTTTATTTTAATCCAAATTGCCAAAAAGTATTCAATTTGCCCTAATGTAAAATGTATAATAATAACATAAACTAAGTATTTAAAATTGCTTTAGTTTATGACGTCAGAGTTCCGTTCATGGATCTGCTATAGATTTCTGTCATCAAAGTTATAAGAATATACTCTTCTTTTGTATCTGTGTGAAATTTTATTCAACTTTGATGGCTAAAAATTGTGTAAGTGTATTATAAAATTAACTTAGTACCTAAAATGACTTTAGTTTGTGATGTCATTATTCCGTTTATGGACAAGTTAGTAATATCATATTTTATTTATATAATTATATACTCCTCTTTTATATCTGTGTAAAATTTTAATTGTGTTTCTAAAAAGCGTGTATTCTGCCCCACTGTTTAATGTATAATATTAACATGTACTAAGTACCTAAAATTACTTAGTGTTTGTTGATGAAAAGTAGAAAAAGATGAAATTTGAGATTTTCTTAGGAGGAGAACAAACCAACAAAACAAGCACACACAGCCTAATGTCGCACGTCGTCAACAGATTATTTTTTCCTAAAATATTTTTATTATTCTTTCTGAAATGATATATTTTCTTAAAGGTTTTTTTTCCTTTTGGAGTAGGAGTAATTGAAAACGAAGTGCCACAACTAGTAGCAGCACAAATAGGAGCTCAAAAAACTACTGAAACTAAAAATGGAGTTTAATAATAATACATGTTTTTGGGGGGACCATATGTAACCATACTTTAAAGATTTTTTTTCTTCTAACAGATTAAGTTTCAATTTTGTTCAAGTAGTCGTTTTCATAGTTTTTAAAAGGACATTAGCAAAAAAGGTTATCAAAAACTGAGAAAAAAAAAGAAAAAAACTCCAAAAATGTGTCACATGCGATGAATGTTCATGTTAATACGCTTTAAATACTTGTACGTGTAAAGAATATTTAAAATTTTATGAAAGTGAATGAAGAAGAAAAAATCTTTAAATAAAATTCATATTTTGTATGAAATAAATAATATTCAATTTAATCTATTGGGAACAGCTGTTTCTTATTAGGTGTTTAAGTGTAATTTTAGTTCTTTTTTTTTTTGGTGCATATTTAACAAAAAAGATCAGTTTTAATTAACGGTATTAAAGTTTTAACAACAGATGAAGTTTCAGTTTTGGGGATTTTTTTGTTAAAGCAGAAGTGGGATTAAATTTTCGAGATAATAAAAAAAGTGGAAGCAAGAAAAGTTTGTGACATGTGTCAATATTAATAAAAATATATTGAATATTTTTTGAAAAATTTTTTAAAGTTGACAAAATAATGAAGATATATTCAGTATTAAAATTTAAATCCAATGATGGGATTAATATACTCATTTTAGACTATAATTGCTGATAATCTAAAAAGGCATTAAATCTAGGATTATGTATTCCTTTTTAGAAAATATCAACAAAACACCTTCTATAAGGTATGAGATCGAAAAATTCTTAACACAGGTTTTTCATTAAAACTTTTAATCCAAAAATTATTTGATTTTTATATGAGGACATTTTAACTTTGACATTCCGTGTGTAACACTAAGAAGGAATCATCTCAGAACCCATAAAGTTATATTTGCATCAATCATTGGTTTACATTGTTAATTTCACGTCTAATATAATTAACTGAATTCTATGAAATTTGGCCGTTTTGTTTAAAAACCAGCTATATCGGTCTATAAGGAACGAAGTTAAATCTGAATAATATAAAGATGGTTAAAGGCTAAAATATGCAAAATTGTGATATAGGACCATATTTGATATAGCTCCAATACATGGCTCCTTTCCAAAAAAGGGTTTTAACGGACAAGGTCTCTCCAGAAAACAAGCAAAAAAAGTAAGAATATTAAAGTCAGTCAAACCCTATACCACACTGTCGGCTATAACCGGCAGTTACGAAAAAGTAATGAACTACTCTCTTATAGATTAATTTCTCATTAATTTTTAAATGTGCAATAAATTATGGTGACACTAACATTAAGGTGAAATTTATGTTAAATGGTTTCGCTTTTATTAACATACATGTAAGTTAAGAATTTTGCGATCCCTCTGTTAACTATTAGTTCAAAAATTTCAACAAAATGCTTCTTATATGACTCATTCCATAATTTTGCTCAGTTTTAATTAATTAAAAAAATTATTTAATTTACAAATACAATAATGATACCATTATTTGCATTACATATTTATAAATCATTTAAATACGTTTTAACCTTTTGCCACAATTTCACCTTTAGCCCTTATTTAATTCACTAATTCCTTTAATGATTAAATTTAAATAATAAATTAAAATTTCTCTTTTCAAAATATATATTTTTTAAATAGTGAATTAGTTCAGTTGTATTTATGCATTTAAATCCCACAAAACTTTTATAATTAATTCTTTCACTATTAATTAATGTTTTGTTTTAAATCCTTGATTATTTAAACGACTAAAAACATTAATGCACAATGAACAATTTTCTTAATTTAATGCAGAAAGTAGTAAAAGGTATTTAGAATTGAACTATAACTGAATTAGAAGCTGAACTAGGAGCTTAACTAGAAGCTGAACTAAAAGCTAAACTAAAAGCTTAACTAGAAGCTGAACTAGAACTAAATTAGAAATGAACTAGAGAGGAACTAGAAGCTGAATAAGAAAACAAACTGAACTAACTGCTGAAGCAGAAGATAAATAAAAAAAGGAGGTGAACTAAAAGATGAACAAGAAACTGCACTAGAAACTGAAGCTAGAAGCTGAAACTAGAAGCTGAACTAGAAGCTTGTACTAGAAGCTGTACTAGAAGTTGTACTAGAAATTGAACCAGAAACTGAATTAGAAACTAAAGTAGAAGCTGAACTAGAAACTGAAAACTAGAAACTGGAACTAGAAGCTGTACTAAGAAACTAAACCCAGAAACTGATCTACAAGCTGTTACTAGAAGCTGCACTAGAAAGCTGTACTAGAAAGCTGTACTAAGAAGCTGAACTAGAAATTGAACCAGAAAACTGAACTAGAAACTGGACCAGAAACTAAAGTAGAAGCTGAACTAGAAACTGAACTAGGAAACTGAACTAGAAGCTGACTAGAAGCTGAACTAGAAACTGAACTTAACAGCTGAACTAGAACTAAAACAGAAACTGGAACCAGAAACCTGAACTAGAACTGAACTAGGAACTGACTAGAAAACTGAACTAGAAACTGAACTAGAAACTGAACCAGAAACTAAACTATGAGCTGAACTAAAAACTGAACCAGAACTGGAACTAGAAGCTGTACTAGAGCTTAACTAAAAGCTTAACTAGAGCTGAAACTAAAGAAAACTAAAAAATAGAAAAACTGGACTACTAGGCAAAAAAGAAGCGAACTAAAACCGAACTGAACTAGAAACTGAACCTAGAAACTGAACTTGAAGCTGTATAGAAGCTGAACTTAGAAGCCTGAACCAGAAACTGAACTAGAATACCTGAACCAGAAACTAAACTAGAATGCTGAACTAGAAACTGAACTAGAAGCTGAACTAGAAGCTGATAACCAAGAGGATCTGAACAAGAAGCGTGTACTAGAAAACTTTACTAGAACGTGTACTTAGAAGCTGTACTAGTAAGCCTGTACTAAAAGCTGTACTAGAAGCTAAAACCAGAAATTGAACTAGAGCTGAAACTAGAAATGAACCAGAAACTGATACCAGAAACGGAACTAAAAGCTGAACTAGAAGAGGTACTAGAGCTGAACCATAAACTGTACTAGATAGCTGAACTAGAAACTGAATCAGAAACTGAACCAGAAACTGAACTAGAAGCTGAACTAAAAGCTGAATTAGAAACTAAATTAGAAGCTGAAATAGACGCTTAATATAAGGTGAAAGAGGATAAACTAGAGAAGCTTAACCAGAAGCTGAACTATAAGGTGAATTAGAATCCGAGCTAAAAAGCTGAACTAGAAGATGAAATATAAGCTGAACTAGAAACAGAACTAGAACTTAACTAGAACTGAACTAAAACTGATCTAGAAACTAAACTAAAATCTGAACTAAAGCTTATCTAGAAACTATACTAGAAGTTAAACTAGAAGCTGAACAAGAACTAAATTTCCTTCTTAGCGTGAGTATTAAGGTTGCATTATATGCACCAAATCCATGAAATGTTGAGCTTTCTCCATTGCACTAATTTCTAGGTGTCACTATACATTATTGCAAGTATCAATATATTAAGCGTGTATTTAATGGATTTTAATTAACACGACAAACAAATACTTTGTCAACTTCAAATTTATATATAAAAACATACACATGTACATTTGTATGAATAAATTGACAAATTTGTGATACTTTTGGTATTAGGGAAGTTCAGTTTTTTATATTTTTCCTTAGATTAAAGTTTTGTAGTAGTTATAGTAGTAGTAGTTATATAAGAGCATTTAAACTAAGTTCTATGATTGTTAGTTATAAATAGCACTACCCTAATTTATATATATATATGAGTCTTATTTATTTAGTCAAAGGTGTTTCTAAATATATATTTATTTATTTACATTGCAATTTAAATGAGCTTAAAATCATTTTAATTTAATTTAAAATATTGTTAGTGTACTCATGCAAAGGAATTTTTTTTATTAAAAAAATAGTTAAATTTTTATTTGAGATAATAATCCCAGCTACAATTAGGTCAGAGATGTAATTAGTTTAGTGAAACGTTGGGCAAATGTAAATAAATTAAAGAATGATTAGATTAAAACTTAAAAAGCTTATAATAAGCTTAACTCACTACTTAACAAATCATGTATAAGTTAACAGAAATTGGATGCATACAATTAAAAGCAATTTTCATTATGGAAGTTGTAAAGGATCATTAGAGGACTATTAAGGATATGAAAAAAATATGTGCAATTTTGGAAATAATTATGCAGTTTAATATTCAATTTTAATTCAACTACGCGTTTATTTGAGTGTATCCTTGTTCGCTTAAAGTTATATTATTGGTCAGTAGTGAGATGTCAATACGAGTATGATTTTTCTTCAAAAAATATTTACATTCTAAAATATCAGCCAACAAATTATTGAGTCTATA
This sequence comes from Cochliomyia hominivorax, assembly GCA_004302925.2. NCBI lineage: Eukaryota > Metazoa > Arthropoda > Insecta > Diptera > Calliphoridae > Cochliomyia > Cochliomyia hominivorax. The sequence continues at coordinate 84,543,053 of PYHX02000413.1, read as the reverse complement.
TTTCCATATTTAACTAGGTGAGGGTAAGGGCAAGTTGAGGGGAGAGACTGGTCTAAGTCAGTGCTGTCATATCTGTTGGCATACCACTATATGTGCCCTCTTAAAAGCGAATATATATAAAAATATACAAAGTTCCTCAAAAGCTTCTAGTCATACCTCTAAGCAGAGTTATGTCTGCTAAACATTCTCACTAAAATAATTGCTAAAGTTGTCCCGCATTACATGCATTTTCTTTAACAATTTCAATTCTTTGAAGTTTTCGTTACTTAGAAGGGAATTGAGTCCTACAAACATATATCTTAGAGTTTTCTACTTCGTCTTGCTGCACTATTTGCTAAATTATTTTCAATTACTTCCCGATGCACAGGTACCCTAATAATACCTACCATTCCAACCTTGGAAAATCCATTGATTTTAACTTTACAATGCAGAATTGTTTTTGTGTTGTTTGATGGTCGTCAATTAGGTATAATTAAAGATGCTTATATCCTTATGAGTTAGATTCACTGTGAACCAGATTCTTGAGGAACTGTATTATAGTTCTATAATCGGAAGCGCAGTCTTCTATCATATTCTGTTATATATAGGACACTATCTCGTTCTGATACCATATGATCAATTACAGCAATTAGTCTCTGTTATAGTTAAAAGGTTCTGCTCCACCATCGTGATCATATATTCATCATAGTCTCGAGTAGGGTTCCGATTAATTTATAAAAATGATTCCGAATATCAATTGGTCTGGTGACTGTCCTGCTGATCATGTCGCTTAGTTCAAAGCAGCACATCCTTTAAATTTGTTAATTTTTTTAATACGGCACTGCTTTTCTAATGACGGTGCCACCTTTTATGAAAACATAAGCCAGTATCGGTCTTTTTATACTCTCGTAGAACCAATGTACCATTTTTTATTTAAGTTCTCATTTTTAACTTTATATTCTTGTTCCTAATGACCAGAATGTGTTCACTTGTTTGCCATATTTTTTGGTTGATCTGCCAATTATTATAAACACCAGATCCCAGTTTTGATGAGAAAAGACTCCGTTGCTTTCACTCTTATCACTGAGGTGCATTTTCTTTATTCATCTCAGTGATGGACCAATTTATTGGATTTAGTGCTTATTAAGGGCGTTTGGCCTCAGTTTGCTGTCATAAACAGTTAATCGCATCCTTTTATCATTGCTGTTTAGGCATTCTCCACTATGAACAGATGGAGGGGCATCTTTCGGCACCTTAGCCTACTTCAAGGTGTCCTCTTGCTTCCTGTTAAGGTCAAGAACCAATAATTCTTTGGACGGAGCGCCTAATCGTTTATTCCTTACGAGCTGCTGTTTTGTGCTTGTGGACTTCTGCACAAATTTATTAATAGCTTCAGGACAGTGGTTTTAATAGATCTGTTGTCGATTAGAATCTTGGCGACTTTTGAAAAACTTGGTTTTGAAGACAGAGTTACATCTCCACAATTTCTGCTATTACCAGAACAACCGCCTTCTTGTGGAGCTGTCCCAGTTTTACAGTCAGTCTGTTAAGGTTTCCTAAACTATAAAGGTGCATTTGAACTAGCATGGACAAGTAGTAACATCTGGCATTCGACTCACCACAATCTGTTGCCGCCACTGTAGTAAAGCCCCCATATCGGCTATATGGTGCATGATTTTTTCTGACATTTGAGAATTCAGAAAATTTTCAATTTATACCCTGCCCTACAGGGTTACAGACGCCCACTATTGGAATAGATGCTAATGGAATCAAACGAATAATATATTCATACGTTCAGGACAAACATCAATGAAAAGAAAGTACTTAGTGTGGGTTCTGCCAGACATCTCATGGGGAAAACTGATCCTGAAAAACGGAATAAGGTGCTCATTTCGTGCCCCACTGGCATGGATAACCTTAGAAAAAGCTCTTAAATAACTTTCCAAATCGCGAGTAAAGCACTTTCTAATCGTATTTGCCGGTTTAAAATCAAATCCTTTTATGCGTAATTTTTTCTATTTAAATCTGTCAAAATTAATCAGCAATAATTTATATTAATTGTATAGATTTAATTATTATTAATTTACTTAATACAATTTACATAATTATGAAATTTATATAGTTTCACGTGTAAATGGTTACAATTAAAAAGCTTTTCTAAAAAAAAGAAAATTTATTATTGAGTAGAAAAAGGCTTTATTTAGGGATTAATTATTTGAAAATTTTAATAAAAGGACGGTAAATAATAATTTTAAATGAAGTAAAAATTTAATTAATTTTAATGTTATAAACTAAAAAATTTTTTTAAGTTAATTTAAGTAGGAATTTTAAAAATTAATTTTAGTGAATTTTCTTAACAAAGTCCTTTAAATCCTATTTCTTTATATCATAACCTAATTCTTTCTATTCAATAGAGAGCAAACTGAAAATCTACAAATTACCAGAGGCGTAAGTAGTTTAATTTTTAATCAAGCCTCTGCTCTCCCTTCAAATAGTTCTTTTTTATAGTCCTGAGTATAATAAGTTTCTGGAAAAAGCAGCTTGTTATTATGACCTCAAGGTGTTTTTCATTAATACTTGCAACAATACTTAAACCGCAAATAAAGATGTTTTTCTTTATATTGCAAGTATTTTGATAAAAAAAAATAATGTTGCACATACTCTTCGTTTATGCAAGTAAATCCTTGCAACAGAAGAAGGTAAAGAAAACGAAACCGACAAGGAAAAACATTATAGGTTAAGTAATCTTATTTAATCCTTAATTTTAAAAGACGATTATTTTTTCCAGCAAAATATAAACAAACCTAAACGCATTTATACCTTTAGCGGTAAATAAATTTCTTCCTTCTTCTTAATCTTCTCAATATTTAAAAAAAGAAAGGATCCAAAAGATTCTCTTTTGTTAAGGTTCTAAATATTTTGGCAACATCTTACAAAGAACAAAAACAAACAACAAAACATGTCTTAATAAAATAAAGCAAAATAAAAAAAAACCCCGAAACCCCAGATAAGAAAGATGTTTAACAAAATAAGTCCAGATTATGTTAAAGGAAAACAAAAGGAAATAAACAAACAGGAATATTTGTCATTCATTTTTTAAAGCAGATCACTAAAACCAAAACATGAGGTTTGAGGTAAACCCAAAAGAGAAGGAGACCTAAAAATGCAGATGGATCTTAAATTGCGATAAGCACACAAAAGATGAGGCGTAATTTGAAAGTTATCTTATCTTGGTCATCAACATTTAATTTTAATTTAAATTTTGTTAGATCATAATTGGCCTACAAATTTGCAGGGGGTTGATAAACTGGATGATTTAATTAATTTTGAAAGGTCTCTTTTATCATTGATTTGGTGTGTGCTTCAGTGATTTTGGTATGTGGAAAATTCAAATAAAAAAAACGAAATTGAAATCAAATGTTTTTTCTGTTTAGGAATGTTTTATGTCATTTATATAAGTTTCCCTTACACCTACAAGGTAAACTCATTGTCGGAACAGCGGCAACTACCATACATATCCAAGTTTCAATAAAGTTCTGAAACATATATATATTTTGGGTTAATGTCCTTATTACTGCAGCTCAATTAGCTCTTCTACTGCCTCAATTTGCACTCCATCTATATACTCAACGTTCATTTCTTCTATATAGATCCTTTGTATATCTTGGACAGGATATACATAGGATCTTATGATCAGTCAGCTTCTCATTGAACATTTTAGTTATCGTATGCAAAAATTAAAATTCCAGATTAATGTAGGGCAGTTGTCCAAGGTAACAGAAAAAGCCACATTTTAATTTGCATTAATTGAAAATTAATTTGTTTTTATTCTCACGATTTTATTATACCCTCCATCAACACAAGTGGTGATGATGGTATATTAAGATTGTCATTCCTTGTATAAAGCCAAGAAGTAATCATCTCAAAACCTACAATGTATATATATTATTGCATCAAATCAAAAACTGAATCGATTTAGCTATGTCCGTCTGTCTGTCTGTCTGTTGGAAACATTCTCACGCCTATAATAATTTTCGAATTCAATGAAATTTGGCCACATCGTTTATTATTGTTCTAAACAGTATGCTATTTAAAACCAGCTATATCGGTTTATAAACAAGGAAGTTATAGACCGATATCTGAAACAACCTCAAAATTTCGAAAAAGAACTCTTTTAATTTCTTCTAAAAATGTAATTGGACTTAAACAAAAAATTAAGTTTAGCATACAATTGCACGTGCTTCATCATCGTGCAAAAAATTATCAAAATCTGATTAACAGGAAAAAAAGTTATAGACTATAATATGCAAAATTGTGATACACCCCAAACTCTGTGTGTCATATGCCCGCAATTTTTAAGATAATTTACTGAAATTCGTATACCTACTTTGATACAATAATAAATCCAAAGAAGCCATTTTGTTCTTGGATCATTAATTGACCCAGCTCCCATATGAGACCCTTTCCCGGAATATGATTTATAGCTTATAAAACTCTTTGAACCAATTTTATTGAAATTTGGCACCATTAATATTTGGAATATATGTTATAGATTTTATTAACATGGGTCCATATTTTGATATAGCTCCCATATAAACCCACTTCCCTAGTCTGTTAACCAACCGAGGTTCATGGGGATTACATTTGATAGTCTATTTGCCTCTTAATCTCATGCCACTGCAATTATGAAAAAAACTGCGATATAAAAGTAAAGTCCTCAAAGCAAATAGGCTGTAGAAATTGCCTAAGCTTTTCAATTAGTTGCATTGATGACAGTTTCCTCCTACCATCTCATGTATCGTTTTCCAAAATACGAAATCTTACCATAAGCTTATCAAGGGTTAAAGATATCCACTTCCACCAAGTGCTTTGAAAGAAATGCACCCTTTTTCGCCAGTTCGTACACAATATTTTCTTTTGTGACAGCTGATGACTACCCTAGACCTTATGTTACCAGTAATTAGAGACTTTGTTGCAGGCAGGCGATCAATAAAGAAGCTAAAAACATTTTTAGCTACTTATAATACAATTGACCGATCAGTGATTTATTATGGTACGGAATGTAGAGATATTCAAAGTTTCCAAAATATGGACTGTGTAAAGCATTTGCCGACCTCTACGAGTGTTGTTATAGACAGCGTTACTATTGAGATTTTTCGAAAAGTCGCACAAAAGAGGATTTTTGAAAATAAACTTCTCAGCTAATAGGTGATTTGCAGTTGATATACAGACTTGTCTTTTATAAGGGGCACTATTTCTTAGGTAACCGAAGGACACGACCTTTATCTCCTTGTTGTCCAAACAAATAAGAATATAGTCAATAGGATTAAGTAAAGGTAGAGGTGAGGTTTACCTCACCCTACTAACTTTGACGTGCTCATCCCATGTCTTGCCGTGATTATTTTTGAGTTCATAACCTTCAACATCTAAATTGGTACAGTTGAAAATTGTAGTTGCGAGTCATAGTAGTTTGTCCATATTGCCGAGATATCTCTATGACCCAGATCATTTTTGAAATTCGATAGATCGACAATTTAGTTAGGCTTGCTAACCAAAAAAAGGCGATTATTTGTCCTCTATTCCTTGCCTTATGTGCTTATCAATGAGTCTTTCAATAGGAAGGAACAAAGTCTTATATAAAGTCCTTTGCGTTTTATGACTCCTTTTGTCAATTTTTGGGTGAAAAACGACTTTAACCTTTATCCAGTTCCCTGATACCTACGACTACGTATCAGGAGGCACAGCATAAAGATTTTCTAAAGCCAGAGAATAATAGATACTTCGGCACTTTCCAATATACTTGGTAGAATGCGGTCTAATTATTTGGAGACTTATATGTAGAGATTATTTTATTTGCCTATGAAATTCTTTATAGGAAACTTCTATCCGGAGGTTAGTTAACTCTGAGTTCCACCATAGAGAGAATCCTTTTCTAACCATCTTTAAATGGTTTAGAAATTGCATTACAAAATGAACGATCCCAGCGTACGAGTCTTCGAAAGCTGGAATATCCCTCAATTTATGTTTCAAAGTACCATTGAATTTTAATTAGTCAATTAATCTTGGATTTCTGAAACATTTTGTTGCATTACTGTTCTTAAGTCTAATATCAGACTAGAAAAAAAAGGTTTTTTCATTATCGTAATACCATTGACCTTGTGATCATCTGATCAGTTGCTGCAGTATCTGGGGAACATGTATCCTAAATGGGCTTCCTTTTTAATGAGTTTTGCAGGAGCTGCACGTATCAAGAGATAATTATTCTTCATCTTCTTTGCCACAGCCTTGTGTTTAGAGATTTACAGATGAGCCTGTTCAGAAGTAGCTTGCTGCCATCTCTGACCGATTTGACGACTGTTAATATTAGGGATATTTGTGACTTTATCCGAAATTGCTGCTGGTTTATATATTTGTGACTTTATCCGAAATTGCTGCTGGAAAGCTCACTTGACTTTTTCACATTTAATGTGATGTGAAAGGCTGGACAAAATAGACTTCCACCTTAAACTATTAAATTCTAACTGTAGTTGAACACTTTCTTTCCTTTCCAATTCTTCAATTTTCAGGTAACACAAATGGACCCAAGTGTGCTATATTTTTTATTTTAATAATTCATGGCATTCTAACGACCTAATCTAACTTAATCTAACAGAGGTTCTTAAAGTTCGATCGCAAGGAAATAATTGTTCTCCATTATCATTAGAAAATAAATTCTACTTTATCCGAAATAAAATTTTATGATTTTTGTTCTTTGTTTGTCATCTCTATTCTCATTCTTCCATAATAATTCTGTCTGTTAAATATTTTTTTATTCTCATTCATTCAAGTGGAGGAAAGAAACCGAATAAATAAACAAATGAATTTGAAAGAAAATGAAGTGAATACATTAATATGTATGTATGCATGCATGCATGTATGTGTTTATGTATGTATGTATGTATGTATGTATGTATGTATGTATGTATGTATGTATGTATGTATGTATGTATGTATGTATGTTTGTGTGTATGTATGTATGTATGTTTATATTCATATGTGTTTTAGGCTTTAAAAATCTGGACTAAAAATTCTAAAAGAAATGCGCTGTTTTTGTCAGTTAACGACTTCAAAAAACGATCGCTTCTTCCGTTTCAATTGGCAAACAACAAAAGAAATTGTTGATATGTGTGTGTGTGTGTTCAGATTTTGTGGGTTTATTAATGTTGTTTTGTTTATTTCTCAATCCTGGTTTTTAAATCTTTATTCTTAAACACATTGTTTTTTCCGTCTTTCTTTTAAGCAAAACACTTCTTTTTTTATTCCAAAACAATTGTTGTCAACAATGGATTTTTTTCTGGACTTTTTTTTATTCGAAAATCCTTTTTTTTTGGAGTGCAATAAATCTCTTTAAATAAGTTTTGCTTTCTTTAACTCCAAAAAAAAAATACATATGTTTTGTAGGATTTTCTGGTTTTGAATCGATTTTATTGTTTTTTTTCTATTGTTTAAGAAAGTTTTTGTTATTAAGTGTATTATGCCCTTAATATGTGTTGCATTGTTATTTTGAAGAAATTAATTTGTTTTCTTATATTTTGGTTTAGAATTTAATATTTTTTTTTGTTTGAAATCTGCTTATTTTCAATTAATATTAATTTTGGCGAGAGAATTACGCCTCTTTTGATTTCGCGTTTTTTAAACGCTGTTGCACAATGGTATATAAAATATCAAATTTCCTTAAGAACTAAAAAAAAGGAATAAATATTGAAAAGAAATTAACTGAAAAGGAAGTTTATGTCTTTGGAGTGGCGAATAGAAAGTTTTGAAAGGTTTTTTGCTTTGAAATTCACTAATAAAATTTAGATTGTTTTGGGAAAAAGGAATGTTTATAAAGAAAAGCTTTAATTATTGATTTGTTTTAGGGGAGAAAAAATATTTTATTAAAATATACGTTGTGATTTTAAAATATTTACCAATTCAACTTAAAGTCCCACCATTCACAATTATTTTAAATAATTGTGTTTCATAAATAATAAGAAATCTGTAACTTCCGAACGTCTGATTTTAATAAAATTTCACACAGTGGAATTTCACAGAGATCATGGACTTCGTGAACTGCAAGAACTAAAGTTGGACACTTTGCTCCATAAAAATAATTAAAGCGATTTAGATTTCTTATACCTCAACCGTTTTTAAAGATTTTCATAATCTTGCCGTATGAATATGTTATCTCTTGTAGTTTAAGAGAAATGCAAAAAATTTAAAATTTTACATTTAGACCCACATGGACAAAGTCCATATTTTAAACTACATTCTCTAATATTTTATATTTTATTAAAAACTTATGTCGAAATAGTGTAGAGTAAACATTTTAAAAAAATCATTATAGAATCATGTGAAAATTTTTATTTTATAGTTGGTCAAGACCGACTATCAAATGCTCTACAGAACATTGTTGTCCCAAAAATTTTTGAACAATCTAAATTTTGTTCACAAGGTTTACATGGACAAAAGGATGTACATTGTTAAATCAAATCCAAAAAATCAAATCCATTCTACGTCGAATGGCATATTTGAAAGTGTTAAAAACAATATTTATTCTGTTCAATCGAACATTTTCATTAAAAGGAAAATTTATAGGTTAAAATGTGCGAAATTTTGCTGCACCTCAAAATCAGAAATTTGTTACAAACTTTTATTTCAGTGTGAAAATAAATCACAACAAATTTGATTATGCTGGCATCAGTATTTTATCAAGCTCCCGTATATGGTCTCTTTCCAATAATAAGTTTTTCAGTTTATAAGACTCTTAAGTTATTTATCTAACTGTTATGTATATAAGGAGTGAAATCAAACAATTTCCAACATACATATATGTAAATAAAAAAAACCACTCAACTCACAGTTTTAATTTATTATTTCTTTGAAATTATTATAACAATTTAGAAAACAATAGCGTATAATCACGGGTGATGAAATTCTAAACCTTTTTCGGATACGCTTCCATTAGAAAGTTAATTGTGATTTTTGTCATTTTGTTCAAAGAGGTATTCGATCTCCGTTTAATCCTACCAACCTTTGGAAATCTTTTTGGTGCTTTTCCATTTTCTTTTCACAATAGTTTAATATCTTTCCACTGACTTTAGCGCCGGTCAGTTCAGAAGATGTGACACTCTTGGTATAAAAACCACATTATTGTTAATGTTTATAGGGCTTGTTTGCAATAGTGGCTGTATGCACAGTACGGTCAAAAAATAAGTGGACACATTATGATATCTTTATGAAATATTTTTGAGAAATTCTGATTGTTTTTGATTCATAAACTTATCTTCAACATTCCCTTGAGCATCAAAAACATACAATTCTGATCAGGAAGTTGTGAAAAATATGTTAGAATCAAAAATAGAAATTCGGCGAATTAAAAAAAAAATTGACATTCGAGGTGATTAAATTTTGAGATGCACTACCAGTATAATTTATAAAAAAAATTTTCTCATCCGATGTAATCACTTTTTGAGGTTCATTCCCCGACCGCAGGACCCAATAAGAATTTGATAATAACTTCAAAAATGTCTGTGTAAAATTTCGTTAAAAATTAATCAGTAGTTCCAAAGTTAAAAATGTAGTTAAGAACCACTGTGTGTGAGCAGTCTACAGATCGCAATTGTAAAGGTGTCTTGATGTACTAATGTACTTTGGCAATGTTATTATTTTGTGTCAACAGCGAACCTTATTGAAATTGGCCATTATTAATACAATATTTCAGGGAACGATCATGTTTAAATAATATCGATCCATAATTGAACATAACTCCCATTCAGGACCACTTACGAAAATTTCTTGAAAAAGCATAAATCTCAAAGCTTAAACTGTTGGAATATATGGCACCAAAATTTGTTATGATCGGTCAATAATTTCCTTTATATAATCCTCACTTCTGAAAATCAACTCAAACCTGTGATTATTATGAAAATGTTTCAAATAAGTGTGTTTTATGCAAAGATTAGTCATAAACCAAATCGTACGAGGGTCAGTTCTTAAATTTTCTTTCCTGGTGTACGTTATTATATAGATGATCTTAGCCAACTATTGCACTTTTACTTGTTCTTCATTTATGTTCATGTTATTTTGTCCGTCCATTCGTCTTTCCCTATAATATACAGCCAATTTAATTACAGTTTTTAACCATGAAATTGGTTTGAGACATAGCTAAACTAGTGCAAATATATGTTGCATAGTTATATCAAATATAAAATATTTGAGTATAATAAGTACTAGTGATTGATCCTTCCTTCCGTCTGTTTATGTAAAATTATTTAAAAAAAAACATAAAAACAAAAACAAATAAAAATATTATAGTTGGTGAAGCGTCACTATATAATATCATACACCACAATATTTGTTATAAATAGCTATTGCGAAAAAATAATGAACGATCCTCGTATAATTTTATTCTTTGTGCAGTATTTAATGGTGAAACTGACATTTATATGAAATTTGGAAAGTTTAATATAAATTTATCAGGGGTCTTATATGGTTCCTAGAAAAATTTATGCACCGACCTTCGTATAATTTTAAACATTAATTTTTGCTCTTATTTATATTATTTCGACCAGTTATAATTGCAATACCAAATTATATTTGACATTAATGACCTTCAAGTGATATTTATAAGAGATCTTGTATGGGATCTATGAAAAGTAATGGAAAAACCCGCGGAAAATTTGGCACATCGTTTAAAAATGTAATAACAACATAACAAAAAGACATTCCGGGAGAATATTTGTATGGGAGGTACCGGAAATATTGGACCGAACATGCCAATTTTATAAGTACCGTTAGTAATAATAACATGTACCAAATTTCATCGAGATATCTAAAAAATTGCAACCTGTAGAGTGTTCACAATGTTAACAGAGACATTCAGTTGGATAAACAGACGGACAGACATCATTAGATCGACTCAGAAAATGCTTTTTAGTCGAACGGTGCATGCTAGACCATTCTTTCTGTATGTTACAAACGTCAGTACAAACGCATAATACGCCAACCACCTACAGTGGCAAAGGGTATAAAAAAAATGATGCACTATTATACCCTTCGTCATCACAAGTGGTATATTAACTTGTTCATTCCATGTGTAGCACTAAGAAGGAATCATCTTAGACCCTATAATGTATGTAAGTCTGTCTGTTTGTCCGTCGTTGGCACGTTAACATCCACAATGATTGACAAAGCTTAATAGAACTTAGCTCGGGTCTTTTTATAGTCCTGAAAAGTTTCCTGTTTAAAACCAGTAAAAGATATTAACCGATATCTGAAGTTACTTCTAAATTCAAAATGTTCAATTATAAATCGACAAATTATAATGGCAAATTTTAAAAATTATGAAAATTGGTTTAGTGGAAAAAAGTCCAACTGTCAGTCTATGCAAAAAGTCTTTATAAATGAATAATGTATTGATAATATATCGCCTTTATAAAAATAACTTTTAAAATATAAAGAAAAATAAAAAATATTTACAGTGATATAGTAGAGATTTTAGGCTTTATTCTGAAGTAGGCCAGTTGAACTAAAATAGCTTTCTAGTGGTTCTGTTATGTCCGTCCATCTGTCTGCTTGTTAGGATAATGTGCACAAATTTTAAATTTTTGAAACAACTAAATTTAAATTATGATCAGCGATTTAAGAGATTGTAAGTGAAATAAAATTTTATGAATAATTCTGAAATAAAAGCAATCACTCTTTAATATTTCAAAAATTCTTTTTTATGTTTATAATGTTATTCCCTCTATTTCATTTATTAAATTTTTAACTCAAAATCCTTTTTTCTTATCACTTTAAAATTGCATTTCTTTCAAATACAGAAATGAAATAACCCTTTTTTATATCCCAAATAACACTCTTTTTCAAAACAATCTACATTTTATATAGATACATATAATTTGGTCATAAACACATACTCAAAGATACTTTATAATCACATTTGAAGTTATAATCAACCTGTTATAATCTTTGAAATATTTTTCTTTTGTTTTCTTGATTTTATTTTCTCAAATTTTAACATAATTATACCATACAAATGAACCAAATTATGGTTATTAAGAGTACAAAATTTTTTCCAAAAAAAAAAAAAAAACAAACTCGACTACATATTCCAGATAAACACAAAAGAAAAAACCAACAACAACCACAGCAAAATTATAACAAATGAAAAGAAATGAAATGGAAGAATTTTTGTAAAAAATACTTTTTATTGAGCAAACTTTTTTTCCATAATTTTGACTTCATTTTAAGTTTTCACACACACAAAACACAGGGAAAAAATCATTAATGCCACAACAGACAATAATAACATTTTTGGGCTATTGTTATTATTGTTGCTGTTGCTATTGTTGTTGTTGTTGCTTTAATACCAACTTGAAATCATATTAATAACTCCTTCAGGACACCAATCCATATAATCCATACAAGCATTAGCAGTCACATCAAACTCATCAGCATAACCACCGCCTGCTTTATTATAGTTGTTGTTATTGTTCTTGGCCATATACTGTCGACCCTGCCATTCAGCTTTATAGAGTTCGTTATCGGCTATAAGATGATGTAGTGGTGATGTTTCTGGTCGTGATGTTGTTGGCCTATTTTAACATGTATTTTGTGATTACAAAAACAAAAATTTGAAAAAAAAAACAAAAAACAGAAAACAACAAAAATGTTACCCAAATGAGTAATTATCATACATTTCATTTGTGTTCAGAATTGCGCATGAAATAAAGGATAAATATGTGTAGAGGATAAAAGTTGTATGGAGATAAAAGCAAGAAATATGCAATAAATTTAAATACTGAAGATCTTAAAGGATTCCAAATGCCCTATATAAACTCTCCTGGAAGATATAGAAAATTTTTTTCACATTTCTATAGAAGTTTTACTTGAAATTTTCTATGGAAAGAAAATTTACTTGAAATTTTCTGTAGAATAAAAATTTACTCGAAAATTTCCCGTAGAAAAAAATTTACTCGAGGTTTCCCGTAGAAAAAATTTACTCGAAATTTCCTAAAAAAATTTACTCGAATATTTCCCCTAGAAAAAAATTTACTCGAAATTTTCTGTAGAAAAAACTATTACCTGAAATATTCTATAAAAAAATGGCAATAAAATTTTACACGAAATTTCCTATGGTAATAAAATTTTACACGAAATTTTCTATAGAAAGAAAATTTTAAACGAAATTTTCTATAGAAAAAAATTTTACACGAAAATTTCTATTGAAGGAAAATTTTACAGGAAATTTTCTACAGAAAGAAAATTTTACAGGAAATTTTCTACAGAAAGAAAATTTTACAGGAAATTTTCTACAGAAAGAAAATTTTACAGGAAATTTTCTACAGAAAGAAAATTTTACAGGAAATTTTCTACAGAAAGAAAATTTTACAGGAAATTTTCTACAGAAAGAAAATTTTACACGAAATTTTCTACAGAAAGAAAATTTTACACGAAATTTTCTATTGAAAGAAAATTTTACACGAAATTTTCTATAGAAAGAAAATTTTACACGAAATTTTCTATAGAAAGAAAATTTTACACGAAATTTTCTATAGAAAGAAAATTTTACACGAAATTTTCTATAGAAAGAAAATTTTACACGAAATTTTCTATAGAAAGAAAATTTTACACGAAATTTTCTATAGAAAGAAAATTTTACACGAAATTTTCTATAGAAAGAAAATTTTACACGAAATTTTCTATAGAAAGAAAATTTTACACGAAATTTTCTTTAGAAAGAAAATTTTATACGAAATTTTGCACAAAATTTTCTCTATGAAGAAATTTTGCACAAAATTTTCTCTATGAAGAAATTTTGCACAAAATTTTCTCTATGAAGAAATTTTGCACAAAATTTTCTCTATGAAGAAATTTTGCACAAAATTTTCTCTATGAAGAAATTTTGCACAAAATTTTCTCTATGAAGAAATTTTGCACAAAATTTTCTCTATGAAGAAATTTTGCACAAAATTTTCTCTATGAAGAAATTTTGCACAAAATTTTCTCTATGAAGAAATTTTGCACAAAATTTTCTCTATGAAGAAATTTTGCACAAAATTTTCTCTATGATATGAAGAAATTTTGCACAAAATTTTCTCTATGAAGAAATTTTGCACAAAATTTTCTCTATGAAGAAATTTTGCACAAAATTTTCTCTATGAAGAAATTTTGCACAAAATTTTCTCTATGAAGAAATTTTGCACAAAATTTTCTCTATGAAGAAATTTTGCACAAAATTTTCTCTATGAAGAAATTTTGCACAAAATTTTCTGTATGAAGAAATTTTGCACAAAATTTTCTGTATGAAGAAATTTTGCACAAAATTTTCTGTATGAAGAAATTTTGCACAAAATTTTCTGTATGAAGAAATTTTGCACAAAATTTTCTGTATGAAGAAATTTTGCACAAAATCTTCTTTATGAAGAAATTTTGCACATAATCTTCTTTATGAAGAAATTTTGCACAAAATTTTCTCTATGAAGAAATTTTGCACTAAATTTTCTCTATGAAGAAATTTTGCACTAAATTTTCTCTATAAAGAAATATTTGTACAATTTTTTTCTCCATATAGAAATTTTTACACGGAATTTTCTCTATATAGAAACTTCTGTACGGAATTTTCTATATATAAAAATTTTATCTATAAAGAAATTTTGCACAACATAAAGATAATTAACCCAAAATTTTCTATATAAAAAATTAGTCAATTTTTTCCATAAAGAAAATGGGAAGAAAACATGTGATAAACATTATCACTTTGAAGAAAATTGTATCAATTTCATTGTTTGTTGTAGGGTGCTTTATGATAATCAGGAACATAATGTTGCAGTATTTTTTTCTTCTTTTTTCGTTTTTCAAGAATTCTGTTTGCCTTCAACATCTTAATGTTTTAACTTTTGTCTCTTGTTTTTTTATAAGAAAACAAATAAAAATAATAATTAAAGAAATTGAAAGAACACATTTTTTTTGCATAATTACATGAATAAAATCTTGAACAAACTGCCCAGGACACCATTGTTCTCATGCAAACTGGAGGCAGCCACTTCACAAATTGTTCTCAACAGGCAGCCGGTGCCATTCATTTCAAAGTGATCCAAATAACCCGTAAACGTGCGATAGAAAGAACGACGATCATAAGGTGGAGGAAGAGAACGTTTTTTCCGATTATTTATAGGGTTCACATCATTGCCAATACCCACAAATTGCTCATCAATGTCCCACTGTAAAAAATTATTTATGTTAAATAATTTTTTGCTCTGGAAAATATTTTAATTTTATATTTTTACTCTATCAATCCATTCATTATATGAATCATTTGAGGGTAGACCATAGTTGGATTCAAAATTAAATGCCATATAAACATTACGATTGGGTAACTCCAAAGGCATGGCCACAGCAGCCAAATACTACAGAAAGGTGGAGTTATTTGAAATATTTAAATATGTAAATTTATTTAATTGTAGTAATTAATTTATTTATTTGTTTTAATAAAGAATTTCATAATATTGTGGGTTTGTTGTATGGTTTTTTTTGCAAGAGAAGAAGCAGAACTTACCCCATATGAGCCACCTCTTGGAAAAAGTACACAATTCACTTTATTTATTTTAAACAAAACAATTGTGGCAAGTAAATTTAGTGTTATGTGGGTCAGTTGTTTTTTATTTTCTTTCTGCCACATTACTTTTGTATATGTGTGTCTCTGACAGTAGATATTTTACAACTGTTTGCTAAATTTATTATTCCACTAAAGATTTACTGGAAGTTAAGATACTTCTGGTCAATAGAGTATTGTTGTAATATAGTATATTATATACATATTATGTACAGGAAGTAAATATTTGTAATAGAATTCGAAAGATGAAAAAGTAACAGGGTGCTAAATTTGGAACATAATTTTTCGATGGAGTAAAAAATGTGTTTTTGGACCCACTTGAAACCTGAAATCATATTTTCCAATTTGGAGAACCAATTCTCAATTTGATACTTATGATATGCCGGCATTTTATTATATCCTACACCACCAGAGATGGTTGAAGTACTTAAGTTTGTAACGCATAGAAAAATTATTACTACCACAACTTTGAAGTGTGCCGTTTGACTCAGAATCACTTTCTGCGTCGATTTAACGATGTCGGTCCGTCAGTTCGCCCAGCTGGCTGTTCATGTAAACCTTGTGAACAAAATATAGGCCGCAGTTTTAAAGATATCTTAATGAAATTTGGCATGTGCCACTATTTGGCTCCAAGGACGACGCCTATTTAAATTGGTAATGATGTGTCCATTATTTCATATAGCCCCCATATGGTTGCATGGGACCTATAAAAATAATGGTCCTATTCTCCTATAATTTGGTACATTATTTCAGAATAAAATAAGACATAGTTGTAAAATATGGATAAAATCGTTTTTTATTTAGATGTTTTATAGGATAAAAGCTTCATTCCGAGAGGACATTTGTAAGGGACCTATATTAAAAAAAAGAACCGAGGAAGTGATTCTGAATAGAACGGTATACTTAAAAGTGGTGGTAAGACTATTTTTTTCTGCCTGTTACAAACATTTGAACAAACGCATAATACTTATGATGGTGTAGGGTATAAAAATTTGATAGTCTCCTAAATTCTCTGGTCATAGTAAAGGTTTGTATAAAAAAGTACTAAAACTTATTTGGACTTATGACATTCAACAGTGGGGAATGGCCAGTAATTCTTGCATCGATTTTATACAAAAAATCTTATGACCATGACGGGTGCTCCATTTTGCAAAAAAAAAATACGGATATTTACAGTGATTAAGAGGTTCCATTGACAAAAGACGAATTCTGATATCTTCTGAGACATTAAGTAGGAATGATAATGAATACTCAGCTTCATCGAGCCGATTTACATAGCCTTTGTAGTGAGGGCTAAATGTTAAGTAAATTTTTTTGTTGACCGGACCAAAGAATATCGCAATATTAATCCATCAAATGATTCTGTGTCAATCGATTTACTTTGAAGTAGAGGAAAGTCCATTTTCTTCATATCATTAAAAAATATCCCCCCCCCCAAAAAAAAAAAAAAAAAAAAAAAAACGTAACGTAACGTAATGTTGTTTTTGTTTTAATCTTTAGATGAAGATCCGATATACACATTGTTTTTTTTTGGGAATTTTTAACGTGATCATAAAAATTTCTCTTAACCATTAGAATTTGAACTTAACACCTTGTATTTATGATTTTATAACATATGATTTGAACTTAACTCATTCTAGTGATGCTGTTTTAACATCCATTAAACTAATAACTAAATTCTGCCAGTTTTAACTTCAAAAGGTGCTAATTAGGAAAACTGGTTAAAGATTATACTTTTCCTTGTACTCCATATTGTTTTTAATGTTATAGAAAAATTTTTGAAATCTTCAGTTAGAGAGTTTTCAAAATAGAACAAAACATTTAGTCGATAAAGTTAAATGTACCTGAAGAATTCACACGTTCTCTTTAAAAAGTTGAGGTTTTAAAAAGAGTTAAAAAATATTCATAAATATGTACAAATTTAGTGTCACGATAATTTGCAGCATTTTCATAATATTATTGCCCGTTAAAAGTATTAAAGTGCCATTATTGATATATCAGCCAACAGCGCCTACACGAATACAGGTGAAGTTTTTAAAACAAGTGAAACGATAAAATGTATTTTAAGTGAAACATAACCTCAATTTTATTACTTTTCCATTTTCTAGTGGATTCAAGGTATTGGTATTCCCCTGGATAATTTGAAAACAGAAGCCATGACAACCGGTTACGTTCTCAAAGCAGAATATTATCTTCCTGATAACATAACCCAATTGAAGATCAGAAGACCTATGCCTTTTCAAAGAAAATTTGGTAGAGCTATAAATTTGGAAAACTTTTTGGCAACAACAGATAAGGTTCCCCTTAAAACCAGAGACGACTTTTTGAAAAATAACAAAAAGGTTCTACTCAGCAGTTACCGCTGGACGGTGTACAAAGCTTTAGAGGGTTTAGGGAATCGGTGAGAGATTAATATAAATGAATTAACGAGTTTATTAAAAATAAATTTCGTATGTCCTCTCCAGCATAGGTCTCTCAGGACGCGATTGCTTGTTGAAAAGTATATGCGAAAATGCTGAAACACCATTTCACTATTATAACGGTTTAATTGCTGAACTATTTTATGTTTTATTAACGTGAGTATGATGTAAGTTTAACTATTATAACTTATTAAAAATATATGACTCTTCCAATAGACCTTCCTCCTCAGCCGATAAGTTATCAACTCATTCGGACAATGAGTATTATTATGCTGAACATTTGGGTCGTTCGGGAGCTAACTGCCATAGAGTGTTTAAAGATTGTCCGCGTTCATTATTGGAACATATTACAGATATTGGACATTTAACGGATGGGGTCATTAAAATATTGGGTAAATGATCCATAATGAACATGAATGAAAATATTTATGTAAATATTTCAACAATAAAATTGAATTGAACAAGTTAATGCTATAGTCGGTCAAGCTCGACTATTTAATGCCCTATACTACATTGTTGGTTATTATTGGTAGCTATTAAAAATTTATGATCGACGCTCGTATAAATATATTTTATAATTTGTGCTCAGTATATTATGGCAATAATATATATGTAGGATCTATGCGCTTAAGAAGGGAATGATAATACGATAGCTAGAGGAAATTATGATACGACCCTCGTAAAATTTCATACATCGTGTTTTGCTTATATTTAACTTAATTTGATCAATTCTTAGATTGAGATTTATGCGCTTCAAACTGTTAGTTTTAAGGGGGGTTGTTGAAGGCCTATGAAAAAAATTGGGCCGAGCCTCGTATAATTTGACACATAGGTTTAAAATATTATCAGAATATGTGTGCATTAAAATCGCTTTATATTCACCCATTCTGAGAGAAACATTTTTGTTGGGCTGTAGAAAAATTGGCCCCATGAGAACCAATTTCAGTAGACATCATCCTTGGGCTAAAATAATGCAATATATCTAAAATTCCGACCTGCGTTTTGTTAACAAGGTATATATGGACAGCCAGCCAGCCTGCCAGCCAGATGGATGGATTTTTTCTAAATGTGCGTTACAAACTTAAGCACAAACGCATTATACCTCAACCACCTATGGTTGGGTATAAAAAATGAACTAGAATTGAACTAAAAGCTGAAATGGAAGTTGAAGTAGGAGCTGAACTGGAAGCTGTACGAGAAGATAAACTGGAACAGAACTAGAACTGAAGTAGAACTAAACTAGAATTAAACTAGAACTGCATTAGAATTGAATTAGAATTGAACTATAATTAAAGTAAAAGCTGAACTAGAAGCAGAACTAAATGCTGAACTAGAAGCTGAATTAGAGGATGAACTGGAAGCTAAACTAGAATTTGAAGTTGAACTAGAACAGAACTAGAATTGAACTAAAACTGAAATAAAAGCTGAACTAGAGGTTGAAATATAAACTAAATTAGAAACTGAACTAGAACTAAACTAGAACTGAACAAGAACGGAGCACGAAATAAACTAGAACTGAACCTGAAGTGAACTAAAATCTAAACTAGAAACAGAAATAGGGACGGATTTAGAGGTTGAAATAGAAGTTAAATTAGAAGCTGAACTTGAAGCTTAATTAAGACTGAAGTAGAAGTGAACTAGAACTGAACTAAAACTGAACTAGAACTTAACTAGAACAGAACGGGAATAGAATTAGAATTTAAATTATAAAAATAACGTAGTCAATCGGTCTTATCTTTATATTCACTTTAATTTCAATCAATTTAATGCCTTTTCTTTCATCATATTTTCCATAATTTATTATAATTTCTTACTTAATTCTGAAATAATTACGCGGAAGTCTAAAAAGCATAACAAATCTTTGTGAGAAAAGAAAAAAACTACAAGACGTTAAGTACAAAAAAATGCCACAAACTAAATAATTAAGTATTTTGGGGTAATTATATCCGATATTTTTGCATAAACTTTCTATGTAAATTTGATAATTATATATAATAACTCATTTTTGTTTATTTCACATTTTTTCAACATTTAAATTTTTCCTACGGCACTTAATTGAAGACAAAGAAGTTAACGTTAAAGGGGAAAAGAGTGAAGTGAAAGGTGGCAAAGAACGCTTTAGGTGGTCTTTAAATTAAAACCCAAATAATAGACGATATTTAGGACAGTAATTATATATTTGAATATAATTTGTTTAGAAAATCATAAATAAAAAGAAGAGAAACAAAAGATGAATTAAAAATAGACAAAAAATAGAAATGGAATGAAATGAAATGAAGATTATGATGAGATGATAAAATTAAACAAAAATAACTAAAAATCTATAATTATAATTTTTCCATGTGTATTATGGGTTTTTTTCTTTAAATATTCTTACAAAAGCAAATTTATGTTAATTTAATAATTGTAATGGGATTTTAATAGAAACAAGTAATAATGCTATATTCGGCTATGACGAATCTTCAATACCCTCCACTACAAATTCGTGTGAAGAAAATACGTTATGTTTTGTATATATAAATTCTACCAGTTTTAACTCCAAAAGGTGCTAATTAGGAAAACTGGTTAAAGATTATACTTTTCCTTGTACTCCATATTGTTTTTAATGTTATAGAAAATTTTTGAAATTTTCAGTTAGAGAGTTTTCAAAACAGAACAAAACATTTAGTCGATAAAGTTAAATGTATCTGAAGAATTCACACATTCTCTTTAAAAAGTTGAGATTTTAAAAAGAGTTAAAAATATTCATAAATATGTACAAATTTAGTGTCACGATAATTTGCAGCATTTTCATATTATTATTGCCCGTTAAAGGTATTAAAGTGCCATTATATATACTCAGAGGTTTCTTAAATATAACACGGAACTCTTAATGAGTCATAAAATTATATATATATTTCGGTTATATTTCGGTTATATCTTTCTTCTATTGAACCGATGTTGGAATGGATTTTTGATACTTTTTGGAATGGTAATGAAGTACATTAATATTATAACAAAATATTATCCTTATTTGTTGATTTATAATAAAATGAAAGTTTTTCGCTTGAACTTAGAGGTTGCCTGCGATATCGGTCTATATCTCTTTATATACTGAACCGGTTTTGCTCACGCCAAATTTCATTGAGCTCTGTCAATTATTCTTGATATCAGCAAAAAACAGACTGACATTACTAAATCGTTTCAGATTTTAAGTTGATGTCAGAATATTAATACATTATGGGGTCTGAGTTGATTGCTTCTTAATGTTACACACGAAATGACAAACTTAATATACCCCCTTTGTCACTTGTAGTGGTGGAGGGCATATTAACTTTAAAGAGAAAAAAACCATTTGTGGATAGAATATTTTTTGTTGCCAAAGTCTTAATGATCGTTTTATTTGAAAAATGAATTGTTTAAATATTTTTGATATAAAATTCTTTTCGAGTTTTCGGTTAAGAAAAATTAAAAATATTGTGTTTTTCGAATATAAAAAAGTCAGTCATATGAAGTGTCAGCCGGTAGCTGAAGCATGACGAATATTTATTATGATTTAAACTTCTTATGTTACTCTATAAGAGGTGTAGAAGTTCATTGGATATGAGAAAAGATATGTTAAAGGGGGAGAGAATGAAGAAAACAATCGAATGAAAAGTGCAGAATAAGTTGGTGATAGTAATCCTAAAAGACACTAAAATGCGACAGGCTGAATACCACTCATTCTCCTATTAATGAAATCAGGTGCTTAACTGATGTCTTGCATTAAAACTTTTTATATTTTTTAAGTATTTGTGCTGATGTTTGTAACATATAAAAAATATTATTTTCATATATGTTATACCGTTCGACTCAGAATCATTTTTTGAATCGATTTAACGATGTCCGTCCATCTGTCTGCCTGTCGGGTTTTCCGTTATAAACAGTTTACAGATTACAATGCAATGATCTTTGGTACAAATTAGGGATGAAGCCATAAGATCATTGAGTTCCTAACCATAAACCGATTTAAACGAGTAAGTCTTATGACATTCTAAAACAATGTGTCAAAATATTTCAGGTTCGGTCCGTTATTTCTCATAGGTCCTATATAAATCCCCTTAAAAATATGACTTTTAAGAGCATAAATTTCACAATTGAAACACTGTGTAATAACAGGTCAAATTAAATTAAGCAAATGTAAGCAAACATTTATGTGAAATGTTATATGAGGGTCAATTCTTAATTTCATAATATTGTGGTGTAGGGTATAATAAAGTCGAACTTGAGCGACAATACATTTTTACTTGTTCATTATAAGTTGTCTATTTATAATTGACAATTATACGAAAGTTCTTTGCTTGAATTTAAAGGTTACCTTTGATATCGGTCTATATCTTTCAATATACTGAAAAAACACTCACCTTTAAGTATACTGTTCGACTCAAAAGCAATTTCTGAGTCGATTTTACGATGTCCGTCCGTCCGTTTAACTGTCAATTTTTTATTCATCTCGATGAAATATTGTACATATTATTATTTTTGTCAAGGAAGAAGTCTATTGAAATTGGATGTATTCGGTTACCTTCTATGCGAATGTCCTCCCGGAATCCATCCTATATATTATGTATAAAAACTGTTGCTTGAGAAAGGAATTGATACTCTTAATTCAACAGTTCTTTAGATATTTGATAAATATAATTTGCATTGCATGAGGGTTACATCTTCCTCGAATCCTATCCGATTTATATTTCGTGAAGTAAAACAGTTCCTTAAGAAAGTAAATGGGATTTACCTGAATACTATCACTTCAATAGTTCTTTAGATATTCGATAATTAATAATTGATTTGTTTGGAATAATTAATATTTTCGAAATCCCATCCCATATTTTGTCTAGTAAAGTAATTGAAATGAAATCTTAATGCTCTCTCTTTAGTAAGTCTTAAGATATTTAATAATTAATACTTCCTTTCGTCCTATATTTTATCTAGTAATACAATTCCTTGAAAAATTGATTGGGACTGAATAAAAAAACTGTTAACAGTTCTTTAGATGTTTGACAACTAATATATTCTCTGTATTGAGGTAACTCTCCCCCCGAAATATTTGTGGTGCATGTTGTTTTCGGATAAATGAGGATGAAAAGTTTAACAAAATTAAATCAGTAGTTTAGTTGTCTATAAGTGACTCACAAAAACACAGATTTATATAGACGATATTAAGATGATAAACATGAACATCATCTTAATATCGTGAATCAGAAAGTTAAAAGGATTCAATGCTGATATACCCAAAATACTAATCGGTGTAAATTAAGTTTAAAAAGTTGAATTTTTTAACTGAAATGATAATAAAATATTTGAGCTGTATTTTGAGGCTGACTTGAAGTTGATTTTACTTTGCGATTTGAGATCGGGTACCGATTTGAGATCGGGTTTCTGATAATTATCAATTTCAATTCGCTTCTTCATATTCCTGAAAAAGTAACAAAAACATAAAGTTATTTTTACAATTGACACCTGAGAGTGTTTAAAACTTTACATAGAAGAAAGACAATTAACCAGACAATTAGATGGTCGTCCGGATGGACAGTGAACATCTATATATAAGAAAATCTTTGTCACTGTTCATAAATGAATTTTTTGAAAATTTAAAAATGACCCGAGGTGTCCAAATCTGGAAGATTACCAACTACATCCTTGACCATATAATGGGTGTTTGCACTCCTCCAAATTATCTTTAAATTACTTTAGCTCCAACCATGTGAAATTTCATTAAGATATCTCTTACGGTTCAAAAGTTACAGGCATTTAAAAAAACGATTTTCTGAATATCCGCTAACGAAATTTATGATCGCAAATAAAATAGGAACATGTTAATATCTTGGTTTAATTTCATAGTGATCGATCCAATATTTTAGGTACAATAAAATCTTAAATATATAAAATTATTAATTTCACAAAAAGAAGCCTGTATTAATTTAAATAGTTATAATAGTTTTTGGTCTCAAATGACTGTTGGTCTCAAACAAGAGCAATATAAAAATCAGTTTTTGGAAATCACTTTAAACTATATATATTTCCATAAATATTAATATTGTGCTCTCTTAAGATTTATATAGTAAAAAATATTTAAAACAAATAGTTAATTTTTAGGCGGCGAATTTTTAATCTAAAATTTCCAAGTTTAGTACTTTTTTATCCCAAAATTCCCTTTTCATTGCCATTTACACCAGTAACTACTTCATTTTTTTTTGATTTATGTTTACCTCTAAATGTTCCTATATAAACTGTATGTTTCAAATTATTCACTTTCGTATTTATATCAAAATTACGAACGAAAAATTTGCAACATCTTCGTAAATTTTGAAACCGTAAACATTCGTTTAGAAATTTAGTATAAATACAAATAAACAATTGACACTTGCCACACTCTTTGATTCAAATTAACTTGCGTAATATGAAACAGTAGTTGCGTTGATGTTATTGCGCATGCGCGAAAATTTTGTAAATATTTGGTTGTTGTTTATGAAAATTTTGTCTCACTTGCACATTAGAAAAATTATCTTGCAGAACCGGTTTTCATTGCTTGTCGATACAAATTTCTTAGAGAAATGCTGTTGAAATTAATTTGTTTTTATATCAATGCAATGAGCCAAAAATTGAAAGAGTTCGTATTGACGGAGGTGTGTGTTAAACGGTTGTTAATGGTTTTAGTATAAATAGAATTGAAAATGTTGCTAACAAGTCATATTAAAAGTAACTTTTGTAATAGAAGTAAGCGCGTATTATTAAAGTTTTAAAAACTGTTTTTGAAGTTTAAACTTTTTCTTAATGCTTCTGAATTTATTTTACAATTTTCAGAAAAATTTTATTGTTGAGTTTAATTTTAAAATTTATTCATAAAATTGCAATTAGTAAATATATAAATCGTTACTAAAAAATTTCACAGTGTATTCAAATCGATTTAAAATAATTCGATTGAAAGTAATTCTGAAACTTTTAAGCCGTTTGGTATATTCTACTGAAATTTTACACAGTTCGAGATGACTCAAATTCGAGTCTATTTGAAGTAGTACAAACCCCTATATGGTCTGGGGTTTTGTCGGCGACCATCCAAATTTGGTCACCCCAATATGTTGATGTTTTCCAAATTCGCCTAAAATTTATTTATGATTTGAGGCAAATTGCTTTTCGCAAACATCCTGTAAATGTAAGAAAATTGAAAATTAAAATAATGATACTTTCACTGATTGATATATAGGAGCAAGGTGTAATAGTAAGGTTTAAGGCGATATTGGTCTTTATCCCTTATTCAAAAATTCTTCGAATATACACTAAAAAACTGACTCGAGATCTTACAAAATTTTAAAAGTTCATATAACCCGAAAACTATAAGATATTAATATTAAATTTTAAAGATATTATCAAAAGCTAAGGGGTGAGATCGAAAAATTATTAACTCACAAATATATTAATAAAAATAAAACTACTTAAATTACAGTTATATTTTTTAAATTTTAATTAAAATTATTATTAAAAATATTTTTATAATTTTAATTACTTGAGGTGAAGTTTTAAGCCTTTTTCGGAAACCCTTCCATTAACGTTTATATAGTGGTTTCCTCCACTTTACTCAAACAGGTAGTTCATCTTTGTTTCAAATCTACTACAACTTAGACAGCTTTTTGTGCTCTTCAATTCTCTTTTAACAAAAGCCAACTGGTGTTAGGTCCGGGTAGTTCACGTTAGTGACAAGATGTCAAAAGAGGCCAAAAATAATATTATGAAGTCTTATGAATTTAAGCATAATTCTTTTAAAACATTCCTTAAAGTAAATTTCGGTATTTACAGAGCCCGTTGTAATAAATGTTTGGCTTCCTTTGCTACAACTGCATATTGCTAGCCAGACAGAGATTTTTTGGGAAATCTTGTCTTCTTTTAGGCCCTAAACTTTTCTTCAAAATTCGCTCGAGTTGGAAAAATTTGATTTTGTAATCCATTATGCAGCAAGAATATTTTTTTAAACTGACTTTAATTTCCGTGCTCTGTTTTTGGTCTTTAAATTTTCAGCATCGTTCCTGTCAGGTACTGTATGTGTCTTCTATGTTCCTAAACCTTAAACTTTTAGTATCTTTCCTACCGGATGTGTTGGGATTTCTTTTGAAGATGTTTTTTAATTTTAGGAACATCGCTTGGACCATAATTTCTACTTGGACCTGGCCTTCTAACAACGGGCAGGTTCTCCCGGTACTATTTAAAAGCATTGAAAACTGCTCAGAGGCAAACCTTTGAATATTTGACCAACGTTTTGTAGGACCAAGTTGGGTTTTGTTGGAAAAATTAAATAATTTTAGTACACACTTTTTCCCGTTCACCCTATTTAATCAAGTGTATAGCAAAAATTTGGAAAAATTCAAAGAGATTTGGTGCACATTTTGCATCCCCTTAGCTCTGCCAATGAAGGAACCAATGCTATCATAGCTACCAAAGCTAATTATGTTACATTTGAATCTATTAAGCTGATCAAAATTTTAAGATTTATTTCCCAAAAAATCGATTTTGCTCCACTGTGCTATGGTTCAAAAATTACATAACTTCCAAAAAATTAGACACACTGAGCTTTTTGAATCTGACATGTGGACAAAAAACAAAATTTATTTGCGTTAAAAATCATCTCATAACTGTGAGTTTAATGAGCTTAAAATTCTATTCGAGAGGATATGTGATGAAACTGAAATAGTCCACCGATCATGATGGCTTCATCATTGTCTAGAAAAAGTATCAAAATTCTAGAGATGTTTCTAAATTTGCAACTTGTAAAATGTTTACAACGTTACAGGGATGGACAGATAACCAGGCTGACGGACAGACGTATGGCTACCCGGATGGATTAAGGGAAATTGGAATGTGGGTCTTAAACGATCGCTATACTTGAATGCTGGGGTAGCATTACTAATTTCAGCACAAACACATAATAATTCAACCTCATATGGAAGTGCAGGATAAAAAAAAAAAGGTTGACTTCGTGAATGCAAGAATTTTCTAGTTCTCAAATGATCTTTGAAAAATTTTTAGTTTCAAAACGCTGGAATTATGATATTGTTCCAGGCCATTAATTCTATCAACATGTTAACTCACCTGTGAGTAGGGTATCAAAACGATTGTATTCTCACCTTATATGTTTGTTTATATTGGGATATTGGGATGGTCCAACTGTCAGTTAATCAGTAAGCAAGACAATCATTTATTTCAAAAGCTTCAACATACTAACACGCATACACTCACACTAACATACATAAACATTTAAATAAATATTTTTTATTTTAGACAGTTTGAAAATTTTCCCTACATTTGTTTTACACGCGTTTTTAAAATTTTTGTTGTTGTTTTGTTTTTTTTTTCTGGTTCTCTTGGTACCAACTAATTAGTTTGACAAAACATTTTGGACAAAAAAAGAATTAGAAAAAAGGGAAAAATTCTTTCTTTTGTCTGGTGAAAATGTCTGTGTCTATTTTGTGAAAATTAATGAATAAACAATGAAAAATTAGTTAAACGTCTTAGCAAAAGACCAGCAAAAAACAAGTAAGACGTTATGGTCAGTTAAGCTCGACTATTGAATACTCTATACCACATTGTTGGTTATAATGAACCACTCTCGTATAAATGTATTTAAATACCCTACACCATTGAAGGTGCTTGTGGTATAATGCGTTTGGTCTGATGTTTGTCACGTCCGTCTGTCTGTCCGGCTGGCTGTTCACGTTATGAGCACTCTACCGGTCGCAATTTTTTTAAATATCTTGATGAAATTTCGTACATATTATTTTCATCTAACGATGAAGCCTCTTGAAATTGGTTATGTTCGGTCATGTATTTCAGATACCTTCCCAAACACATGAGCTTTTGACGTGGTAGCTAAAAGAAATTATGGACCGATCCTTGTAAAATTTCACAAAGAAGGGTTTGTGTGGGATCTATGAAAACTAATCCCATGATCCTCGTATATTTTAGTACACCGTTTTAGAATATTTTAAAACTAGTTTGTGTCAAATTTAATTAAAATCGCTTAATATTTAGGATTTTTGTGATCTTAAATGCCCTTTTCGGGAGGAATATTTGTATGGGGGTGGGTGATATAATGGACGCATCATTAAAAATTTCAAAATTTTATTAATAATTTCCTTGGGTGAAAATAATGACCTGCCTGCAATAGGTTCACAAGGTTTACATCGACAGCCGGTTAGCCAGCATCACAGCCGGCCAGACGGACGGACATCGTTTAATCGACTCAGAAAGTTATCATATGTCCGTATCCGTGGTGTAGAGTATAAAAAGAAGAGTCACAACCAGCAACTGTATTACTAAGAAATAACCTTTTTTTCTTTTCTTTCTACTGGACAAACAACAAGTTCCCAGACTAAGGTCTTTTTGTAATAAACAGTTTAATTTTTTTTGAAAACGGTGGCTAAAAGAGGTGGATGTTTAAAATGTATGATGGGATCACCTTTATTTATTCATTCCTCAATAAACAAAATAGAAAAATTCTTACATAAAATTAGTCTATGCTGCACTTGCCTCAGGTTATATGAATTCTACTTTATTTGGGGTTTTAATTCTTTTCTTGGTTGTTGGTTGTTATTTTGGGTTTTTTACATATTTAATGACTTTGTTTTTCTTTTTTTTTGGGAGGAAGATGACATGCAATAGATAAAAATTACCACAGTTACATTTAGTTGTAATAAATTAATACAACTTTATGATAAAAACAACAACAACCAGAAATAGTTATAATAAATAGAAAAATAACTCATAAAAATAGGTGGCGCATGTCTTTCACATAAAATGAGAGAAAAGAAAAAAAGGAAATTAAATATTTTATTAAAGTCACTACCTGTAATGAAATTAAGCTTTAAAAATTTAGTAGCTGACAAGGTTTGTTTAGAAATGTAAATCAAAGGCAACTCCTGCGATAAGTGTATTAGAGAGCCCTACACCACCATAGTTTGTGGGTGTATAATAGTCCGCTACTTTTAAGTACATCGTTTAACTCAGAATCACTTCCTGAGTCGATTTAGGCATACCCAACCGTCCGTCCGGCTGGCTGTCTATGTAAAACTTGTTCGCAAAGTACAGGTTGCGTTACTGAATATATTTCAATGAAGTTTTGCACATACTATTATTTTGGCCCAAGGAAGATATGATCGGCCCATAATTTCATACAAATGTTCAACCGGAATTAGATTTAGCCCATACTATATCTAAATATAAAACAATTTTCCTCAACTAAGTCTTATTATATTCTACTGGATATCTTCCTTATCTCAAAAAATGTTTCTGTGCGCACTACAATATTGTAGGCAGAGCTTCAAAATTCGGCTATGTCGAATATTCAATACGCTTCATCAAAAATTCGTGAGAGTTAATACGTTAGGTTACCTAGATATACACATACATACATACATACATACATACATACATACATACATACATACATAAATACATACATACATAAATACATACATTCACAAATGTATATAATATATAACGCAGAAACACTTAATGAGTCATAATATTTTGTGGATGTGAGTGGACAGACAGATTGACGAAATCGACTGAGATTTTGATAGAAGCAGGAATATATATACATTAATGGGTCTGAAATAATTCATTCTTAGCGTTATATACAGAATGACAAAGTTAATATACTCTTTTCACCACTTGTATTGTGGAGAGTATTGTGGAGAGTATAAAAAAATATGCTTGTTATAAGATCAAAACTGTTTTCCGGGAAAGGGTTTTATATGGGAGCTACAGCAAAATTTGGACCACGATTGTTCATATTTATAATATACTTTGATTAGAGTTAGAAAAATCATTGTGCTAAATTTTAAATGGAATTGATCTTTATTTAAATGTTTTATAAACTTAAACAGTTTTCCGGAAAGCCCGTTATAAGGGAGCTATAGGAAATTATGGACCGATAATATAATATCTTTAATATAATATATTCAGAACAGTTAGCCAAATAATTGTGTCGAATTTCAATAGAATTGTTTTTTTTTTACTCGTTTTATAAGCTGAAAATTGTTTTCGGTGAGGAGCCTGATATGGGAGCTACATCAAAATATGGACCGAGATTGTTCTAATTTAATATATACTTTAATAATAGTTTAAAAAATTCAAATACTGAGTTCCAATGGATTTGGTCTTTATTTAATTGTTTTATAAGTTCAAACCCATTTTCCAGAAAGGAGGGCTATATGGGAGCTATATTAAAACATGGACCCATGTTAATAAAAATTATAATATATGTTTAAAATAGTAAACAAATTAACTGTACCAAATTTCAATACAATTGGTTAAAATTTAAGAGTTTTATAAGCTATAAATCATATTCCGGGAAAGGGCCTTATATAGGAGCAGAGTCAATTAATCATCCCAGAACAATATGACTTCTTTGGATTTATTGTATCAAAATAAATACATGTGACAAATTTCAGTTAATTATCTTAATTATTACGGCCTATATGACACACAGAGTTTGGGGTGTATCAAAATTTTACATATTATAGCCTATAAATTTGTTCTTGTTAATCAGATTTTAATAATCTTTTGCACGATGATCGAGTACGTAAAATTGTATTCTAAAATTTAGTTTTTGTTTAAGTTCAATTACATTTTTAGAAGAAATTAAAAGAGTTCTTTTTCGAAATTTTGAGATTGTTTCAGATATCAGTCTATAACTTCCTTATTTATAAATCGATATAGCTTGTTTAAAATAGCAAACTGCTTAGGACAATAACAAATGATGTGCTCATATTTCATTCGGTCAATTATTCAAGGGGTGAGAATGTTTCCAACAGACAGGCAGATGGTCAGACGGTCAGACGGTCAGACGGGCTTAGCTAACTCGACTATGTTTTTGATTTGATGCAATAATATATATACATTGTAGTTTCTGAGATGATTCCTTCTTGGCGTTACACACGGAATGATAATTTTAATATACCCTATCCACTTGTGGTGGTGGAGGATATAAAAAGTGATGGAGATTCAGTGGACTCTCAAATGCAAACATTTATTTCAATTACACTCTAAATAATTTCAGGTATCAGAGAAGTATCGGACACAATAGCTGAATGTTTACATATTGTGACATTAATCTTGGTTGGCTTTCTAATAGAGCGAATTTTATGCCTCCTTTACTCGGTGGCTTTGGCAGATTATTTTACTTAACTGAACAGCCTTTGACAGTTCAGTTAAGTTAAATCCAAAATTTTCTTTTAGCTTCACTCTCAAATCTAAATCTATCGATATATTGTAGCTGGAGTCTCCGATTTAAATCTGTTTATTATATTTTTAACAAATTAATCCATTTTCGTTTTTAATTATCTTAAGACTTTAATTTAATTTGACTTTAACTAAGAACTTCTAACTGTTTCTAATTCCCTAGAAGACGTTAATTAGAAAAATAAGACTTTCTTTTTATTGTCATCACATTGAAATATTTCAAAAAGTAGTTAAATTATTTTATGTTTGTTTGTTTGTTTGTGTAATTTTATCTCAATCTTATTTATTTAATTATATATTTTATGACATAATTTATAATGTTTCACTTGTATTTATTTCTTGCTTTGTTGCTGCTGCTGCTGTTGACTAACAATTTCCTGTGAAATAGAAATTTGTTAAATTGTTTAGCCAACAAAAGATTTAGAGCACAGTGGGACAGAATGGATTGTTTTTTGGGAGTGAATTGGTAATTTTTGATGAAGCTTACTACTAATACTTTAAACTAGATTCATATGCTAAAGACATTTTTAAAAAAATTGAATCAAATTTAAAACCATTTTCTTGGAGGGGGATTTATGGCAAAAAGGCCTAAGAGCAATAATTGTGTTCAATTTTAATAGATTTTATTTAATTTTAAAAATCTTATAAGTGTAGCAAAATATGGACCGATATTCGCTAAGAAGTACCAAGAAAAATTATAGTTCGGAACTTCAATAGAATTTAAATTTACAAGTTTTATAAGCTCAAAACTTTTTTCCGGGAAGGGATCTTACATGGGGACTACATCAAAATAATGGATTGAGATTGTTCTTATTAAAAAAAAACATTAAAAATATTTAGAAAAATCATTGGTCTTTATTTAATTGCTATATGAGCTCAAATCCTTTTTCCCATCAAAATGACATATTTTATTATATAACAGAAGTTTTAAATGCAATTATATCGAAAATTATCAGTGCTAGAAGTCAGAAATTGTATATATTTGAAGTATTATTTGAGTCATCTTAGCTGCCTTCTAGTATAAGCCGAATCTTATATTAAAAATTTTAATATACCATTCATACCTTATTTTGATCTTCCTTTGCTCCGATCTTTTATGAACTTTAGGCAGATATATTTTATTTGAAGAGAAAATATTGGAGTGTCAAAATTTCGAGGTTGTAAACATTAATCCCTACATTATGTCCATGTAATATTTTAAATTTATCAAATATTACGGAGTAATAAAAAACTGTTCCGCCAGAATTATTTATGTCAGAAGTATCTTATCTTTTAAGATAAGTTCCACAATTAATTTTTTAAACTAAAAATAAAAGGATCCTTTGTTACGTTTCTATGAAATTTTATATACACTTAACTGATTGATCGGATGTTATATTTATATATATCCAAATTTGTTTAACTCGATGAGAAATTAACAATTTTTATGTTATTGAATTTGAGTCTCTGTACAAGTTATAAGCTCCATTCCTCAGACTTATAGTGACAGACTCCTTTGTTATTTTATTTATTTATTTATTTATTTATTTATTTATTTATTTATTTATTTATGTTAAACCAACTGATCGATCAGATTTGACAAAAAGTTAACTCTGAAACATGTACGAATTTAATAGCCGGTCAAGCCTGACCTTATAATACCCTATAGATGGTAGTTAGAATGATGAGTTAATGATTGACTCTCGTATAATTTGATTTTCTGCAGTACACTATTGTGACAATAATATTTATGTGAAATTGATACGCTTTAAAATAGGAGCTTGATGAAAAATTGGACCTATAATTTCGTATAACGATTTTTCCTTATATCTGCTTCATATATATA
Source organism: Cochliomyia hominivorax (assembly GCA_004302925.2). Classification (NCBI taxonomy): domain Eukaryota; kingdom Metazoa; phylum Arthropoda; class Insecta; order Diptera; family Calliphoridae; genus Cochliomyia; species Cochliomyia hominivorax. The sequence continues at coordinate 84,509,941 of PYHX02000413.1, read as the reverse complement.
AGATTTGAGAACTTCAAAGCAATATTTGGAAAGTTGCTTGTATGGGGCAAATGAGAAGCAATTATTTATTCTGAACGGTATACTTAAAAGAGGGTGTAACACAATTTTTTCTGTATGTTACAAACATCAACACAAACACTAAATACCCAAACTACCTACGACGGTGTAGGGTATAAACATATGAGATTGTAATGAGAAAGTTTTTGATCTTAGAGTATCCTGCTTTCCATTCCCTTATTTTGTTTGATGTCAAATTCTGGATTCCTTTTTTTACATTTTTTAAATGAACACTCCTCCTGAATATTTAAAAGATATTTTATGAAAATCTAACTGAATGTTAATGAATATTTTACAAAATTGGTTAAAATAATATGTATGTGAGATGTCATAACACCATTTCTGCACAAGCTTTGAGATTTATTTTTCAGACGTCAAATGCCGGACTACTGAGTTATGTCTGTATAAAATTTTTATATAAATCCAAGCGTTCGATCAAGTATAAAATATCAATAAAACGAAAGTTATTGAACATAGAAATCTGTTATTTTTAATACCGGAAGTACTCTAGTTTGAGTTCTCTTAGCTCCGTTTCTATAATAACTTTGAAATATAACAGAATTATATCATTAGACTGCCCTGCTACATTTATGAAAAATTATATATGAATCCAATAGTTCAGTCAGATAAATAAATAAAGTTATTAGATAAAGATATATGATATTTTTAATGGTTGTTGTGCCCCATTTGGAGCTTCTTTAGTTCAATTTCTGTGTTCGCTATGGGATACATTCCCTATTCCCATAATTACTGACAAAATTTTAAACTCTATAACAATTTTGTGCTCTTTCGACTGTTTTAGAATATTTTAAAATCAACTGAGAAATTACTTTATAGAAGTAAAAATGACGCTCTAATAGCTAAACCAATTGCAGCATAGGTTTAGCTACCAGAGCCTATGGTGTGAACCCGCCATGAAACCATCCGAAATTGCGAATATAACCAACGATATACTTCAAATCTGCATTTGCCATATTTATCAGAGTTGGCAACGAACTGAAGTCAAAGAAACGCCGTAGGTGCCCCAAAAGCAAGATAGTGGTAGAAAAGATGCGGACTCCTTTCTTTCTCGTTTCAAGAAAGATCCACATCCAAATATCGCAGCAACTGTGACTATCAAGAGAGTTCTTGAGATTTTGCGTGCGTATGTGTCCTGGCTGGTAAACAGACACGTTGATTCATTTTTTCATCAGTCACAACACAGAGCTCATAGAGTTCAACAAGCGGTTGATCCGATATTAAAGACGAATAAGTTGAAAATTATTAATCTTGAAAATATTTTGGAAATTCCTTAGTTCAGTTCTGGGTTTGCAACGGAATACAGATTTCAAACTTAAAATAACTCCTAAGTTACCTTTATATGTAAACTTATATATATCCAATTGATGGATCGGAAGTTAGAGGTTAATACTTATCTAAATTTTTTGAGCATGTTTTTATGTATATATTACCTCCTTTTGAGGTTTTTAAAACTTTGAGCCAGGGCAATATATTGGGTCTATCTTTCAAATTTGTAATGACACTACATCTCTATGAATTTTTATATAAATCGAATGGGTCAATGAGATGTTACAGCATAATTTTCAAAAAAATGTTGATTTTCTGGTTGGAGTAAAATTAATTTAGTGTTCTTCATACCAGAGGTATACTCATTTGGATTCTCTTAACTTCGATTTTAAAAATGCTTGCAATAGCATTCGTTTCCTATTTACAAATTCCGTCCCACTGTCCCCAATAGTAAGTCATCTTTTAGGTCAAAATGTTGTTTTACATATTTGTTTTTGTTGTTGTTTTTTTAATATAATTTATTACCAGTTTATTTAGTTTAGTTTTTAGTTAAAATTCTTTTTGTGTTAAAAGGAAATTAGTCAAAATTGTTGTTATTGCTGTTGTTGTTGTTGTTGCTGTTGCTGTTTCTAGTTGCTCTTGTTGATTTGTTGGCATTTAAAATTTTATATTTTGTCATCAAATGTCAATGTTAATGCAGCTATTTTTCTGTTGCTACTGTTTGTTGTTGTTGTTCTTTTAGGAAAATTTCTTTAATTTTGTGATAATTAAATTGTTGATTTTTATCAATCAATTTTTATTTAAATTATTTTAGTTTCCCTGAATTAATTTAAATTTTTTTGTTTTAGTTTTTCTTTTAGTTTTAGTTTAGTTGTTTGTTTTTATACTCTGCACCACCGTAAGAGAAACGAACGATATATTAACTTTGTCTTTCCGTGTGTAACGCTAAGAAGGAATTATTTCAGAGTCCATAATATATATTATAATATATTCCTGAATCACACTTAAATCTGAGTTGATTTAGCTATGTCCGTCTGTCTGTCTATCTATCTGTCTTTCTCTCTGTCTATCTGTTGTTAGCATGCTCGCATTCACAATAATTGACAGAGCATAAAGAAATCAGGCCTCAGTTTTTTTGTAGTTTTAAGAAGTTTCCTATTTAAAACCAGCAAACTTGGTTTAGTATCCTAAAAGTTATAGACCGATATCTGAGTCATCCTCAAAGTTCAAGCAACAAACTTTCGTAAAACTGTCAATTAAAAATCGACAAATGAGGATGAAATAAGTTGGTGTAATTTATACCAAATATTAACAAAATCGGTTCAGTAGAAAAAAGTTATAGCCAAAATATAACTATTTTATCACTCATTAAGTGCTCCGTGTAATGTTTAAGAAAAACTCTTATACATTGTAAACGTTTGTAAATGCATATGTGAGTGTGTATGTATAATATAAAACGTATTTAAATGACACGCATTTGTGGTGGAGGGTATCAAAGATTCGCCATAGCCGAATATAACATTCATATTTATTTAATATAAATTAAATACTTAAACTCAAGAAAGAGCAACTTAATTTTGATAAGAAACTAAAAAAAATTTACATTTTGATACTCTTGTAATTATTTTAATTTGAATTTTATGCTTCATTATAATTTTTTTTTGTTGAAAACTTTGGAAGCAGATTGCAGGTAGCATTTCATTAATAAAATACTAAAATATTTACTTTTATAAAAATGCAGTAGCTGTTTAGAGGAAAAAGGTTATAAAAACTCCAAAAAAAAGCCTAAAACTAATGTTTGACTAATTAAAGGGAATTTGTTTTTCGAAAATAAGGTAGCTTTTAGTGAAATAAACTTTAATTTGGGTTGTGATAAAATTATTATCTTAGTGATAAACAAAAAGATTTCAAAAACATATTAAAGCTTTTAATTTGGGATATTGGGGGGGGGGATATAGAAATAATATTAATTGACAAGTGTTTCTTTTAAGAATATCAAATCTTCCACTGCCACAAGAGGTGAAAAAGAGTATATTAGCTTAGTCATTCCGTATGTTACGCTAAGAAGAAATTTACTCAAACCCCGTAATTTTATATTCTTGTTTGAAATCAAAGTCAGTCTGTCCGTCTGTCTGTACGTTTGTCTGTTTACATCCATAATAATTGACAGAATTGAATGAAATTTGGCCTGAGTATTTGTTGTAGCCCTGGGAAGCTTTCTATTTTAAAGAAGTGAAATTGTTGAGTATGTTAAAAGATATATAGACCGAAACATTTACTATTACCAAGAGCTCTTCCAAGTTTCCAAAATAAGGCTGCCTAAATCTTTCTCATTGTCCTTAAATCATAGACTCTATAACTGTGAAATTCAAGCGATTCCAGTCTTATAGCTAAAGTTTAGACAATCTTTGCCATTGTTTGACCATCCAGAGTTTCCTTGAGGCTTTTGTATTTTCTTTTCCATTCTGCCATGACTTCTTAAATTTTTATTCTCGCAATTGGCAATAAAAATCCAACCATCTTTTTCCGATTTTTATAAATCGCTAATAATTTAAATTTCACACAAATTCCACATTCCATTAAGTAAGTTATTTTTCATAGTCGTACCATCATCTAAATCTTGATGTTTTCATTTATCTGGCTCATTTAAAAGTAACGCCTCTTTTCTTCTTCTTGAAACGGAAACACCGCATTCCATGTTAAATCTTTTTTTTTTTTTTTTGCACTATACAACAACAAAACAAACAAACAATCTTCTAGTGAATAAAAACATGTCACACGAAATCTTACTTATTACACTTGTAATCACCTTAGAAAAATTACGAAAACAAAAAAAAATCACCTAAGGAAAACTAAGAAGAAGGAAAAAACCATATGGTTCCATGGACGTGTGAATTTTATATTGTTAACTTTAACTCTGCGAAAAAGAAATATTTAAAATTCTACAACTGTATGATTTATTTAAAGAAATCTAAATGGAAGATAAAATAAATGTATGAATGAATGTATGAGTATGTGTGTTTTCTATTCTAATTTACACGTGAAAAATGATGAAATTCTTAAAAGAAAAAGAAGTTTTGTATGAAATATAAAGAATGAAATAAATGAGAATTTTGCAATCGGTTACGACGAATTTTAAATAACCTTCACTGGTACACACTCGCCAACCCACATCCAACACCTTTTCGCCATTAACTTGATCTTGATTGAGTTCTCGATTCAGTTCTCAATTCAGTTCTAGATACAGTTCCAGATTCAGTTCTTGATTTAGATCTTGATTTATTTCCTGATTTAGTTTTAGATTCAGTTCGAGAGTTCGTTATTCAGTTTATGATTCAGTTCTTGATTTCGTTCTTGATACAGATCTTGTTTCCGTTCTTGATTTAGCACTTGATTCAGTTCATGATTCTGTTCTTAATTCATTTCTCGATTCAGTTCTTGATTCAATTCTAGATTCAGTTCTTAATGCCGTCCTAGATTCATTTCTCTATTCAGAGCTTGATTCAGTTCAAGATTCCGCTCTTGATTAAGTTCCTGTTTCATTTGTAGATTCAGTTCGAGAGTTCGTGATTAAGTTAGTGATTCAGTCATTGATTTCGTTTTTGGTTCAGATCATGATTACGTTCTTGATTTAGTTCTCGATTGAGTTCTTAATTCATTTCCCGATTCATTTTTTGATTCAGTTCTAGACTCAGTTCTTAATGTCGTTCTAGATTCAGTTCTTGATTCAGAGGTCGATTCAGTTCCAGATTCACATCCTGATTCGGTTCTAGATTCAATTCGAGAGTCCGTAATTCAGTTCTAGATTACATTCTTAATTCAGTTCTTAATTCATTTCTCAATTTAGTTCATGATTCAGTTCTATATTCAATTCTTAATGCCGTTCTAGATTCAGTTTTCGATTCAGACCTTGATTCAGTTCGGTTCTAGATTCAGTTCGAAAGTTTGTGATTCAGTTCTTGATTTCGTTATTGATTCAGATCTCGATTACGTTCTCTATTTAGTTCTTGATTCATTTTTCGATTCAGTTCTTGATTCAGTTTTAGAAGCTGTTCTTAATGCCGTTCTAGATTTAACTCTTGATTCAGTTTCTGTTTCAGTTCTAGATACAGTTTCAGAGTTTGTGATTTAGGTCTTTATTCAGATTTTGATTCCGTGCTTAATTAATTCTTGGTTCAATTCTAGAATCAATTCTTGATTAATTTGTAGTTAAATCCTAGTTCAGTTCTAGTTCAGCTTCTAGTTCAGCTTTAAGTTCAGCTTCTAGTTCAGCTTTAAGTTCAGCTTCTCGTTCACTTTTTATTCAGTTTCAGTTCAGTTTTAGTTTAGTTGTAATTTTGAGCTTCTAGATAAGCTTCTAGTTGATTTCCTAGTCCAGTTTTAGTTCAGCTTCTTCTTCTTTTTAAGCTTGTCTTAGTGTTACATATAAAATAGCAAAGGTATTGTATCCGTTTTTGGGTGAAGTGTATATGAAACAATTCTTTTTAGATTTAAATCACAAAGAAAAACGGAAGAAAATACAAACACCAAAGAAGCTTAGTTTGTGTACAAAAACAAAAAGGAAATAAATAATGTTGGTGAGAAGCGGAGGGGATTTTGTGAATGTGAATTTTAAACTCGTATGTGTATTTTTCGTTTTCCTCTTTCTTATTTTGATTGTGTAGGATTTATTTCTAAATGTAAATAAAAATGATAAAATAACTCAAAATGAATTAAGTTGCCAGACCATGAAATTTTTTAGCACGTTCCAAAAAACAAAAACAAAAACAAAAACAAAAATTGCAAAAACAAATAAATTCAGAAACAAACGAATTGCTTTCATATATTTAATTGTATGTTTATAGAAATATGAATAAAATATTCTTTTTTTTTAAACTTTGAGGGATATAAAGTGTTGTATTTAAAGGAGGCGGGATTAAAAGATTATTTTAGAAAAATTAAATTTTTTGAAATTCAAGATTTTCAAATTCAAGATTTTACTTCAAATTTTCACTAACAATTATAATTTTTACTAAAAAATTCAAAGTTTTACTTAAAATTCAAATTTTCACTTAAAATTCAATTTTTCATTAAAAAATCAAATTTTCAAAAATAAAAACAAATTTTCACAAAAAATTCAAATTTTCAAAAAAAATCAAATTTTCACAAAAAAAAATCAATTTTTTTACAAAAAATTCAAAATTTTCACAAAAGATTCAAATTTTCACAAAAAATTCAAATTTTCACAAAAAATTCAAATTTTCACAAAAAATTCAAAACAAAAAATTCAAATTTTCACAAAAAAAAATTTTCACAAAAAATTCAAATTTTCACAAAAAATTCAAATTTTCACTAAAAATTCAAATTTTCACAAAAAAAATTCTCAAAAAATTTTTTTTTAAAAAAAAATTCAAATTTTCACAAAAAATTCAAATTTTCATAAAAAATTCAAATTTTCACTAAAAATTCAAATTTTCACTAAAAATTCAAATTTTCACAAAAAATTCAAATTTTCACAAAAAATTCAAATTTTCACAAAAAATTCAAATTTTCACAAAAAATTCAAATTTTCACAAAAAATTCAAATTTTCACAAAAAATTCAAATTTTCACAAAAAATTCAAATTTTCACAAAAATTCAAATTTTTTCACAAAAATTCAAATTTCACAAAAAATTCAAATTTTCACAAAATATTCAAATTTTCACAAAAAATTCAAATTTTCACAAAAATTTCAAATTTTCACTAAAAATTCAAATTTTCACTAAAAAATTCAAATTTTCACAAAAAAATTCAAATTTTCTCAAAAAATTCAAATTTTCACTAAAAATTCAAATTTTCACTAAAAATTCAAATTTTCACTAAAAATTCAAATTCTCACTAAAAATTAAAAAAAAAAATACTAAATTTCTTTAAGGACCTTCTTATTTAACCTTCGTACATTGAGAAAATATGTCAAGAAACAAAATGTTATATCATCTTTATATTTTGTGTATATAAATATGTTGATATGAATGAGTAAATGAATGAATGAACGAATGTATGTAAATGGAAAGAAACGAACAATTGCAATTTTTTGTAAACAATTCGCTGTTTTTTTTCTACACTCATGTTAATTTGCATAAAAAAGAAGTTTGTTTAAGCGATTTATCATGCGAAAATGTCTTTCATGCACCCACTATATCATACTCTATTCTGTATAACCGACAAAAATATAAATACACAAACATACATTCGTTCTAGATGAAATTATATAAATTTACATATTCACATATATCAAGGTGTTAAATATATTTTGAGTTTTCGAAACTGTTATTTTTGGGGTGATTTTTAAACGGTCTTGCCGTGAGCTATGGATGTAAATCATTCAAACCTTGAAATTATCTGCACAGTACTGCAAATGGATACGTCCTTATTTCTCAAAACTCCTCCTTTACTAAGGGAATAATTAAGCTTCTATGGTTGTTGCCGTTTCTTCTATGGAACAAGTTATAGTACTCAGAATTATAGATTGCACACTTTGTATAATACTCGTTTTGCTAGCCGTTGCCTATAAAAGGTCCATACTGATTTTAAAACGGTTTTGCTCAGTATGACTTGAAACTGAATATGTTGTCCTCCTTCTTAACTTGTAATAATTTCATCATTTATGGCTCTATCTTCATTGGATTTTTGTCTTTTTAATTTTAAGAAAATACATTAAGTTGATCTGACTTCTTCTTAAAACTGTGGTTGATAACTCCGCAGTGATATCTAAGGGAGACAAGCTCCATGGTCCTTTGATCTGTTCTCTATTTCCTAAATCACCTAAAGTAATTCGAAAAAATAATAATAATTTACTCTTCCAAATTATTGTTCTACTTCTTACCCCTCCATTATTTTTGTATTAAAAACACACTTGAAATGTCCTGATTTAATTGATACAATTGAAAGTCCTTGTGAAAGCAATCTCACATTTACTATGTTGGCACTTTCATAATTGTTATTTCATGTACATCTTGATGATTCGGAAAGTTTTTTTTTCGAGAAACAAAATGATGAATTTTTCTTTCTCTTTTTAATGGATCCACTCAACTTTCAATTGATGATGCTGAATGATAAAAGCTTTTTCAAATTTCAATTTCAAACGAAACAAAAAATTTAATGTTTTAAGAGTCCGGCTCAAAATTTAATTAAACCTCTTTTTTGTTTGTGAATATAAAGTTTTTAATAAAAAAAGAAATAAAAAAGCATATAAACAAAAAAATATGGGCATTAAGAAAAAATAAACCACACTCTCACACATACAGGAAATGCAAAACAAAAAAAAGTTCCGTATTCATCCTTTTGATTGCATGATTTTTTATGAGTTTTGTAAACAATTTCGCACAATATGTGTGAATGTTGTTGTTGTTTTTTTTCTTCTCCTTTTTTCAAAAGAGAAAAATATTAAAATTTACTCACACTTATGCAAGAAGCAAAAAAAAGGAGAATATGCATTAAGAAAAAAGAATAAGCCTGGAAAGCAAAGGCAAGTCAAATAGTGAAATTGTGTACCAGGCTGATTTCCATTTAGTCATACCATGGAATGGGACACAGGCTAAAGGAAAACGCAATTTATAGTTAAATCAACAAAAATATGGTGTTGTGTTAAAAAATCATCGGTCTTTTTGGTGAATCGAAAACAAGACGCAAATATTAAACATTTTACCAGTAAAATATAAAAAGGATTGACGAAATAAAGAAGGAAATTAAGAAAATTGAAATGTGAAAGCGAATAATAAAGGATACTACTTCAGCTATGAATTAGTATATAACTAATGGACTACATTTGTAGAGAATCAATACAAGGAAAACTGTATGGATGCAGCTAGTCTGAATATAAATTCCTCTTTTGTTTAGGGATTGAAGCTTTCCGATTACCAGTCACATTATTGGAAACGTGACCACATCGAAGCATGAAACTCCCTAAAGAAACACACCAAATACCAGTCCAATATGATAAGACCATTAAAGTTCTGCATTTCAAGGGTTATTAGTGCCCGTGCTACCATGTTTAAGTCTTTGATGAAACTTGAAAGGCTTATATCTCGACTCAACAATGACTTTACAATAAAAAATCTCAAAATAGCAGAAGCAGACGTCTCTTATTATTTTACGTATAGCTTTTATATAAAAAAGGTATTATCTCCAAACAAGTCAAGCGACATGGAAAGTAAAAACTGCGCTTGGTTCTTTGAGATCATGGAGAAATTATGGATGAAAATTTGACCAGTGCTTTGATGTCTTTCATAATGTTTGGTGCTCTCTGCTGTTCTTGAAAATTTAAGTAATTTGAATCCTTCTATGCCGACGTCATTGGATGGTTCATGTTGACTAACAAAGGAATAATGAAATCATATGATCTCTAATTGTTTTAAGTTGTGTCACTTCTGGATATTTGAAATTAACTTCATACTTAAAAGAGGTAAAACAAACTAAACCAAAGGATTAAAGGTCTATTTGCCTGACTTCCATTCTATTTGAGACTCTGAAAAGAATAACAACAAGCCTTCACAAGGGCAATAATGTCGAGATAGTACCCTACTCATTAGTTGACTGCTTTAAACCGTAATCCATATTTGGGAAGTCTCCTCTTGTAGCATTCTGGAAATAGAAGTACCTCGTACAATGTCAAATACTAGTCCAGAGTGTCAACATTATTTAAAGTAAATGTTGACTCTCAAAGGTCAATCCGATCGTTGAAATTCAAGGATAAGATTTCAGGGACTGTCCTGTATTTTGAAGAGAGTATAAACGATGGGACGGTACATATTATCTAGGTAATTAAACCTAGATTTCTTCTAATTGTAAGCTTGGAATATTCGAAGACTTTCATTGCATTGGAAGTCAGGCTACAGTAGAAGGCTTTTATTATTAGGGGGCGGGTGAAAAATAAGCAAAATAAGATATAGTTGACTAAGCACTTTACAAAGGACATGGGATCTCCACAATTTAACCATTTACTTATATTGACAAAAAGTTGGAGGAATATTAAGAAATGTGGGTAGCAGTCTTGCCTGAAAGGGTGAAGAAGGTTTATAAATGCTGGTCTATCTTTGATCTTAATGGGGACCTAGGAATCTATAAATTTGTATGAATTGTGTAATCTAAATATTCCCCTCCCCCGAAGAAAAATGCTTCTTTTTCACGCAAGAGTACCCTAATAATTACCAAAGTTCTGTAGGGTATTTTTGAATAAAAAAAAACTACAAAAACCCCATAAACATTTATATAAAAGACCTTCAAGAGCAATGAATTGCTGGGGATACTTTTTTTCTGTTGTTGTTGCTGCTGTTATTGCTCTTGTTGTCATATAGTCAATGTTTTGTTTGAATCCCAAATGAGAGGACGACTGTGTAAAGTCTATGCAAAAATGTGAAAATATAAATTTTCCATCTATAAAACGATGTTTTTCCTCAAAAACCAACAATAACAAAATAAAAAAAATCATAATGTCGATGATGATGAGAAATGAGACGATGTTGTTAGTGTTGATGAGGACTATGATGATGGTGATGATGAGATACTACAAAAGGTAGTTATGTAAAGTTCAATGCCAGGAGCTGTGTTTTGTCTGTTTTTTTTTTTTTTGTTTGCTAAAAAAGTGTAAAGCTAAAGTCAGCCACTAGAAGTGGTTGATAATGAATACGAATAGGAATAGAAGAAAGAAAGGTATGAGAGTATCATGGTATTTGAAATAGTTATATAAATAAAACATAATAACAACAAAGGTTACTGCCACACTACACTATTCATTATAACGCCAACATCATTATTATCTTTATTATAATTATAATCCAATTTTTTCTTTTTGTGGAATCTACCCTAAATAGTGTATGGATGGTAAATTAAGTTTGTTATTATGGTTGCAATTCATATCTACTATATGGTCTTGGATCATTTTCATTTTATGGATAAATTTTGTCAGAATTTTATGCTGGATTTTTCAAAATAAATTCTTACCTGATCACTCTTTTCAACAACTTTAATAGAAAAGTAACAGTAATTTTTCGGTGCCAATGCACGACTCTTTCTGTCGAAAGGAACTTAGTTTTTGGTGGACTAACTTTAACTTAAATTAAGGTTATATAAGATTGATATTTAAATTTAATTTGAGAAATAGGTTATAGCAGTCGGCTCATGAGGTTTCTATGTCTTACTTGTACCAATGAGCGATGAAGGCCCACAGATGCTGGCATATGCATAGAACAACTCCATTATCCAAAAATTGTATTGGTGGCAATGATCTCTGTCCAACATGCCGATATTAGGGTATAATCTACCTTTATGACGTATCTAATGTTGGAAAGTAGATTGGATGAGAGCACAAATTATTGTTACTAATATATAAATGAACGGTTGTCAATTCCAAAATTATAGACGCGATACCAAATCAATCAAAATAATTCATTAAAACTTTAACTCTTTAAATGGCGTAAACCTGACACAAAAGCTTATGGGAACTTGTTGTAATACAGATGTATATAAAAAGTGGAGATCGGACGGACTGATTTACAAGAATTGGATTAAAGGTAACGCTTGAAATTTCACTAAGATCTCAAAGAAAAATAAATCGAGCGCTTAAAACCATAAGTTGTAACGTCATTGATTACAATAGCAGAGCCTTCGAAAATTGCACTGGTCTGGGCGCAACTTGAAAACGTATAGATGATGTTCTCTATGCTACAGCACAGTCCAGATGAAATAATGAATTAACATGTATCCTGCAAAGGATTTTTGCAGAAGTTGTCGAAATAAGAAGAAGGAGGAAAATATACCTCGATTATATTATTGTCAATGCCCTGCCCTCGGGAACCTACGATTGCATATTTTTTCTTCTTTTCATTTAATTTCTTTTTACTTTATATATAGAGGTCTTCAGGACTTTAGGTGTCGCATCCTGTAATTTCTTATTCGTGGCCTAACCTATCTAGGTTGTAGAGATGTTCCATCTCTTCGTAAGGGAATCACGTTCCTTCATTAAACAACAAAAAAGCTTTTTTGTTTCTTGATTGTTCCTATGTGCTAAACGTCATAGGAATCCCATGTTTGTAATACTCGGCATTAGTGTATGGAATATATTAGAAATATTTGACATCATTGTTTGATGTGGTATTAACACAAAGCACCTCGATATTACAGCGGCGCTGCTGTTCATAATATACCTGTCATATATTTTTCTATACCAATCTATCCTTGAATGCTAGCTTCATCTGATATTCTAAAGAATAACTGTCGAAGTCCTCTTTAAAAAAGTTTTACCAACACGATTCTTGCTTTTTGGATCCATCATTGTGAATTCATAGTAAAGCCAGTTGTGATTCAACAGTCAATGAGATTATGGATTCCTCTCTTTGCTTTGTAATATACTCAATGGTCGGACTAGACTACCTCCAAGTTTCTTACTCATTTTCTCATTTGCTTATTGTGTGTGTATGTGTGTTTGTAAATCTAAATGAAATCTAACTAAATGGATGAAATGCTATGAATGGTTAGATGGTTTGTTTCGAATAGTCTTTACAAAAGTGCACTCATATTTTGTTGAAGAGTGTCAATATGAGAATCATTCTTTTTTTCCCCCTCCAATTTTTTGTTTTTGCTATTATTGCCATCAAAGACCTTTAAGTTTTTAGTAGTTACTACAAATGATAATGATCATTATTGCTGGAGAATTTTGTAAGGGCCGTGTGTTTGTTGGTTTGTTTGCTTGTCGCTCTTGCTATTGAGGCTTTTTATGTGGTTTTATGATGATATTTGGTTTGGTTTGTTGCTTGATTTTTAATGGGTTGACTGCTTCTAATATTTTTTCTTCTTTTTTTTAGTTGCAATTTTATTTGCTTTGGTTTGTTAACTCTAATTCTGGATTTTTGTTTTCTTTTTTTTATACATTTTATGTTATTTTTTGTTAGAATTTCAGTTTTTTTTATTGCCTGCTGACTGAAATTTTTGTTTTGTATAAAATCGCTCACTTGCGTGAATGCTTTCAACTTGCCTGTTTGGCTGGCTGACTGACTGGCTGACTGCCTGCCTGCCTGTGTTAGCTTTTTTTATTATTTCATAAAACTCTAATGAAATATGTTTTGTTAAGAAATTTTTATATAGAAAAATAAAAGAACGGAAATGTACAAACTTAAGAGGTGATGAAGGGCCAATTAAGAAAGTATTTAAAGAAAGAACTTTTTTATGCAGAAGCAAGTTTTCGATTGTTCGAAATTGTTCTAGAGGAAATGAATTTTAAAGTAAAATTTAAAACAACCCCAGAATTGTTCATTTTATATGTGAATATGCAAATCATGCCGAGGGAATATTGATAAACACTTCCACTGTCTCAATTTAAATACGATTTTATCATATAATTATTGGGTTATTAAAAAAGCATTTTGTCACTAAAAAAGTAAGACCAAACAAATGTTAACCCTCTTTACTTTATTCGGAAGTAAATATTTAATTATTTCGTAATGGATTTTCTCAAATTTTGCTTGAATGCAAAGAAGTCATTATTGATTTTTATTAAAAGAACGCCAACTAAAGGAACTACTTCCGAATCCTAACATTCATGACGCAAATCCAATGTTCTGTATTTGAAATTTCATCTGAAGACAATGAATCCTAAAACAATAATTATTTTATTCAATCACGGAATTATAAACTTCCATCATGACATAATTCGATAACAAATTGCAAGAACTGTCAAAAATTATATGAAAACAATCTCTTAGTTTAGACCTGTTCTCTCCTAACTACCTTTTGTTTTGATAACAAGACTACAACACAGGTGCGTATTTTTTAAGGCAACTTTGTATTGTTAACAAGATTATTTTTCTTTGTCTTATTACTGGCCTTATTAATGCGATGAAATGTTCTTGGAGTTATTTTATGTGGAATATTTACATAAACGCAGACGCCAAAATAAAATGAATTATAACGTTTTGAAATTTCATAACGTTAAAAGATGCCCAAGGAAACTTTTATGTCCGATCAAGAAAAGATCCAAATTAATTTTTTCATAACCAAGGACGAAGGGATGGAAACGTAAAGTGGAAGTTGTGAAAGTGAAAGCCTAAAGCTTTTGCTTTATAGATAAAATATGTTAATTTAACTCTGTTTCACAGTTACATTACAGTTTTTGAGAATATTCGCCTTGAAAGTAACTTTTAAAAATTTATCGTTTTATAATTTTATATATTAACATCGAAAGATTATTATATGTAAAATATTGTTTCACCAAAAGCGTAAAAATTAATTTAATTTAAACTGAGTGTATGCTTGAAAATAGTACAAGTAAAATCGCTGAAAACTATCACGAAAATTATTGAAGTGAGCAGAGGGAAAGAAAAAGGTTAATTCTGACGAAAAAAATCCTTTTACACGAATTGCTGGTAGATAGTCTCCTCTCTCTTGTGGGTGACTGCATATTCCAGAAAGATAGTCTTACGTATACAGCATACCTCTGGTGAACTGTCCAGTTTGTTGGTTCGTTAAATTTATTTAAATGATGTCCAAAATCAAAGCACAATTACTTTAATGAACTAGAACTAAAAGCAAAGCAAATGTAAGAGAAATTCGGTTCCTAAACTACTGTTACTCCCATACAAAACCACATCCGCAAATTAAAAAAAAAAATAGAATTGTGACAATATTTCGTAAGTATGACTTTTTCATAACCTGAAAGTACAAAAAAAGTACGAGGTCGAGTACGAGGTTATATGAGGTACCCTCATATAACCCTAATTTTTGGAAATCAACTGGCATTTTTTTGTTAAATCTCTCCCTCCTTTAAGGTCTCACTATAATAAAGGTCTCCTGATCTTTTTCATTAATTATGTCTCTGATTTCAACAGAGCGATAAGACATTTCAAAACATTCTTCAACTTAATCGCACCTCCATGAGACATCTGGTGAGCTGGTTAGGATGCATACTTAGTGTTGCTGTGTATCTTTTGCAAACTTTTCTAATTCTTCCTTAACTAATGGAATATCCTAGTCTCTATGCATGTTGTCATTCTTTTAATAAATAACGCCCGTTACACCCCGCTGAATTTCATATTGTGCCCTCTTACAATATCAATACTCATTTAGCAAGTCGTTCCTTATAATTCGATATCATATGTCCTTATTGCTCTTAGAATTTCTACAGTACACCTATATTGCCAAGGCAGAGTATCTGATTTGCCCAAGAACAATAACGAGAGTCCAACTGGAGCACTATGAACTCCCATACAGTTACAACCTTTTATACTTAGGAGCAGGAATAGAAGTAATTTGAATGCGCTACAAAGTTGTGCCATTCGGGTACTTATTTTTAAGATGTTACTTGCAAGCATTTTGAGATTTCATCAATCAGATTTTCTTCACATAAGCAGATATTTGGCGTGCTGTCTTCTATTCTCTTAATGGAGCTTCCATCTGAGTCAAGGGTTTGGCTGATTATGAAACACTCTTACACAGCGAACCGCTATATTAAAGAACAGACGTCCATCCATAACCAATTCCAGAAAGTTTATCAGTCAACTTGAAATAAAATGGATATGAATCATCCTGAATTCACCAAGTTGAACTAAGCAGAACCTTTACTTTATTATTACAATCCCTGGCCCTCAGAAAATGCTTTGAAAAAATATAATAACTTTTCCTGCAATCGAATTTTCAAATTTATAAACTCTTTCTAAAAAATTCCTTATTAATGGATTTTTAATTAAAGATTTCCTTAATATAATCCAAAAATCACTTCAAGGGCGTTTCCCTCCTATATTGCCAAGGCTTAATTTTGACTGATGGTTAATCGCCCGATGTAAGCCAGAGGCTTTTAACTTCATAATATAGAATCTTTACCCCAATATAGCGGTGCCATCTAAGTCGCTTATTCTAATGAATATTATACACGGTAGAGCAAAATCGAGTTTAATTGCATGAAATTTTACATAATGATTCAGTTGTTCCCCAGGAATGGGATTTTAAGCTCATTAGAGTGTTAAATTTGTCTAAAATAAGTCTTATAATATTCTAAAACGATAAATTTCTCATAAACGTAATTATTATAACAATTCATATTAATTCCTAAAATAAAATTATACGAGGGTCTTTCATAAATTTCTTATCACTGCCATGTAAACCCAACAATGTGGTATAGGGCATTACATAGTTGGGCTTTAACATACTTTTGTCAGAATTTTAATTTTTAGGTTGTATCATCTATATATATATATCTATATTTGTATTACTGGTTCGATATTGCTGGTTTTAAATGGAAAATCTCTTAGGACAATAACAAATAATCTGAACAAAACTGAAGGTTAATCGATTAGATTTTAATTTGATATTCCTTCTTGGCGTTACTTATGGAATGATTAAATTGATAAACCATTCATCACTTGTGATGGTGGAGGAATAGAAAGGATAACCGATATAGTACCAACTTTTTTAACACTTTTAAGGACAATGTAAGTCCATAGCCTGATTATTAGTTACAGTTACTCCGAGTTATCTTAAAATTCTTCGCGTGTCCGTTTTGCTTCATTCGTTTTCAGCGAATAGTCATCATATATGTAAATTTTTCCATTTAGGTGCCTTTTATTGCACTTCACAGATAAATATAAAAGGCTCCTTTTTGTATGCACGTAATAAATGTATAAATATTATTCTTTAGATTTTTATATTACAATATTCATATATATTTTTTCGTTAAATACAATTTCATACATTTTCATTCATAAAGCTTGTAATTTTGTTGATATTTCGCGTTTTTATGCTGCATTTATTGTTTAAGGCATAAAAGTCAACGTACTCGAACGCGACTATATAAATATTATTAACAATATCCTCATATACAATAGGACTATTTTCATACTTTTAGACTTTTTTTGAATAAAAATACAAAATACACAAAGAGTCATACAACATTCTATACATACTCTGTACATCAAGTCCTGCAAAATAACGTAGCAAATTTGTAAATGTATGAGTAACTGAAATTTTATACAAAAGAAAGAGTATTTGCCTTAACAATAACGTGTACAATGGAACCTCTACATACATTAAACAATTTCTACTCTTATTGACAGAAAACCAAGAAAAAAAATAAGTAAGAATGTATAGTCGGTCAAGCCCAACTATCAATACCCTTCACCACCACCATTTTTTGTGGTAACAAAAAATTAATGACCGACCCTCGTATAAGTGTGTAGTGCATTATGCGTTTTAAAATCAATTTTTCTGAAGGTAGATATTTGGGGGTACAAGAAATTATAAATCAACCCTCGTATAATTTTGCACATCAATTTTTTGCCCTTATTTATCTCAATTTGACCAATTAATATTTCAATACCAACATTTATGTAATGAATTGTATGTGAGAAATAATGAACTGACCCTCGCATATTTTTTCACATTGTTTTAGAACATTATAAGACATATTTTAGCCAAATTTCGTTTAAATCGCTTTGTAAATAGGACTTTTATGAACTTAAAACCCCATTCAGGGAAGAACATTTGTATGGGAGGCGACCTGTAGACTGTTCACAACTTTCAAATGGACAAACAGCCAGCCGGACAGACTGACGGACGGACATCGTTAAATCGTCACTTAGAAAATGATTCTGAGTCGAGCGGTGTACCTATATGTGGGTGTAATACCCTTTTTGCCTACATAATACAAAAGTCAGCACAAACGCATAATACCCCATTCACCTTCGGTGGTGTAGGGTATAAAAAGGCTTAAGGAATAAAGAAATTAATTCCATTTTGCTATGTGACAAAGGACGAACTAGTCAAAAGTAACTTATGACTAGTTTTTGCCAGCTTATTGTTATTGCTTGTGTAAGTGTAAGCGTGTATGTCTGTGTGTGGTTTTTCTTATAAAAGTGTGTGTGTTGAACTTTAAAATTGACCTCTTAATTTAGTGGTTGTGTAGTTGAGGTGAAACTTTAAATGTTTTACACGACACATGAACACAAGCTTTGATTGTTTTAGTTTGATTGTATTGTTTGTAGTGTGTATATGTGTGGTTTTGTTTAAAAACCCCGAAATGGAAATTAAATGGAATTTAATAAGAGAATTTAAATTAAAATTAATTTTTAAAGGAATAGTTTTGAATGAAGAAGAAATATATTTATGGAAAAAAATTGTAAGAGTGTGATAGTCAGTTAAGATACCCTACTACATGACGTGGATATGACAAATTATGGAGCGTATGGCCTTCTCGATGTATGTGAAACGTAAATACAGTGGCGAATGCCACAGATTGATCTTCTATGACAAGAAGGTTAAATGTTTTTCGATATTGGACTTATGAGGTCTTAATTTAGTTTGCCGCTATCGAAAAGTTGGAGTTACCCTATGCGTTGTCCATCTGGCAAATATCTGGGATACTACTTTGTTGAATATGCTATATCACATTTTCTATCACATTTTCCAGATACTCTCATTCCCTGAATGGAATTGTTAATGGAATATGTTTTTCTTAAGACTCCTCCATTATGGTGGGACAAGTTGAATCGATGAGTGTGAAACATTCGTCCTTCTTTAGCATTCGCATAAAGTTCTTCTTAGTTGGTCCTCGCTGGCGCAATTTTGCCGTTCTTATCGTTAGTTGTATTAATTTGGACATATCGCTTTTTTAATCATTTTCCTATGCGCCTTCTATCTCAATACTAATTTTGTCTATCCATCTCCTCTTATTCCACAAACATTACGTTTACCATCCCTGTCTATCTCGTAAATATGTGCACAAAGCTTTTTTTCTTATACTTCAATAGATCAGATTTGGTTCTGCTAAGTAGATTTATAAATTGACAATAATAGTCGAAATCCAGTGCTTGCGCTTCGCTCCCTATACCCGAGAATTCTCGTGGTTGGTTCTATAAATACGGAATTATTCATTTTTGTAAACTCTGTTCTGTAAGCTTATCTTCCTGGTAACTTCTAATAGGACTTTCCAAGGCATCTATGTTTCTGCTAAAGACGTTATGTAAAGCAGTGTGTTTGATGCGTATCACTCTGCAATCAAAAGCTAATAAACGCTTGCCATGTCTGTACCCCTACTTGGAGGGGACCGTATCTCCAATTGCTATTCTCTTCATTTCATTAATACTGTAACTTGATCGATGTCATTTTCCGATTTTTTTTTTATCAGAAATTAACCATGAAAATGTGTGCAATAGACTGAGAAATATTTCTTCATTATCCGTTCAGTGACTAAATATTAGATTTAAAGTCAATGTTATCAGAACCAATCCACGTATTGAAGTCTCGTATAAAAATCATAACATCACCTCGGTTGCTTTTACAGGTCGTTGTAAGCATATCACAAATTCAAATGTCGGAGAATAATATCTTAGTCAGGTTTCCGAGACATTAATGCCTCGTTTGCGTCCCTTGCCAGGAGAAAGATAACACATCTGGACCTAAGCAGAGTATCTGGTTTGCCCAAGCATAATAGCGAGAGTCCAACTGGAGCACTATAAACTTCCTCACAGGGACAACCTTTTATACTTAGGAGCAGGAATGGAAGCCCTTTGAATGCGCTACAAAGTTATGCCATTCGGGTACATTTTATAAGATTGTCGTTGTAAGTTTTTTGAGATTTCATCAATCAGATTTTCTTCACATAAGCAGATAATTAGCGTACTGTCTCCTATTCTCTTAATGGGGCTTCCATCTAAGTCAAGGGTCTGACTGATTATGAAACACTCTTACCGCTATATTAAAGAACAGACGTCCACTTAATGACCAATTCCAGAAAGTTTATCAGTCAACTTGAAATAAAATGGATATGGATCATCTTGAATTCACCAAGTTGAACTAAACAGAACCTTTACTTTATTATTACAATCCCTGGCCCTCAGAAAATGCCTTGTAAATATAATAACTTTTCCAATAAAATTTTCAAATTTATAAACTCTTTCTAAAAAATTCCTTATTAATGGATATTTAATTAAAGATTTCCTTAATAAAATCCAAAAATCACTTCAAGGGCGTTTCGCTCCACCATATAAAATCGATTTAACTTCATAAGTAAAACACCTTAAAGATATTTTTGCCAAAACAAAAGATTTTTCAAAGAATCAATAATTTCAAATTAATAATTCGTTACGTATTTTTAGGATTCCCTAAATTAAAGTGTGAGAACCACACATACAGACACTTATACAAGTGAAATGAGATCAAACTGGCGTTATCATGTTAACCACGCAATACGACAAACAACTCGGGAGGTCTAAATGGTCAATTATTGTTTTGTGTTTTTTTCTTTCGCTCAAAAGATTCTATTGAATTTATTTGAACGATCGGCTGCTACCTATTTGAAACACATTAAGTGGAATTCTTTGTTATAAAAATTGTGAAAAAAGGGGCCTGTTATTAAAATTTTTGTTAAAACATTTTCAATTCATTAGCTATAAATAAAGCGGTTAAGATCAGATGATCATTATTAAAAGTCTATTAATGTATTTTTTAGAAAAAAAAAAGTACAAAATGAATAAAATATGAAGTTGAAATTTTTTGAAAGAAGGATTTTCTTTAAAAGTAATTTTAAAAAGAGAATTTTAAATTTTAGCGAAAAAAATAATTTTTAATAAAAAATTGAATTTTTCAGGGAAAATTTAATTTTTTTGGTAAAAATTATTTTTTTTAGTGAAAAATTAAATTTTTTAGTGAAAAATTGAACTTTTTAGTGAAAAATTGAATTTTTAGTGAAAAATTAAATTATAAGTAAAAAAAATAGTTTTTTAGTGAAAAATTGAATTTTTTAGTGAAAAATTGAATTTTTTTGTGAAAATTGAATTTTTAGTGAAAAATATAATTTTTTTGTGAAAAATTGAATTTTTTGTGAAAAATTTAATTTTTAGTGAAAAATTGAATTTTTTGTAAAAAATTGATTTTTTTTTTTTGAAAAATTGATTTTTTAGTGAAAAAATTGAATTTTTTTGTGAGGAATTGAATTTTTAGTGAAAAATTTAATTTTGTCGCAAAAAATTGAATTTTTTGTGAAAAAATGAATTTTAAGTGAAAAATTTAATTTTTTTTGTGAAAAATTGATTTTTTTGTGAGAAATTGAATTTGTTTGTGAAAAATTGAATTTTTATTGAAAAATTTAATTTTTTAGAGAAAAATTGGATTTTTTGGTGAAAATTTGAATTTTTTAGTAAAAAATTTAATTTTTTAGTAAAAAATTTAATTTTTTAGTAAAAAATTTAATTTTTAGTAAAAAATTTAATTTTTTAGTAAAAAATTTAATTTTAGTAAAAAATTCATTTTTTTAGTGAAAAATTGAATTTTAAGTGAAAAATTTAATTTTAAGTGAAAAATTCAATTTTTTAGTGAAAAATTTAATTTTTAGTGAAAAATTAAATTTTTTAGTGAAAAATTTAATTTTTAGTGAAAAATTTAATTGTTTTTGTGAAAAATTGTTAGGAAAATTTAATTTTTTAGTGAAAAATTAAATTTTTAGTGAAGAATTGAATTTTTAGTGAAAAATTGAATTTTTAGTGAAAAATTGAATTTTTAGTGAAAAAATTTAATTTTTCCCCAAGTTCTTCGGGATTTAAGATAAGCCCTTCTGGTCTTATTGTAAATTTTTGATAGAGTGATAATTTTCCGGTCATTTCGGAACGGATATCTTATTGTCTTGGAAACGCTCTTTTCCTGTCTATTCTGAAGGTTGATCCTATTTCTCTCTCTAATTTGTCATACATATATGTTTATATGCGATTAACATATCGCAGTTCTGTTCATGAGGGACCATGCCTTCCAAAAACACACAAACTTTGTCTTTCATCTTGCCAACCCATCGTTTTGTGATTTTAAAAAGATGCGCATATTTTTGGAAGTTGATTCGGCTCTTAAGCCTCTAGTGGATTTATTTTTTCTTCCTCTTAATATTCTTCACTTGCACTCGTTTTCTTGAGATCAATGCGTGAGGAAGACACATAATCAAAGTCAGCACCGTAATTGGTTTTGGTAGTATGCGTTTGTGCAGAATTAGAAAATAAATTTATAAAGGATACATTCTCTTTCTCTCACCAACAATGTAGTGTAGGGTATTAAATAGACGGGATTGAAAGACATCTTATTTATTTTTTGTTTTAGTTGGCTCTGGTCTACAGTATCTTGGATCAGCTAAATGATTATTCATTCCTTCTGCTGTAGAGCCCCCATATTTCTATCCACCAACTGGAGTCATGCTTGATTTGAATCTGAGATGTTTTTTAACCTCAAATACTGTCGGAAATTAAAAAACTTCTTTAAAAAATTTATGGATCTAATTGGAGAAACTCCTTCAGGAAATGGAACATTTAATTTTTATTAAAAAATTTCCCTTTTCTCTTCATTCCCACAACATTTGAAAATCCCTTAACCTATAAAATAAATCTTCTTTTGGCGGTTAACATGTCACACTATAATCTGGTGTAGGGTAAACCAACGAAAGGAATTCTTTTGCTTAACATTATACGTGGGTCATAAAAAACTCATTTGAAAACGATCTTATTTAGATGAGTTTTTTGTGGATCTTAGAATAAACACAAACAACAAAGAGAGAACAGCGGCGGTTTTTCTTTGATTTCGAGAATTAAAACAAAAGTGTAAAAAGGATGTTTAACCACTGCTACCTACAAAATTGATTAAGCATAAACTGACGGTTTAAGTCTTTTATCTTTTGCTTTATCTCTCTTTTTCATGTTTTTTTTCTTCCTTTTCGTATCTTCTATCTTAAAGATATTTGAAATGATGATAATGAACTACATTTTACATGATGATGTTAATGATGTTTTTACAATTAGAAGTGGTCGAAGATATATTTCTGAAATATATTCAAGTGCATTTTTTTGTATTACGTTTTAATGATCGCATAATTCGTCACAGTTTAGGGCACAAATACCAATAAGTAACCAATTGTTGAAGGAGAAGAATAAAACAATCGTATGGCGTTATTGAGCCACAAAATGCCAAAAAGTAGGTGTAAATTTTCATAATCTTATTTTAACGCCAAAAACAAATGATGTAAAGAGAAAACACTAGTGATGGGGTATATTTTCAATAATAAAGCGTGAAGTGGGTGTGTGTTTTTATAAGGAATCTTTTAGTCAAAAATCTGTTACAAATTCTTATTTACTGCCCCGTTCAGCAAATAGAGAAAAAATCAAATAATGGAATTGTTTTTAACACCATTTGCGGTGATAATGCAATAAAATATTGGCGGCATTTTTGAGGCCCTTAAACTTGCCATACTCTTGCCCATTTTAACAAGGGGGAGGGCGTTTTCCTTTTCTCCCGATTTTTTTGCTGTTAAAATTAACACATTTTCAAAACTCTCCTTCCTCTCCTCTGTTCCAAAGCGTTGCAAATTGTTTTGCGTTTGGAATACTATGTCGCAGATGCGTTACCTTTGGTTACGCTTTAGTTTTACTTGAACGAGTCTGTTTATGTGTGTGTTAAATTATATTTCCATATGCATTATTATTCAAGTACTAAATAGAAGAAGGTGTGTATCTGTGTGTATTTGCTTTATTATTGAATTCTGTTCGTATTTGTTTTTCATTGGAAAATATATATTTTTAATTTGTTAAACAGATGACGGTTTGTCTACCTTGTCGGAAACTTTAATCAAAATATTGACTGAAATTTATTAGACATTTTTACATAAATTTTTGGATTTTTATGCTTTAATCAAATTTGTAACAAGAAAAATGTCTGCAATTTATAAGACATCTTTATATTGGAATCATGTGTTTGAAGGCCATAAGGGGGGAGTTGTTACATAAAAATTTAGTAAGGCTAATTAAGAAAGAAAGGAAAAGGAAATATCACCTTAAAGAAAAGTTAAAATAAGAAAAATCTACATTTAAGAAATTAGTTAGGACTACAGAAAAAGAAGAAACAGAAGCAAAATGTATTTATAAATTGCGCTACAGAATAAGTTAATCTTGACTACAGAAAAAATGTGTTTAAACTATAAAATATACTATGAAAATTTAGAATAAACTATATACTAAACAGGCAAACTACACCACACTTCTAACTCATTCCCGCGACAGCAGAATTTCTGGAATGACCCAAAATTCATCGATCCAGAGTTATCACTCCAGCTAAAAACCATCCACTTTTTGTGCTACAACAACACATTACGGCATTGCTGCTTCGAATACTTCTGGTCCACGCTAAAAATAAAAAGTCTCGAATCATGCATCACTTCTCAACACAGTTAAGGTATAATTCTTGTATGGGTTAGTGTCACATCTGGAACAGTACTAGATCTATGTGATCATTGGCAATGACGCTAACATCCATTCCGGACAACTGAGGTGATATCCATATTTGTAGTTTTCAGAATTTGTTTCCAGAAAAAATTAGTTGAAATAATGCGTTATAGAAGACAAAACAATATCGTAGTCACTACAGCAACTACGTAGTCGCTACAGCCTGGGATAATAAAATAATAAGTAATTCTAATCTGCACAGCTTTAACTGATACAACATTCTCTGAAAAGGCTGCAGCAGAAGAAACGCTAGAGGAATCGCCTTCATAATCCGTAGGCTACAGGTTTCTGTTCGCGAATATTATAGATGACAACATCAGATTAAGTCATGGAAGCTTTAACCTTGGTACACAAGATTTGGAGAAGACCAATGAACTGCACAATTAGTGGAAGAAATTGACGAATCCATTATCTGAAGTTTTAATGAAGATACCCAAAAGGATTGTGGACAATAGCTGGGTTTCATAAGTTGCATAATCAGGCAGACAGTAATATCTCTGGTTATATAGCGATCTTACGAGTTTATTGTTTGTGAATGCAGCACAAACAGAATCAAATAAAAAACAAACTCTCGAGGCTTCAGAATTTTTTTCTAATCACCATTGTTGAAGATCTACCACTTCTCTCAAATATTTTTATTGCCGATAGAATATTTCGGATACTAGCATTTTTTGATCGATTTACCGAGCTCTCTATATCCGAAAAAGGAGAACGATGGGGTTGCGATTAATTTTCCAAACTCCAAAATTTCCTACTTTTAGAATTACTCGCGATCTTTTTGCTTATGATTTATTAAGATATCCTGAGAGGGAGGGCAAAAGAAGGAGTTTTAAATATTAAAATTGTTTATCCAAAAAGAATTTGAAGGCCAAACCATTTAAGGTAATTTGCCCTAAAGGTATATCCACGCTAATAATGAAATACCTTTTCGAGTGTGGATTTACTTAACAATAACCTTTCATCTGTCAGTTTGAAGCCTTCTATCGCTAACTTGTCATTTTGTAAATCGCCACCAGCATGGATTAAATGCATTGTACAACAACAGCATTGACTGTCGAAACTCAAATATTACATGGTTCAAATCTGCAGAGACCATGCGAAAGTACGATTCTTGTATTCATTCAAAAGCAACATCGCGTGATCAATTCTGTAGTGAGATTCCACATTTCCTCTCAAGATGACATTGTATTTACTTATTTCTAGGGTTAATTGATGTATCAATTTTTTCTCCTTCTTTCAGCTTAAATTTTCGAATTATAGCCTCTTTAAAAAGGCAACTTCTAAACCCTCTATGGCCCAACAAGTCTCCCTATGCTATTCTGCCATTTCTCGGTTGCGTTTTCTTTGCTTCCTCTCAGGGTTTGTCCTCTTATCAATATAAATTCTATACAGCTTATTTGCAAATATGTCTAGAGGGATTATACCAGACGATTATACAAACGTCATCTAGTAATATCGCCCTGTAGCCACAACGTACAGTTAAACAGCACTACCGAAAAAGTGATAATACATTTTTGTCAGACTCATTTCTAATTGCCCTCGCACATATAGTTGCTCCATAAATTGCAATTGATGTTGTCATTCTAAATATTAAGCATGATCCTACTTGGTGCTTTGTCCAACGATGAAGTCTTTCCTTATACATATTGGATGTATGCCGTAAAATTAATTATATCATGGTCTCCAAATACTTTATTGTAATACTTGAAACAGTCAATTATTGATGATCCTTATGGTATCGTTTCGATACATTTCCACTTCGGATAAATATCGTGCGCATGATACAACAACATTATACTAAAAACTGACTATATAAGACTCACTGGGAATAGGATCATGGAATAAGACAAATTTCCGTCCATATAATGTAACCTGGTCTGCAGTTTAAACTTATAGAATAAATGTAGTTTTGATAATTTCAATTAAATGCCCCGAATAATCACAGAAATCGCTTTAAAACGTAGTTTTGTTTTTAGTTGCAATGGAATTGGTAGTAATTTTTAAAGATCCTTTATTTAACACACATAAATACTAGTAGTTTTTGTAAAATTTCCTTTTGATTCTGTTAATTACAAATGTTTTTTATTAGTTCCATAGTTAAATATTTAACTTTGTGGTTTCCTTTCCAAAAATTTCCAAATAATAACACGTTTGCTTTAACACGATCTTATCACCTGTTAGCGCAGTTTTATTTTATCACTTTTATTTCTTTAGAACATCAAACATGTTTGAGGTGTTTTTGTCGTAAATATTTAGTATGAAAAACCTGTTAAATTTAACACCTACAACATTGAACCGAAAGAAAACAGGGAACAATATTTGAACAAGATTTCTATTTCTAACACCTTTTCTTAATCTTTTGCGCCGGATCCTCCAATGCCCTCATGACGGAGGTGTCAAAGTTAAATAATTGTATAATATTTTTCTTTAAAATTCTTTAGAAATCATGACAATTTAAATAAATTTCTTTTAAATAAATTTTACTTTTTTCTGTTGTTATCTAATAAATACAACAAACCGTGTATGTTTAAAGGAAAAAGCACCGGAATTCATAATGTTAATCTTTCTTTTTCATTATAAACCACAAAACTCAATGTAGTATAGACCGATGTAGTATAGACCGATATTGGTCAAATTACTAACATATATTCAAGATTAGCTATCTTGAAAAATTATTAAGCTGAATTTCAAGAGGATTGATTTTTATTTACAAGTTTAAATAGTTCAAAACTGTTTTCCGAGAAGGGGCCTTATATGGGAGCTAAAGCAAAATATGAACCGATATTGCCAAGTTATTAATATATATTCAAGATAGTTAGAAAATTAATTGTACCGAATTTCAATAGAGTTCGTTTATATTTAAAAGTTTTATAAGCTAAAACCCGTTTTCCGGAAGGGGTCCTTAAATAGGAGCTATTGCAAAATATAGACCAATGTTGTTCAAATTAAAATAGTTTGGAACTCATAGATAGCTAAACTACTGAAATTTTTACAGAATGTTCCCCATGTACCCGAAAGTAAGAAAATTCGTTAGGAGCAGGGGGAGAGCTACCCCCGATACAAAGCTAATTTTTATCATTGAATATTGAAAGAACTATAATAGCGTGAACTTTCAAATTTAGTTCCAATAATTTATTCTAGGAACTTTTTCACGAGCAAAATGAGAAACGGAAAGGAACAGGGTAAGAGATAGCCTCCATACAAGGCAAATATTGATCGTCGAATATTTAAAGGACTAAAAGAGATAGAAATTTCGAATTTGGTTCCAACCACTTTATCAAGGAACTGTTTACTAGCCAGAATAAAGGATGGACAGGATCTGGGGGAAAGGTAGCCTCCATACAAAGAAAATGTTGTTATTTGAATATCTAATGAAGCATTACACCGAGAATTTTTTAATTAGGTCCCGAAATATTTTTCAAGGAACTGTTTTACTTGACATAAAGAAGTGCGGATAGGATCATGAGGTATCTCCCCTACAAAGAAAATATTATCGATTATCTTAAAACTTATAACAGCAATAGTTCTCAAATTTGATCCAATCACTTTCTCAAGAATTTGCTATACTGATCAAAATATAGGACGGGTAGGATCAAGGGGTAAAGTACTTCCTTGCAAATCAAATATTAATTATTGGATATATAAAGAACTGTAAAAGCGGGAGTTTTGAAATCGATTCTAATTACTTTCTCAAGGAACTTTTTTACTGGCCAATATGTAGGACAACGATAAATGATTAGTTAGGACGGAAAAGACCATGGGAAGTGGTACTACCCACTTTATAAGAGCAACAAAGCACAGCGGGTCTAAGCTAGTAACATATATTCAAAACAATTAGAAAATGGGTTGTACCAAATTTCAATAGAATTGTTTGATATTTAAGAGTTTAATAAGCTAAAACCGGTTTTCCGGAAAAAAAGCTTTATATGGGAAGTAGATCATATAAGGACTTCAGCACAACTTTGTTAGTTCGAGTTGATTTTTGTGTCAAAATAAATATATATGGCGAAGATAATCTTCAAGATTGTGATCTATAAAACACACAGATTTTGGAATGTATCAAAATTTTGCTATATTGATTTGTTATATTGTACCGATTTTTACGATGTCTGTACGTTAATGAAGTATATAAAATTTCTATTTAAACTCAGTTTCTTTTTGTTGAAAAAATAAAAAAGAATCTCTATCGGAATTTTGAGATTATCTCAGATATCGGTCTATAAATTTTTGTTGCAAATGAACCGATATAGGAAGCTGCTTACGACAATAGTAAATACTCAGGCATAATTTCATTGAATTTGGACAATTATTCTAGATAACAGTCGACTCAAATTTTGATCTGATGCAAGTAAAGTAAACATACTTAATGGGTCTAAGATGATTCCTTCTTTGCGTTACACACGAAATGACAAAGTTAATATAAACTCATCACCACTTGTGGTGGTGTAGGGTATAAAAATATTTATTCTTTTGCGTGAAGGCGTTCTGAATGGTATTTAACCGAAATAATCATTTATCATCATGTAAATAAAATGTTTAAAAGAAATGTAATTCACTATTAACTTGACACTAAAGCATTTGTGTTAAAGTGTATGGAGCCACATCACTTTTGGTATTTTCATTATTTTATTTGTATAAGATAGTTATTCGTTCTTTCTTCTAAAGAAAGTTTAACGTTTGATTAAATATAATTTATCATCATTTCCTATGAATGTAATCTGAGGATAAAGTAAATTGTTGTTTGGTATTAAAGGTCAAGAAACTCATGGGTTAAAGAAGTTTATTATTACAGAACATATCACTGAGATTCATCAGAAGTGTTATAAATAATAATTTGTACACAATTTTTAATTACCTTAAGATTTATGGCCGAGATAAGACATTGATGAACAGTAGCAATAGTTTTGTATTAAAGCTTTTAGTGATTTAGTTCACGAACTCTGCTACCACCTTTATAATTTCTACTCTTAACTGGAAAATAGTTTCAGTTTATCCAATGTCGACTCTGATGGGCTTCTCATAGTCTTTAATTTGAAAAACTCGTTTGAATGCTTGACTAAAAACTAGTCTATTAACCCTTCTATAGAGTCCATTAACACTCGAAAATAAATTTGATCACAGTTTCTCCATAAAGTCGACAGTAGTATTCTCTGTTAAGTTCATAATAGACCTGCATTTAGAGTTGACTGTAAATTAAGCTATTGTCTCTAGTATAAAGTTAATGGCGACTTTAGCTTATTTTATATTACACACTATAATTTATGCTGTAGTCATATACTCCAGAGTAAACTCCAATCCTTTCTGTAGTCAAGACTATAGTTTATTCGAATTTGTAGACTATATTTCGTTTATAAATATTACAGTTTATTTTACAGTCCAGAGAATATTCTTAAGCCAACACTACAGCCAGTTCTATAGATCACATTATAGTTTTTTCTATAGTCTACACTACATTTTAGTATTTGGTAAAAACTACACCTCATTTTGCAGTCTACTCTATAGTTAATTTCAGACTATAGTTTATTTTATAGTCGAGGCTATAGTTCTTTCCACAGTCCAGATTATAGTTTATCTTATAGTCCACACCAAAATTATTTTATAAGTAGTGAGATCGAAAAATTCTTACCTCACCTTTTCTTAAACAGAACCCAACTTGGTCCTAGAAAAATTTGGACAAGCATTTAAAAGTTTGGCGTCAAACTGCCTCCAATGTTATTGAACAGTACCGGAAGAACTTGACCTTTGAAATAACAACTGGTTCGGGTAGAAGTAATGGTCCGTATGATATTTCTAAAGCAAAAAATAATTGAAAGCTTTTTCATAAGAGCTCCCAAAACTTCCGGCAGGAGAGCAGCCCATTTAGTTCAGTTTTTGAAATATTTGGTACGAAAAGTTAAAACTTATAAAGATTTATAAACACACGAGACTCAAGAAGTTCTTCACAGGAAAGCTGCTAAAAATTTAGAGGCCAAATATCCCGATCACACATTTTATGTTGCTCAAGCTCGAGGGAATGTTGAAGAAAAATTTTAGGACCCAAAATTTGTCAAAAATTCCCGAAGACTTCTTAGTATGGTAAGCAATATTCAGATGCGACATAAGAAGTCATCATCATTGTTGTTACAAGGGGCTCTATAAATAGCGAAATTTACATCTGCCACTGCTGCCATTTATTTTTAGCCTGTCTGTTTGGAATACTGTCACAATGGTAAACAAGCCATCGAGTGCTGTAGTAATAAAAATGTGGTATTTTTACCAAACTGCCCGGAGTTAAGGCCAATGGAGAGATATTTCTATTGTTAAAAGAGAGTTGAAGAGCTTAAAAAAGGTGTCCAAATGTGTGGTAGATTTTAAACGGAGAGCAAATTTACAGAAAGTATTTCAATAACGTTAATGGCAGGTTTTCCGTAAACGGTTGGTTTTCATAACTTGTAATTAGAATTATAAAAATATATTTCTGTAATTTTTCAATCGTCTTTATTAACACGTATGTATGTTAAGAATTTTTCGTTCTCACTCCTTATATACTTATATAGTCCATACCATTGTTATTCTGTCGTCCAGACAATAAATATTTTTCCCGAATAGAGCCATTCTACGTTCCCAATTAGTGTTATGCTTTTAGTCCAGTTTACAGACAGCTGTTCCGTAGTCTTCCATTATTCCATTGTCCTGAATGTAGTTGCCCAGTATTGTCCTACCTTTTTGAAATATCTTTTATATCCAATAATTTAAAAGGCAATATTAAATGGTATAACAATTAAAATAAGAATTATGCTCCTTTTAAAGAGTTTAATCGTTATAAATTATTAATTATATCAACAGCCAAGATTTTATTTAATATTTAAGTAGCTCTAGTTGTTAAAAAAAATATTAATTACTTTATGAAAAAAAGTCATAATTAAAGTTATTTTTAATATTTCCATTTGCAAGTGCTAATGTTCAGATGTGTGGAAGTTCATTATATTTTAATACTTTTTAAATATAATGAAAATATTATTTCATTTCATTATGTGCAGTTGGGCAAAGTTTTCATATAAAATTCTTTATTTATTTTGAAAAAGGCCTATTGTATTAAGTATTTAAATTTCAGATGCTACTAGTATCAAGGAAGGTAATTGGAGTTCATTAGAGCACTAGAAACAATTCATGGAATTTTTATAAAATTTTTCTTGCGACAAGAGTTGTCTTTCATTTAAATTTCTCATATCAATTGGAGCCAGACAGATAGACTCAAGGTATCTTCCCCAGTGGTCCCTATACTGCACATAACGCTTAAGGCGGATAACTGTCTCTCTCGATGCCCCAACATGCTAACAAAAGTCTTTAAAGAATTTTAAATATATAAAACTTCCTTTCGAGAACATTAATTATATTCCCAGTAGAAGTTCACTGCAATTATCAGCGAGAACCAATCTTTGTTTAGGAAACCTATTTACAATACCTTTTCCAGGCCAAGTTGCTAAGACTGGAAATTCAAATGTGACTATCTCGCTATCTCATTTAAAGATATCATAGTATTTGTTTGTATAGAAAAAGATTTATTCCGGATGGGATATCTCTATATATATTTATAATAAAAGTAAAATTTCCCTTCAACAGCTACATCTTTTACTGTAAGACTTTAATATAAAGATTCTCCATCTAAAGTCCTAAAATCTCTTTAGCTGATGTTGAAGTTACAAGAGGAAGTCATCAGTAATAGTATTCGAAATACTGAAATAAATCCTAACCGCACATGAATAGTTTGGAATAGATGAATCATATAATTCCATTTACTTGAGGATTGTAATCATGCATTCTTTGACGTCGTCTTTTTAGTAAATTCGCATAGCAATGATCTGGTAATCGTTTTTTTTTCGTGCTATTGTAGCCAGTCAATACTATCTATAGATCATGGTTTTTTTCACAGTTCTAGAATTAGTTAGTTCTAGTTCTGATTCGAATTCATTTCTAGTTCAGATGTAGTTCAATTCTAGTTCCAGTTCTAGTTCTAGTTCTAGTTCAGCTATAGTTCAGTTCTTGTTCAGTTTTAGTTCAGTTCTAGTTCAATTCTAGTTCACTTCTAGTTCAGCTATAGTTTTAGTTCTAATTCTAGTTCAGCTTCTAGTTCAGTTCAAGTTTAGTTCTACTTAGTTCTAATTCAGTTCTAGTTCAATTCTTGTTCACTTCTAGTTCAGTTCTAGTTTAGTTCTAGTTCAGTTCTAGTCAGTTTAAGTTTTCTAGCTTCTAGAGTTCAGCAGTTCTAGCTCAGTTCTTAGTTGAGCTTCGAATTCAGTTCTGGTTAAGTCTGTTTCCGGGAATTTGTAGCTTTACTTAAATGTCACTATATAGTCCTTTTTTAATTATTAATATATTTTCCTTTCCAATTTTAATAAAAAGTGAATTTTTTATATTAAAGTTTTTTTAAATAAAAGAAACACATACATACGTCTATTCATATCTAAGGATGTGTAAGTAAGTGTGTGAAAATTTTCATATCTCTTGTATTGAAAGTATTAGTTTATGTGAACATGTGAGTTCAGTTTCATATTCATTTTCAGTTTTAAACGTTTTTCTTCTCTGAAATTTATCATAAATCCTTTTTTGTTTTTCCAACACAACACTAAAACAGGAACAACAACACCAACAATATGTGAATTATATTTACTTTACTTTTTTTCTTTTACTTATGAAAAATATTTTTCATATTTTTTCCAATTTTTATTTTAAAATAATTCTTTGTTTCGGAGTTGAGTAGATTTAAACCTCTTTTTTTTTTGGATGCGAAGTTTCCGTTTTATTTATTGTTTTTTTTTTTTGTTGGTGTTTTTGCAAAAAATGTTTTATTTTTCGCTTTTTCATTTGGGTGCGTAAAAGGATATTTCATACATTCGCCAAACCGTACATAATTAATCTGTCAGATTATAGTGACATGTCACACCAGATGATATGCGTTCACGGTATTTAATTCCTATTGTTTTTACTTAAAGCTTTGAGAGTATCACCAAACAAGAACACAAATACAAGAACATACAGTTAAATACATACAAGGAATTAATAGGATATACTTACAACCATTACCACTTCATATATTGAGATGAGAAACAAACAAAAAAGGATCAAAACTTTGTATGTGGCAGGAAAGCGAAAACGGGGAGTTTGCAAATGTAAAGGAACTTTTATTTTTTCTGTTCCTCAAACGCAAAAAGGTTTATTTTGGAAAATTCGCTCGAAAAAGAAATTATTGCATGTGTCAGAATCTTACTTTACGAGTATTTCCCGTGACATTTTTAAATAAATGATGACGATGTCGACGATGTTGATGATGACGATATTTGTGTTGAGTGGCTGATTGCATTTCGTCGTCACAACTATTAAGTTGTTCAAAAGGAAGAAAAAATATTAATTGATTATGTCGCGATATGCAGACAATATAAATACCACAAAGTGAAAGACAAATATTAAAATAAGTTAATGGCAAAGAGTCCTTAATGTTGTAATGAAAGGAAACAAGTAAGAATGCTATAATGGCAGCCATATCGAAACTTTAATACCCTCCACCAAAAGTGCGTTTAAGTAAATATGTTGTTTCGTGCACGCTCCACATACACTTAAAATATACAATTCTACAACATATAAACACTTAGTGGGTCATAAAATTGGTAATATTTTTGTCTATAACTTTTTTCAACTGAACCGATTTTGATAATTTTTGAATGAAATGAAGCATATATAACTTTTATTATGCCAACATGTTGTTCTAATTTGTCGATTTTTAATTGCCAGTTTTACGAAAATACTTCGCTGGAACTCGGAGGTTTCCTCATACTCCTACTGTTCCTCATACTGTACTGTACCTCATACTTGCTGATTAATAATAGGAAACTTTTCAAGATTATTATAAGTAATCAGGCCAAATTTCATTAAGCACTATCAATTATTGTAGACGTAAACGTACCAACAACGGACTGACGGACAGACGGACATAGCTAAATCGACCCAGATTTTGATCTGATGCAAGAATTTATATACATTATGGGGTCTTAAATGATTCCTTCTCAGCGTTACTCACAAAATGACAATATTAATATACCCTCTTCACTTGTGTTGGTGGAGGGTATAAAAATTATATGTAATTAATTAAATTCTTGACATTTGGGGTAGACAGATAGGAAGGGACATTTATGCCACTACAATGAGTCCATTTTTGTCGTAAATATTAATGGATAATTTTGTAAAAATTAATAAATTTATCCCATTTGACAAAGAGTGAAATTTTTAATTTTTCGTTAAAACTTTTAACTTAAGTATTATTTAATTTTAATTTGCCAAGTTACCTTTGTCTGCAGTCAAACTGCTTCAAATGCTTTTAAACAGTACCGGGAGAACTTGTCCATTGTTAAAAAAAACTAGCTTAAGAAGGAGGAATAATCCGCGATATGTTTCTAAAGCCAAAAAAATAGAAAGCATTTTCAAAAGAGATTTCAACACCTCCGGTAGGAATGCAGTCCGGAAAACTAAGTTCTGTATATATAAAAAGATAAAAACGATCCTGCCATAAACGCTGCTAAAAGCTTAGAGGCCAAACACGGAGCACGAAAATTAATGTCGAGTTTTTAAGAAAACATTTTCATGCTGTATAATGGATAACGAAACGTATGTTCAGGCAGTTTTTACCCAACTTCCTGGTCAAAAATTTGATGTTGAGGAAATGTTGAAAAATTTTTTAGGTCCAAATGCAGTCAAACTTCTCTGAAAAGTTCTTTGTGTAGCAAGCAACATGCAGTTTCTGCAAAAGAAGCCAATCATTTATTACAAATGACTTTATATATACCGAAATTTATATCAAGAAATGTTTACCAAACATCTTACTTCCATTTTTTTAGACTTCATAATGAGTCCACTTATTTTTGACCTGACTTGGCATACTTCATCTATAGTAAACAAGCCAAGGGAGGCAAATCTTCCCAAGAAATCTCGCCCTAATAGTTCTTTAGATAATTAATATTTTCTTTTTATGGTCCTTAATCTTTTCCTCTGATTCTATCCATCCTATATTTTTACCAGTGAAGCTATCTAATAGTGGCATGATTGGTAAACAAATTCAAGACTGTCGTTGTTATAGTTCTTTAGATATTTTCTAACAAATATTTGGTTTGTATGGGGTCTATCTTTTCCATAATCCTATCCACACTGAAGCTTTGTCATATGGCTACAAAATTTAAAGACTCTCGCTACAACAGTTTTCTGATATTCATAAATTTGTATTTGATTTGTAATGGGCACTACCTCTCCCCCTGATTCTATCCGATCAATGGTGAAACTATCTCACCTTATTTTGATTGTTAGAAAAAATTCAAAAATTACGCTACATAATAGTTCAGTAGGTATTTGGTAATCAATATTTGGGGCGATCTTTTTTCTGATCCTATCCGGCGTATATATTTTTTAGCAAAGTTATTTTTCAGTAGCATGATTGCTGCAAAATTTTAAAACCGTCGCTGTTATTGTTCTTTAGAAATACAATAATTTATATTCGCTTTGTATGGGGGTACGTCACTCCTTGGTTTTATCCAAAAGACCCCGTGAAAATTTCAAGAAAATCGGTCTAACCGTTTTGCTCTATATGAGGTATAAATAAATATTCAAACAGACAAGCACACTTTGATTTTTACATACATTGGTTTAACGACGTAAGTCCGTCGTCTTGCTGATTGTTCATATTACAGATCGATATTTGAAGATATCGTGAAGGAATTTGGGTCAAAAATAATGCCTATTCAAATTAGAGTTGATTGTTGATACAAATGACATCCGGGAATGAGAGTTTAAATATTAGTTTTTAGTTTAAATCTGCATATCATACTTCAAGATGATTTGCCGAAAATGGTCAAAGTTCCATAGTAAACCCACTTCTGAAATATGTCTGTGTAATAGTGCATTATACTCTTATTTTGAGGAATCCTTAAACCGGCTACAAAATAGTACAAAATTTCACGGTCATAAAACTTAAACGTTATTCCGTTACTCCAAACTTATCGACCTTATAATTAGGAATATATTTTTATAAACTAAAATTAAGGCTTTTTGCTATCAATTGAAATTTAAATTTTGAAAATAAAGCGATATTTAACCGAAATCTAATTTATTTGTTATCACGCCAGCAAATCCGCTTAATTACACTTTATTTACTTGAATTTAATTAATAATTAATTTTTATATAAAACTTTTTCAAATTTGAACTAAATACTACTTTTGGATATCAATTTTTGACACTTTCCTCTCAAAAGTCATAAAAAAACCTTTTAAATACCGCTCAATAAAAAATTTTCTCATAAAGCAAAACAAGTGTTTTTGGCTCATATTTGGGACCTTAAAAGAAAAATTATGAATATTTAAAAACCAATAACTTCCGCAAAAAAAAAAAACAAAATTTAACACTTTTTTCGAAAATAATTAAACACTTAAAATAGACGTTTTCATATTTTGACGGTTGTTTACGAGTTTTAAAGGAAATACATAAAATTAAAACGTTTTTATGTGTCAAACGTGCTTGACGTTGGATAAAAGCTTTGGAACGGTGCCATTTGTGACAATTGTAATGCACGTGTCATATAAAGAAATTTAGTGTTTCTTTCTTTTTTCAAACAATTAATTATTCGAAACGTTTGATTAAAGCGATTTTATTAGGTCTCTATTACAGAGCAACATCTTTTAAAGGATTTCCTAGTTTTCAAGTCCAGAATAATTAATTTGAAACAATCAAAGATTTTTTTTTTGAAAACTAAAACCACAAAATTAAATCGACTCAGAACCCCCTTTTGAATGTCAATGAATTTTAAGTTTAATGCAACAGACAAAGTGACTACGAAGCATACGAACACTCTGTCTCCCTCTCCAGACACAATGACCACAATGACTATTCCTATACAGCACACACATGCACACTTTTAAGGGAAATGAAATTGAATTGATTTAAATTTAATTAATGTTTTGAAATCGTATAAAAATGAAATTTTGTTAAGAAATTGTTAAAATCACATAGAATATTAAAATCACTGAATATATTCATTAAGCCCATACACCACTAATTCATTCACTATAATTCTATGGAAAAAGAGGAAAACAACGAAAATGTTCATATGGAAAAATATACGTTAAAAAAACTATTGTAAAAATCCTTTTTTTAGTGAATAAATTTTAAATAAAAATTGTATATTTATGTATTAACCAAATAAAAAAGGGTTTGTATTATAATTTAAATAGCTACCATGAGTATTATTTTGTAAAGGCTATTGCATATTTATGTGTAAAATAGAAGCAACAAATATGAAAACAACTACAAACGGTCATGACGAATTTTAAAATAACCTGCAGCAGTTCAGACTAAAAACAAACTTAAGATAGAAGTGAAAATAAGCCATAAGCTGGTCTAAAGACTAAACTATGTACTGGACTATATAATAAGTAATAGTCTTGATTATAGCTATAATTTGGACTGCAGAAGAAACTATAGTCGGAAATATAGAATAAGCTTTAGTTTAGATTTTGAAATAAACTTAAGAATTAACTAGTTTTATAGTCTAAACTATAGACTAGACTATGGACTGAACTATAAACTGGACCATGGACTATTCTATAGAATGGACTGTAAAACACGCTATAGCCTACTCTAAGAATAAGCTATTGTTTAGAAGGAACTATATTCTAAACTATTGAATAAATTATAGTAGGGAGTAAAGTATAAATCATATACCTGGACTATAACTATATTATTATGGACTAGACCAAAAAAAGTCTGGACTATAGATTGTACAATAAATAGGGATCACATACTAAATGGTCTAAACTATAGTCAGCACTCTAGAAACTAAAGTCTGGGCTATAGAATATAGTATTGCCTGGAGAATAAAATAAACTACAGTCTATACTATTGAATAAAATTAATTCGGACTATAAACTATATTCTGAAAAACAGACTAAACTATAGGCTGCCTTATAGACTAATAAAAGTCTGCACTATGAAATAGACAATAGACTGGACAATTCAATAAACCATAAACTGGAATATATAAATTACTGCAATCTTGACTATTAAATACATTATACTCTGTACTATAAAATAAACTATTCTGGACTAATAGAATCTATAGTCTGAACTAGAGAATTAATAAGAGTCTGGACTATAGAATAAATAATAGTTTTTACTACAGAATAAACTAAAGTTTGGACTGTAGAATAAACTATAGTTTGGACTAAATAAACAAACTAAAGTCGAGACTATCAAATAAACTATAGTCTTTACAATGGAATGTTAACCGAGAATATAAAAATATTGAAAACGTTAAAATGTAGACTATAGAATAAACCATTAACTGGATCATTGATATTATATAGTCTGGACTATATAATAAATTATAGTGTGTACTATAAATAAACTAAAGTCTGGGATGTACAATGACTTATATAAAAGACTTTAGAATAAACCAAAAACTGGATGTTTGATTAAAATTTATTTTGGACTATATACTGTAGTCTGGGCTATAGAACAAACTACCTTCAATATGGACTAAAGAATAAATTGCAGTCTGGACAGAATAAACGATAGTCTGCACTATAGAAAAAACTCTAGTTTGGAATATGGAATTAAAATGGTTTCGTCTATACGATAAACTATAGTCTGGGCTATAAAATAACTTATAAAGAAGACTATAGAATAAACCAAAAACTGGATTTTATTTTAAAATTAAGTTTGGACTATGAACTATAACCTGTAATACTGAATAATCTATAAACTGATCTATAGAAAAAACTACAGTCTGAACTGTAGAATGAGCTTTAATCTGGACTACTGAATTAACTGTATTGTGGACAGCAAAATAAACTATAGTGTGGTCTTTAGAATTAACACAAGTCTAGAATATGAATTATAGAATAAACAATAATCTGGACTATAAAATAAACTTTATTCTGGTAAATAGAATAAACTAACTGGGCTATGAATTAAACTGTTTTCTTTTAGTCAATCAAGACTATAGTTAAATACAAATATTCCGGAAGCTGTTACTTTATATTTAAAACAATTTCAATTATTATTTTTTAATACCTTCTCTTCTCTAACCACTAATTCCTTGTAATTACTAAAAGGTTCTTAACTATTCGACTACAATCAATTTGACTATTTTCATAGTTCATTTACATTCTAATTCTAATACATTATTCAGTAGCCCATAATGAAGGGTTTTAAGTTTTTGTTGATGATGATTTCTTTTTCTTTTTTCATTCTAAACTAAAACTCGTATATTTTTTTGATTTTGGCAGGTGCCCCAAAGTCTTTTTAGAATTTTATATATACGATTATGTGTATTACCCATACGACTCTCTGTCTAATATGTTAAATTGTGTCTTTTCCAATAAATATTTGTTTGTGTGTCATATTGTATTATGGTCATTGTCGGCATAAGTTCTTTTCTTTTCGTTATTTATTATTAAAGTTGTTTTTTTCTATTTTACATTTTTATGTATTTTTCACACAATAACATTTTGAATTGAACAAAAGTATTGACTAAAAGTGAATAAAGCTGAGAATATGTGTGTGTGTTTGTGTGTAGAAGCCCCAAACATTTAGGAAATGTTAATATGATTTTTTTAAACAGATTTATATGGTTTATTTTTACAGGCTTTTTAAAGAGTTTATGTTTGTTATTTGTTGTAAATGCACGTAAATGTATTTAAATCCATTCACTCATTCATTCACATCCATCCATCCATTATCCAACGAACCATAGTGAATGGATTATTTTTTTCAGTAACTCGTAACTCTTTGATTTCCTATCGTCAGAGTGTAGATTTTGTATAAAATGTTGTAATTTTTTCAATCAAATTCTTTTGTAAATGTTTGATGATATTTTATGTTAATATCAGTAATGAAAATAGGTTTTATATGTATTTACTGGAATATTGTTTACGTTTTTTTTTTGTTTCTTTCCCTGTATGACGATATCGGAGGGTCTGATGGGAAGTGCTTAATGAAAAAGTGTATCAATATTAACACGTTACATAACGTTATTATTAAAGCCAGATAACAGTTAAATCTTTAGCGTAGTCTACAGCTAAAAAAGGTAGCCTTTCTGTAGTCCAGACTATAGACTAAAGTCATGTCTGTATCCAGACTGTAGATTATTGTATAGTACAGACTAAGGTTACATTACATTCTATAGTACAGTCTAAAGTTTACTTTATAGACAGAAATATAGCTTATTCTATAGTCGAAACTACAGATTATTGAAAAAGTCCAAACTATAGTTTTTTACGTAGGACATACTATAGTATATTCTATGATCAGATTATAGGTCATATAGTCAGTTTATAGTGTTTTATATAGTCCAGACTATAGTTTTTTTCAATAGAATATCATGTTCTATAATTTATTCTGTATTCCCGACATTTATTGTATAGACCAGATTACATTCTATTCTTTAGTTCATACTTAAGTTTATTCTATAGTTTATTATATAGTCCAGATTAAAGTTAATTCTACAGTTTATTTATAGAACAGACATTGTTTACACTTTATTTCAAGTCTAGATTATAGTTTATTCATGTTAAATCTATAGTCTATTCTTCAGTTTATTTTATAGTCAGTCTACAGTTTTTTCTACAGTCCGGACTATAGCTTATTCTATAGTCCTACGCTATAGTTGATTCTATAGACAAGAATATAGTTTGTTTTGTAGTTTATTCAATAGTTCATTCTGTAGTCCAGTCCTTAGTTTATTCTTCGGTCCAGACTTGAGTTTACACATTTTTCCAGACTATAACTTATTCTATAATCTAGACTACATTTTAATTTATTGTCCAGACTATAATTTATTCTCTATATTCAAGTTTTTAGTTTTTTTATAGTCAAGGCTATAATTTACTTAATAGTGCGGACTATACTTTATTTTAGTCCAGGCTCTAGTTCATTCTACATTCCAGACTATATTTGGTTTCATAGACCAGATTAAAGTTTATTCTGTTGTTCAATTATAGTTTATTTATAGTCCTAAACTTATTTATTAGTCAAATTTCTACACTCTAGACTTAAGTTTGTTCTATAATCCAGACTTTAATTTATTCTACAGTCCAGACAATAGTTTATTCTATATTACAGACTACATTCTCTTCTGTGCTCCAGACTATAGTTTATTTTGTAGTCTAAACTATAGTCACACTATAGTTTAAACTATGGTTCTGTAGACAGTTCATTTTAGAGTCCATACTATGTTTAATTCTATAGTCCAGACTATATTTTATTTTACAATCCAAATTATATTTTAGTTTTTAGTTCAGACCAAAGTTTAATCTATACTCCAATGCAGAGTTTATTCTGCAGTCAGGTCTACAATTTATTTTATAGTTCAGATTACAGTTAATGCTAGAGTGCATGCTATAGTCAATTCTATAGTTCATACTATTTAATAGTCCAAACTATAGTTCCTTTTGCAGTCCATTTTTAGCAAATTCTATAGTCCAGATTATAGGACAAACTATTTTCTGATTTATAATCCATAGTCTGTATTATAGTGAAGTTTGTATTCTGATCTATAGTCCAGACTGTATTTTGTAATAGTTTTGTTGTTTGATCTCTAGACTATTTTTTTAACTTCTCGCACCTCCCTCGTACTAGTAGCAAACATGTAACACATCAGTTTTTTGTTACTTTAAAATTTTAATTTTTTTCTCTCATTTTTGTTTCTCAATTTCAAAAAGGGGTAAAAAATATTATAATGTGAATATTTTGTTGTTATTCCGATTTTACTACTCACCGTCATATGATTTTTTTTGGTAGTTTAAAATGTTTTTTGTGGCCGAAAGGAAATAAAAGACATAAATGTTTGTTATATTCAGAGTGTTTATAAAATTATGTAAATTTTTAAACAGTTTTAATGTTGTGTGTGTTTTTTTTCCTACCAAATATCCAGTATTTTATTATATAAAAACATTTCGACAACAAAAAGAACAAACAAATTCAATTTAAAATAACGAACGAAAGAAAGAAGAAGAAGAGAAAAATAAAATCACTCAATAACATAAAATTTGGTATTAGTCGGCTTAAAGTTTTGAACAGAATCCCCAAATCAGTTTTCATTTTTAAACACTTGTAAATTTTCCCCAATTCATTGTTAAATTGATTACAGTTTTGTTTGTTACAATAAAAATCAATTAGTTAATGTAAAGTTTATTAGAAAACGAT
Organism: Cochliomyia hominivorax; assembly: GCA_004302925.2. Lineage (NCBI taxonomy): Eukaryota > Metazoa > Arthropoda > Insecta > Diptera > Calliphoridae > Cochliomyia > Cochliomyia hominivorax. The sequence goes on along the minus strand of PYHX02000413.1, from coordinate 84,467,127 downwards.
TAATCGTTAAAGTATTAACTTGTAGTTTTAGTATTTATTAAACATATTTTTAAGCTGCACTATTATGAGGGATTAGGGTTAGAGTGGAATGGCTTGAAAAAAGAAAATTAAGCCGCACTTGGAAGATGCCACAGATGAAGCTAAAAGGTGGTCTGTTTACAATGGCGGTATTAGGTAAGCGCTTAAAAACACAAATTAATTATTAATTTTATTGTCATTTTCTGGAACTTTATAAATGTTTCTGAGATAGAGGTTATTAATTTAAGATTAAATTTAATTTTTTATTATGAAACATATTAGATGTTCGAGTATCAAGAGTTCAAGTTTTTAAACTGACAATTATATTCTTAGAATTAGTTGTATATTGTGATCGAGAACTGTTTCCAAGTATGTGTTATTGGGAGTAACTCTTTAGTAGATTAAAACAAATAATCAATTAACAGTAACAAAGCTATATTCGGCTGTGCCCAATGTTAAACATCATTCACCGCTAACACTATGCAAAAATTAGCATGAGCTGAAGATTGAAAATAATAAGATAAAAATCAAAATTTTAATAGGATTGGCCCATATATAAAAAACTTTAAGCCTAAAAAATTGTCCAGGATGTGGTACTATAAGGAAATAAAAACCAAATATGGTCTGATAATTGTTAAACCAGATTTACATTTTAAAGACAGTTTAAAACAAGTAAAAGTTATAGTTGGTTCAAGTCCGACTATTTAATACCCTACATCACATTGTTGATTATTAATGGCAGCTATCAAAGTTTAATGATTGACCCTCGTATAAATATATTTTATAATTTGTGCTTTAGAATGCAGTATACTGTGTTACTTATATATATGGATGACTTTTACGCATTAAAAGACTTTTTTTAGGGGAATAATACGGAAGCTAGATGAAATTATGTACCGACCCTCGTAAAATGTTGTACATCGTTTTTTGCTTATATTTATCTTAATTTGACCAAATCTTATCACAATACTTGTGTATATATGAGATTTAAACCCATCAAAGTGTTACTTTTATGGGGAGTTACATGGGACCTATGTGAAAAAAATGGACCGATCTTATATATAATTTGGCACATCATTTTAGAATATTATTAGATATATTTGAGTCAAATTTCGTTAATATCGCTTTATATTCAGGAATTTTACCCTATGAAAAATCATGAAATAATGGACCTATCATCACCAGTTTCAAAAGGCAACGTTCATGGGCCAAAGTGTCAAGGTATCTCAAAAGTTGCGACCTGCATTTTGTTCACAAAGTTTACATGGACAGTGAGCCAGACGGACGGTCGGACACAGAAAGTAATTCTAAGTCGAATACTTTTTAGTTACAAAATTAAGCACTAACGCACCTGTGGTTGGAGTATAATTTAAAATTTTAAAAAATTTGATGTTACAGGAAGGAATTTCCTATATGAAGGACAATATAGATTAAACTAGTTACACATATTGAATATAATTAGATAATTGCCTAATTTTCCAAAGGATTGATTTATAATTAAGAAGCTGTTAAGTGTATTGTCTTAATCCAAGAAGGGGTATCAAATAGACCGACTGTGGACCGACAATTGTCAAATTAGAAACAATTACTACATAAGTGAAAAAATAATTGTATCAGTTCAATAAAATCAATCTATACTTATGTACTTCCTAAACTCCTATTTCAGAATGGGACCTTGCATGGGAGCTTTATCTAGATATGGACCGATGTATGTGAAACTAGTATATTAATATGTCAACGTATATAGAAGATGGGTAGAAAACCCATTGTGCTGAATATCAATAAAATTAATTAAGATTTAAGAGTTCTAAAAACTCAAAACCATTTTAGGAAGGACTTTATATGGGAGCTATAACAAAATATGAACCGATATTTGTATAATTAGTTACGTATTTAAAACAATTAAAAATTTTACCAATATTAGAAAATTCGTTGATGAAGTATGTACCGCTATATACAATGATTTAATACTGTTCAAACTTAACGACTTACTTTTGTAGATTTAAAGTTGTCTCTGATGTCGGTCTAGAATCTGATCATGGGATCTTGGATGATTCCTTCTTTAATGAATGACAAAACATGATATCGGCGAACATTCGTAACCCTAAGGCTTTATATTGGTACAGATCATACGTTACGAAATTCTTTTAGAAGAATAAAGATCATATGAAACTGGTATAATGGCTGATGTAATGGTCCTGAATTCCGAATTCCTGTATATCAAATACAATATATTGGTTTTTGGAATTACAGGCTTCATTATCACTGTGGACACCTTCATTTGGGCTACTCAATTTTCTATTAATCAATATCTCTCCTCTGGCATTACCTCCGGGCAGTTTGAAGGATTTGCCTCTTTTGGTATCAAGAGCTTATTTACCATAGCTGACAGTTTGCCAAGTCAGGCCTAAACTAAGTAGACCCGTTATGAAATCTTTTGAATTGATGCAGCGTTTTTATCAACATCTCTTGATATAAATTTATAAATAATTAGCTTCCTTTGCTGAAACACCATATTGGTTGCAATACCAAGAAGATTTTGGGAAATTTTTACTGGTTTTGGAACCTTAAAATTTATTCTATATTTTCTAAAGCATACGCAGTATACAACAACAACAATTATTCTTTAAAATTGACTTTTAGTAATAAAAGTTCAAGGAAGAAAAATCTGGATTAAAGTGAAACGATGAAAATCAGAATTGCATAAATGTTAATTTATCTCTAATAGATAAAAAATATTAATTTAACATTGCTTAACATTATAGAATAGACTTAACCTTAAATAGCTGTATATAACCTCCAAACAAAACTCTTGATGATGTTTTCCGTTACATGGTAGTTCCAACAAAGAAATATTGCAATTCAATAAGGTTTTTCAAAATGTAACCAGAAATTTAGTTTAACTTTATGTCATAAATTCTAGATACTATAAGATATGAGTTCTATGATTAAAAAGATACTTGAAGTCATTTATAGCTTTAGCATCTATTAAATTCCTTAATGAGATATTTTCATCACCTACTTTTCATTATTATTAAAAAGATAACTATTTAAGGAACTTTTTCTGTTAATGACAAGATTAACTTTAATTTCTCATAAAACTTCTAACAAGAATTGACTTCGAACAGGTGTAACATATTGAAGCCTCTTAATGAATCTCTTCTTTATCGACAAATGCAAGTTAAAAAGTAGACACTTCCAAATAACAATAAAATAATATTTATCTTAAGAAAACGTAAAGAAAAACTCAAACAAAAAAATTAACATAATAAATTATTTGAATTTTGGTATCACTAGAAATACGTTATCAGAGTAACGGATTTACGAGCAATTAATAAAAATAGAAGAAGCAGAAGAGACCTTTAAATGAAACACATTGCAACATACTGAGCCCAAAATTAGAGATTCTAAAATATTTCAAAGAAAAGAACTTTTCGATAAAAATAACATTAATACAAATATTGAAGTTTGAGAAATAACTTGAGTTGCCTTGAGTTGAGATGGTAATAAAAATCATTATTCTAAGAGATAAGAACAGCAGCAGCAGCCAGCAAATGAAAAATAACCAAAGTTTTCTATAAGACAAAAGTTAAATAAAAAAGCTAACAAAGTTAAATATTAAATCGAACACTTACTGTGACATTGAACATAAATAAAACTTGTTAGAACTTAAAATTCAAACTCATAAGAAAGTTTCTAAACTCAGGTGAAACGTTGTTATTACGTACAGCTGCCCGTCTTTATCTCCTACACTCTGTATGTATATGAGTTTAAAATTACTAAAATTCTAATCTTAACTTTACACTTTTTGGCTTTTAATTAAGAACCTTTTAAAAAGAACATACAAAGATATTTTTCAAAGTATCTACAAAAACCTTGTTTTCATTGGCCAATGACCTGGTTGAATGTGATTGTGTGTGTAAGTAAGTGTGTGAAAAGTTGTTTAATTTATTTTATAGTTTTTCTTGAAACATTTATCATTTTCTTATCACTTTTTATTATATTTTCTTCATATTAAAAAACTATCTATACAAAGTATAAATATATGTAAATATCATATAGAATTGTTTCAAATAATAACTGTGGCGCTACTTTTTTTGAGTGTTTGAATTTTAACGCCTGCAGCTTGCTGCGCCGATCTAATACTCGCCACTATTACCACCCCATGCTAAGAATTTGTTACTTCATAAAACTTTCAAAAATTATTAGAAAAATATGAGAAAAACCAATGCTATATTCGGCTATGCCGAAACATTAACACCCTTCACTACAAATGCATGTAATTAAATACATTACAACACACTCACAAACGTAAATAATATAAAGTTTTTTTTTTAAAGAAACTCTTAATGAGTCATAAAATTAGTTTTATTTTGGTTATAACATTTTTTGTACTGAACCGATTTTTTAAAACGGTAATAAAGTACATATAACTTTATATTATGAGAAAATCTTATTCGAATTTTTCGACTTGTAATTGAGAAGTTTTACGAAATTTTTTCACTGAAACTTAGAGGTTGTCTCAGATATAGGTCTATATCTTTTGATATACTGAACCGATTTTATACTGAACCGATTTTATAATTAATACCAGGCTTAATTTCATTGAGCTTTGTCAATTATTGTGGATGTAAGCGTGCCAAAAACAGGCAGACAGACAAAGAGAAAAACAGACGGATTCTACAAATACATTAAATGAGATGCGTTTTTCAAAAAAGTTTTTATGAAAATAATTTTTAAACAATTTTGCAATTTAACGATTCGAAATTTATACAAGATATTTGAAAAATATGCGAAACTGTCCTCTATTTTATCTCAAAATGACTCTTTTATTGCTGGAGACCACGAAGTTTCAGTTAGTTATTAACTGATCGTGTAGAGTGTTTACATAAGTATTTGATATCGCAGACAGGCGGATAGACAGGCGAACAGAGGGGCAGACGAACGAACAGACAGACATAGTTAAATAGACTCAAATTCTGATTTGTTGCAAGAGTGTTATATTTATATTATGGGGTCTGCAATAATTCCTACTAAGCATTACAAACGGAATGACAAATTTAATATACCCTCTTCACCACTTGTGGTGGTGGAGTGTATAAAAATTAACATTTTAAATGTGTTTCATTTGTAATATTTATTTTAACACATTTGTTTCTTTAACGTTTTTTGTTTTTATTTCAATTTTTAGACAAAAATTAAAAAAAAACTTTTTTGATAAAAAGTTCTTAAATATTTATGAACTGTTTTAGATAATTTTTCTCTCAGTATTATTTTTTTGTAAGCGGTACAAAAAAATAAGTTGAAAAATTTTATTTTTAATTTGTCTTGTTTTGTTTTTTTAAATAATAGATTTTCAAAATTTTTTTTAAAACATATAAATTTTATTGAAAATTTATAGAAAATAAAAGAACTTGAAAAAGTTATTATACCCTTCACCACCATAAGTAGCGAAGAGTGTGTATTAATTTTATCATTCCGTGTCTAACGCTAAGAAGGCATCATCTCAGATCCTGATTGCTGTTAGCACGCTCACATCCTCAATAATTAACAGAGTTAAATGAAATTTGGCCTGAGTGTTTGTTATAGCTCTGAGGAGTTTCTCATTTAAAAGCAGCAAAATCGGTTTAATATACGAAAATATATAGAATGATATCTGAGGAAACCTCTAAATTCAAGCGGAAAACATTCGTCAAATTATCAATTCAAAAACGACAAATTAAACTGAAATTTTGTCATAATATTAAATTATATATACTTCATTACCATTTCAAAAATTATTAAAACCGGTTCAATAGAAAAACATTTTAGTGGAAAAAATAAATAATTTTTTGACTCATTAGGTGTTTCTGTGTTATAACAAAAAAGTTTATTTAATATGTACGTTTGTGAGTGTGTCTATAGGACACATGACGTATTTACTTCACACGTATTTGTTGTGGAGGGTATTGAAGAATCGACATTGCCGAATTCCATTCTTAGTTGTTTTTTATTTAGATATTTTTTTAAATAATAAATATTTTAAAAATCATTCCTCTTCAGTTATTAAAGTCAAAATAAATAATAAATTTTCAGATCCTGATTGGAATCATTTAAAATTTACTTTATTAAAATTTTATCGATCAAAAATATCGCTATAATTAAAAAAATTTAAATTAAGTCCCTGAAAATCTCGCCAAAATTGCTAAAATTGTTTCATAATAAAATATGTAAGTTTTTTAACTTCTTTAATACTTATTAGGACTAAAGACGTATAGAATTCATTTTTGTTACAACCGATTTATAATTTCATTTAGCCCTCGCACTAATTCCTATCAAAATTACACTTAAAAATCTATAAAAATGTTATTTATGTAACAAGTATGAAAGCTATATTCTGCTATGCCGAATCTTCAATACCCTCCACCTCAAATGCGTGTGAAGTTTATGCATTGTGTATACGATTATAATGATAATGAGGTAAATTAAACTTTATTTTATGGCAAAATTTTATTCTACTTTCTTCGTACGATCTTAGATGCTGTCTCAAATATCGGTCTATACCTTTTAATAAACTAAATTAGTTTTTCTGATTTTAAATAGATAACTGCTCAGGATAATTGAGAGTATTCATTGGGTTTTGTCTATTATTGCGGATGTGAGCTTGTCAAAAAAAGACATTTGGACATACAGACAGATAGACAGAAATAGCTATGTCTTAGCGTAATAGTCGGTATAACAAAGGTTATACACCCTCTTCTCCACTTGTGGTGATGGAGGGTATAATAATTATGATAACATTTACCACGGTTCAGTTTTCTGTACTCTGAAATGTTGTAAGAATGTTAAATTTTATGTTAAACTGTTAAATTTTAAATTATGTTAATTAAATTAATGTTAAATTTTATGAAAATCTGATCCTTTAAAAAATCCGATACAAAGTCTTAATCGTTTTACTAAGTTGTAATACCATGGGCAAATTTGCCATAAATTCAATATAAGAACTCTTAAGGATTTATTGGGGAAAATAATGCCGAATTTTAATAGAATCTAAACTTCTATACTTAAAAGTATTCCGGTTAGGGACGTATATGAAAGTTGGTTTTATCATATCAAATTAAATTTATGTGTCAAATTTCAGAACAATTGAACAATTTTGCATATTTTAACCCAATAACTTTTTTCTATTGATCCGATTTTGATTTTACGATGATGAAACAAGATTCTATTAAAATCCAGTTACTTTTTATTAAAAAATTCAGAAGTTTTTCGTAATTTTTGAGGTTGTCTCAGATATCGGCTTATAACCTTTTTGCTGAAAACCATAAGGCTGATTTTTGATAAGGAAACTGCTTAAAGCAGCAAAAACAATATGGCTGAGTTTTCATAGAATTCGGTTTATTATTTCAGTTGTGAATATTTTTCTAAAAGACCTAATTAAAGAGTTTAATGCAAGAGTACATGGGTTCTTAAATGGTTCCTTCTTTTGGCGAAGTAAATATGGCATTACCACCACTTGTGGTTGTGGAAAGTATAAAAAAGTGTTAAGAAAATTATTTTGTCTTGAAAATCTCAAAATCTAAATGAGATAACCTACACCTGTGCACGTATGTTTAATAGAAAGGGGCAGGACTATCTATTATGTAGAAAACTACTTTTGTCTCAATTCATGAATCAATTTTTGGTGAATTAAAAAAATATATTTATGGTGTTAATTCTTGGGGATAACTGACTACCCCAAACCATCTCGAAAACACTTGAGTTCTCCTCAAACATTATTCTGAAAAATTAATGTATTATTTGCAAAAAAAAGTCCACATTTAAACGTTCTTCTAAGAACAATTTCAGGAGATCTCTTTAATTAAAAAACTCATTATGTGTTTTCTGCTGAGATTACAATTATTAATTCCATGTTAAAGTTATACTGACAATTTGCCTGTTACATGTCTGTTCAATATTTTTGTAATTAACACTCACTTCATTGCTTTCCTTAGAAGTATGGATGAGAGGATTTCATTCATAAAGAAACAATTCACTTTATCTTCTTCATTTCACTACTGAAGTCAATTGTAATAGCGTATTTTAAAATTGCGTCCAAAATATAATTCTCGATTGTAATCTTATAACTCAGAGTAAGACACGTACAAATGCACACAATATATGAATGTATTTTTGATATAACAATGTAACCTTAGATAGTTTTTTTGCTATAGATTTTTTTCTACTAAACCGATTTTGATGATATTTGGAACATTAATGAGGTACATATTTCGGGATATAATGGTGATTTATTTTAATTATTTTTTTTCTAATTTGTCGATTAATAATTGATAATTATTACGAAAGATTTTCTCTTCAATTAAGAGGTTGTCTCAGATATCGGTCTATATCTCTTAACATACTGAAACGATTTTTATGGCTTTAAATTGGAAACTTCTCAGGTCTATATTAAATACTCGGGACAAATTTCATTGAGCTCTGTCAATTATTGTGGATGTGAGTTTGCGAACAACAAACAGATAGACGGACAGACAGGCGGGGAGATAGATGGACAGGCAGACGGACGGACATAGCTAGATCTATTCAGATTTTAAAAAACTAAAAATTCATCTGTGTATTTGTAAAATGTTGTTGGAGTTCTATATATTTATTTCGTTAATCAATTAAAGAGCTTGTTCGTATCCCAGAAGACAATTTTGATATTTCATAAATATATGTCGCATCTCTACAAAAAATTCAAGTACATATATATTTCTCAATATCATCGAATATTTTAGTTCTTTTGTTAAAGAACATAAAACTTATAAAATGAAAAGAATAAAGAATAATAAATGATTAATATCTAATAAATTCAAAAATCTTCCTTTTAATTCAATTCATTTACGACTCAACCATAAAAACTCCTATCAAAGCATTAAGAAAATTTAAACATAAAATCCAACATAAAGAACATTTCACCTGTCCAAAGATCAAACATTAACGCATTTTTAATATTATTATAAAAAAATACTATAAAATTATGATAAACCAAACAAAAAAAGGAACAGAACCAAATAAATAAAATGATTCAAGGAATACACCTGATAATATCAAAACTCACAATGAAATAATGACTTTAACGGTCAATCTTGCACTCTTTTTGTTTGTTATCCCATAACCCAATATTAAAGGTGAAATAAGGAGCAAACAAAAGATGTTTAAGAATAAGAACTGAAAGGAATTGAATATTTCTTTTAACTATGCAGGACTCATCCTTGGCCAATGCCAATGCACACTTACTATATCAGCATACATAACCTATAATCTTAATATGAAAATGTAAGAAAAAAAGGATCCAAATATAAGTGTCTGCTTGTGTGCACCACATTCGCACCATAATTCTTTCACGGTCTGAATGCAAACAGTTTAATATCAGGTCAGAGTTACTTGTTCTCATAAAATATATATTATGGCTTTTAATAAAACATACAAATGCATGTTCGAAAGTGAATGAAGAGTAAAATGAACAACAACAAAGAAAATATGAATTACGAAGGATGGAATAAAATCCTTTAATGATATTACTACCCATATTTATGTTCTTTTTGCCTTTTTCTCCTTTTTGTTTCTTAATAATGTCTTAGAGTTTAATCACCTGTACTTATTACCTGTCTTTGCTACCTTTTCTTTCGTTCTCTTATTAAATTCCTTTTTCTCCAAAACCTATTAAATGAATAATGATTTTATATTTTAACCAATGACCTTTTAAATATTTGTAGGGAATTATTGGGTAAGAGAAAAAGTAATACACTCAAAAGTGTACTCATCTCCTACAGTATTTTAAGATACATTTCAATTGCAGTTAAGTTCAGTTCTAATTTTCTTCCTGATTTCGTTGTTGAAAAAGCTCTCAATAAAGTTCTTTCTTAAATTCCTCACGCGACATAGTTCACGATTCAAGTCGTAGCTCAGTTCCTGATTCAATCTTTGATTCAGTTCTTGATTCAGTCCTTGTTTTAATGCTTGGTTCAGTTCATGATTCAGTCTCCATTTCAATTCTTGACTCCTTTGTTGATTTGGTTCTTAAAAAAGTTCTTTAATCAGTGCTTTATCCAGTTCTTAATTCAATTATAGATTGATTTTATATATCAGGTGTTGATTAAGTTCTTAATTTAGTTCTTGATTCACTTCTTGAGTCAGTTCTTGATTCATTTCTAGTTCAGTTCTTGAGTCAGTTCTTGATTTAGTTCTTGATTAAGTTCTTGATGCAGTGTTTGATTCAGCTATTGATTTGGTTATTGGGACAATTCTTGACTTAGTTCTTGATTCATTTTTATTAAATGTTCGCTTCAGTTCTTGATGAAGTTCTTGATTATTTAAAACCTTGATTCAGTTCATGATTTAGTTTTTTATTCATTTCTTGATACCATTATTGATTCAGTTCTTGATTAAGTTCTTGATTCAGTTCCTGATTCAGTTCTTGATTAGGTTTCTTATTCGGTTTCTGATTCGTTTCCTGATTCTGTTCTTATTTCGGCTTCAGTTCTAGTTTAGTTCTAGTCCTTTCTAATTCAGTTCTAGTTCATTTCCTGATTCTCTGATTAAGTTTAAGTTGAGTTTTAATTCAGTTCTAGTTCAGCTTTCCTGTTACTCTAGAATTTACTTTTCTCGTACCCAATGCTTTTCTGTATTCGTTCATATTTATTTCCTCGCTTACTTATCATTTAAGGATGTGGTATCCTGGCGATGTATTAATTAAATTTATACTACTATTTTTTTCATGCTATAACACAATTCTTAAAATTTATTACTTGTTTTTTCCTCTCCCCTGTTTTTTTTGGACTCTTCTTCGAAAGTATTCACCTGTACAATTTATAGAGAATTGAAAAGTAAATTACAGTGATTTCAATAACAATTAAATTTAAACTGCCTGTCAATAACTAAAAACTAAATTTGTATTAGTATTAGTTAGAGTAGATGCATAGGTATTTGTAAATGTCTAAGTATTCTCTTTAATTATAGAGTTTGTATGTTAGTTCTTATATTGTAAGGAGTTAGTAAGAGAATTTATTAAACTAAAGGTGTATGAGACTACTGCAGTTAATATATATGTTTGTATATACGGTTTGGTGTATATCTGCAGGTGTATTAGGTAGTTTTTATGTGTGTGAGTTAAGCATACTTTGGTTGGCAATTTAATTCTAACATTGTAATTTGTTTTCCAAAGATATGATTAGATTTTAATTACACATTTTAAGTTTTTAGTTTAAGTAAATCGTTAAGTATGAGTATCGAAGTGAAGCATAATATACACCTGTATTTTCATAAGATAGAGATACTTACATACATACACACACATACAGTTACTTTGTTTTTGTATAATATTAATTGCTTTTGAAGAAAAGTGAAGATGATGTTGCTTGATTGTTGGCAATTATTGCAACAAATTTACACAAATTCAATAATGTTATTATGGTCAATGGAATGTATGAGTGTGCGTGTGTATCCTTGTGTGTAACTGTTTACTACGGCTAAGTAAATTAAATGCAAAAGCTTTCGACAATAAATTGTAATTAGAAACTAATTTTATTAGAGAAAATTGGAGTAATAATTACACGCCATTGTGGAGCAGGTAAATCAGAGCAGTCCTAGTAAACCAATTCTTGTAACTACAGATGACTTAGGCAGTAATGTCCGCATTTGAGCCAAGCAGTATTTACTTTTTCTGTTCTATAATTCAGATTCCAGCCTACGATAATTAAAATTATGTTTCGAATTTATCTTCTAATTGAGGTGCCAGTCCAAAGCCATTTACATTGTCTCTTTCTTGTCTGGACAAATACTTATATATATTTCTTCTTACTCAGAGTATTTGAGTACCCAATTGGGTGACTTATTCCATGTTCGAATTAAAGGTCAAACATTTTCATAGAAAAGAAGTTGATGACGGATTCCAAAGAGATTGAATTTCTGGAAGTGTTCATAAATCCTACCTATAAAGAAATTTTCTAATTATATTCCACCTATGAGACTGGAACCTATGATTGAGAAGGTTGCAGGTGAAATTCTATTTTAAACGGATCATTAGCGAAGAAATTCGTCTTCCTATAAAACCTAGCAAACAGTTAAACTAAGTAAAAATTGGACTCTGATCTGACGACAAAACGACAGAAAAGTTAGAACAAACTTCTGTAAAGAAGTCAAACGCTTTATTCTTTAGCGATTCCAAAAAGTATTTATTCAGATCATTGAGAGACTTTTTCAAACCATAAGAAAAAAAAACATGCATCTGTTACAAGTTCTCGAATTTAGAATGTCTACTTGGATCTCATCAGTACCGATAGAATGCCAGAATGCAACAACATTAAAAAACAAATTGGTTTGACCACTTCGACATATTTAGGTTACCATTTCATTCAGAACGAAGGAGTAAAATTTCGGTTTAGCAGAGAACCTTTGTATCACCATTAGCTGCAAGCTAATATGTTTTTGAGGTACCGTTAGAAGTCATAGATTAGAGACATAGTCATTCTCTTTACTACCTTCAAAAAGAGTTTAGTTATTGCAGGAATTGAAGAGGTTGAAATTGCTACAACCGATCACAGCAGCATGAGTTATAACGGTACTCTTTATATAAGTTGTGTATGAGGATCACATGTGGATGACTCTTCATTCTTTTCTTGTGTAAGATTTCGGCATGGAGAATTGAACCCCAAATATTACTTCTTGTGTTTCTTTATGGAAAAAAACGTTATTCACCATATATATATATTTTCTTAAAATCAAAATTCATGGGTGAGATGGCGAATTCAATTGTTTCATTCAAGAGATCTACATTTCTAGATAGGACCTCTGCTAAGCCATTGCGGTATAAGCAACAACATAAAAAGTGCCGTTTTTATACCCTCCACCACCGCAAGTGGTGAGGGTATATTAAGTTTGCAATTCTGTATGTAACGCCAAGAAGGAATCATCTCAGACCCAACAATGCATATATATTATTGCATCAAATCAAAAACTGAGTCGATTTAGCTATGTCCGTCTGTCTGTCTGTTGGAAACATTCTCACGCCTAGAATAATTGACCGAATTCAATAAAACTTGGCCACAATGTTTGTTATTGTCCTAAGCAGTTTGCTATTTAAAACCAGCTATATAAATTTATAAGCAAGGTAGTTATGGACTGAAACAACCTCAAAATTTCGAAAATGAACTCTTATAATTTCTTCTAAAAATGTAATGGGACTTAAACAAAAAATTAATTTTAGCATACAATTATACGTTCTTCATCATCGTGCCAAAAAATATCAAAATCTGATTAACCGGAAAAAAGTTATAGGCTATAATATGCAAAATTTTGATACACCCCAAACTCTTTGTGTCATATGGGCCGCAATTTTTAAGATAATTTACTAAAATTTGTCACAACTAATTTTTAAACCATTCTTAATATATGCTATAAATTTTATTAACATTGGTCCATATTTTGATATAGCTCCCATATAAGGCCCCTTCCCGGAATATGATTTACAGCTTATAACACTTTTAGATTTGAACCAATTCTATTGAAATTTGACACAGTTAATTTTCTTGCTATTTTAAATATATGTTATAAATTTTATTAACATATAAATATGTGTTATGAATTTTATTAACATGGGTCCATATTTTGATATAGCTCCCATTAACGCCCCTTCCCGAGTAAATAAAGACTAATTCTATTAAAAGTCGACACAATTATTTTGCTAACTGTTCTAAAAATATTATATTAATTTGCCCTATATCGGTCCAAATTTTCCTATAGTTCGCTTATAACGGGATTTCCAGGAAAACGGATTATACAATACAATGATTTTTCAAACTATAATCAAAGTATATTATAAATATGAACAATCATGGTCCAAACTTTGCTGTAGCTCCCATATAAGACCCCTTCCCGGAAAATAGTTTTGAGCTTATAACAAGCATATTTTTTGTTTTTATACGCTTCACAGTACAAGTGGTAGAGAGAGAATATTAACTTTGTCATTCTGTGTGTAACGCTAAGAATGAATTATTTCAGACCCCATAATGTATATATTCTTGCATCAAGTCAAAATCTCAGTCGATTTTTGTCAATCTCTTTGTCTGCTCACATGCACAAAAATTAACAGAGCTCAATGAAAATTGGTAGAAAAAAGGCAGTTCAGTAGAAAAATTTTATAGCCTAAATTGTAACTAATTTTATGACTAATTAAGTATTTTTGTGTTATATACATTTGTGAGTGTATGTGTATCTATGGAACCTAACGTATAAACTTTACACGAATTTGTGGTGGAGGGTATTTAAGATTTGGCATAGCCGAATATAGCATTCTTACTTGTTTTATTTAAAATGGTTGAGAGTTTAACGTTTCTGTAAATAGCGGTAATGATTCGTATTACTTTTTGGGTTGGTTAGAGTCTCATAGCTTGCTATATGTCAGTCTTTCCTAAAATCTATAAACAATAAGTACACCACTTAGGAAACTGTTCTCTTACAACGCATAGCCGGATACCAGCCTCCTAGATTTTACTCAATAGCTTACAGTCTTCGTTGCAATCTGTCTGATCGACAATTAACGATGATAACTTTCTTATGTGTCAAAGGTAAGATTAATCACAGGCTTGCTGTTGTATTTCTAGTTAGTGGGTTAAAGAATGCTTTTGGCAACATGAGAATAGATTTTTTAGTCGCCCAAATAAGTACGATAACACATACAAAATATGAAACATATTTTAATTGAAATTGGAATTAATGGAAATCCATTAAATATATATTTTTGAATTTAAACAATTAATAAAATTTCTCCACTTTATTTGTATTCATATCAAAATTCATTAAATGCCCAAGAGGTCAATTTCTATTCAAAAACTATCTCTCTCTGTAATATCGATTTAATTCAGCCTTTTTCAAATATTTCTAGATATTTTACCCTTTTTCTCCATTATTTGAAAGAAATTTCTTTAAATACCTTTATTCAATAGTTTTCAAATGATTCCCTAATTATATGTTTAACTTCCAATAAACAAATGAACAAAGGAATATTATATCATTTTGAAAAAAAAAAATACTTTAATTTTATTTCGAAAAGAATTCAAAAAATATTAAATGACAAAAGTCACGCAATTCAATTTTAAACAAGAAAAAATGTTATTGTCGGTCAAACTGACTGCGTTGCACTGTACACCACAATGATGATTACAAAAATAGTACTTACGAAAATATATGAACGTTACGAATGTAGTATATTAATGTGAAACTAACTCAGACCCGGTGCGCCTTGCCGCCCTTATAAAGTGCATGGTATACCTCTCCATGTTCCTATGCGTCCTATATTTTCGCCAGTAGAAAAGATTCTTGGGAAAGTAATTGGAACAAATTTGAATACTCCTGCTTTTACAAATTTATAAGTAAAACAAATTCTTGAGAAAGTTATTGCTGCTATAGTGGGACACTTCACCCCATAATTCTATCTGCCCTTCATTCTGTCCAGTAAAACAGTTACTTGAAAAAATTATCTGCACCAAATTTTAAAATTCTCGGTGTAGTGTTTCTTAAGATATTCGATTATTAATATTTTCTTTTCTTTCCCCCTGATCCTATCCGTCTTTCATTTTGTCTAGTCAAGCAGTTCCTTCATAAAGTGGTAGCAATTAAATTCAAAAATTCTCGCTTTTACAGTTCTTTAAATATACGATGTTTTGCCTTGTATGAGAGCTACCTCTTCCCTTGATCCTATCCGTTTCATAACTTGCCTCGTGAAAAAGTTCTTTGAAAAATTATTGGAACCAAATTTGAAAATTGTTGCTGTTATAGTTCTTTAGATATTCGATGATCAATATTTGCTTGCATGGGAGCTACATCCCCGTGATTCTATCCGCCCACATTTTTTCTTGTAAAACAGTTCGCTGAAAAAGTTACTGTGACAAAATTATAAAATTCTCGATGGAGTGTGTTTTAGATATTTGATGAAAACTTTTTTTCTATTGTAGATAGGATCTCCCTGATCGTACCCGTCCTACATTTTGTACAGTAAAGAAGTTCCTTGAAGCAGAGATTGAAACCAAATTTGTTACATGAATCATAATACTTATTTCTGTCAATTTTTACTTAAATCGCTTAATATTAGGACTTTTATGAGCTCAAAACCTTATTCCGAGAGGATATTTGTATGGAAGATAATTGAAATATTGGACCAAACATAGCCAATTTCAGTAATATATACAAAATTTCAGGAAGATATATCAAAATTTGCGAACTGTAGAATGTTCACACCATTTACATGTACTGAAAGCAGGACAGACAGACACACAGACAGACAGACGGACGAACATTGTTAAATCGACTCAGAAAGTGATTTTCAATCGAACGTTATATTCAACACTGGTTGTTAGGCCATTTATTTTATATGTTACAAACATCAGCACAAACGCATAATACCACAATCATCTTTGGTGGTGTAGGGTATTAATATTTATAAATACACAATTACTTTTTAATTTGGGTTCGATTTCTTTTAACGGAGAGAAAGAGGAAAAAAGTTAATGTTTGATTTCTCGAATTATAAACAATAGAATATTAACTTTAATTTTCCTGCTTTAACCTGTCATTAGTGAAATGAATTTTAACTGTAATTATATTATTATTCTTTTTCAATAAACATCATTCATTTATAAAGAATTTCTAATTTTAATTTTTAATTCTTTTCTTTTCAATTTTATTTCAAAAACCCCCCTTTTAAAAGTATTTTATTGAAATTATCATATAATTATAATAAACAGTAGACATCCTTTTTTTTTTGGTCTGAAAAGGCTAAGACAGACACGTGTATGGAGTATAATGTGTGGTCATGAGGTCATCAGTTATTTATAATAAGTAACTTTTTTTCATCAAATGTCAGTTAAAAATATCTTTTTTTGTAGTCTGCTACTGTAGAGGAGCAAGGGAAGTCATTCAAATTTAATTCCTAAGAAATCCTTGTTGTTTCGGTGACATGATGATGCAATTTGTCAAGATGTCAAAATTTTTTTAAATTTCAAGGGAATTTCTTCTAAGAAGAAGAAGACTAAAAATCTTTGAAGTAATTCAGTTTTGCAGTTTCTCTTTATAAACATTTTGAAATTTTCTGGTTCTAGAATTATTAGGACACTACAGTTCACTAGTAGCACTCAGTTTAAAAAAAATTAAATTGAGCTCTTAAAATTATTATAGCATTTCGATCCAAAATTCGGAAAATCTTACAATCAATATATGTGTTGTAAAGATTATAAAACTAGAAAGCTTTCTAGTTTTATAAGACTAGAACAGTTGATGAATTTTTTTACAGCGCAGTAAACAATGGATTCATGTAAACATCATCACAGTTCTACCAATTTACCTTAATATAGTGTGTCCGATTGTATTGCACAGTGTGCAATATTTTTAGTAATAATGCCGTAATTTTTGAACCATTTGATATTTTAACGATATGACTTGAGTTGCGGTTTGTTCAGGATGATTTGGAAAAGTACAGGCCTCTATACGTAATACTTATTAACTATATTTTAAGGATAATTTATAGGTGATTCCAGTATTGTGATTTCAGAACTTTATAAAAAGATCTTATTTTCTTTTCAAATTGGCTAAGTTTGTATTGGGATTGTGAACACGTCTCTGTCCCAAACTTATCTGGATTAAATTTAATAATTTTGTGGGAAATCTGGCACAAAGAATTTGTTTAAAATTTGTTTCAGTTGATAAATAAAGTTTTGGCAAATAAGAAAAAAATCAACATATCTGTGGTGAGCGATTTTGTAGGGTCACCAACTGCGCCCCTGGATAGGTAGGGTTCTATGCTACTTCAAGTGAAATTATAATTATCTCGGCTATAACATGTGAAATTTCATCAAGATATCTCTATAAGAGAATTATTTAAAAAGATACAAAATTGTTTATTAGAGTTATAGTTGCATAATTATTTCCAGAAAGAAGCGATTTCGACACATTGTACGGTAAAAGTATAAAAAGTTATAAGGACCCATTTAATATGAGCTTGAAAATTATGCTGACTATGGAACTTAACCATAAATATAATTCTATTTGTAAAGACGTTTTCACTTAAGTGACGTAACTGCCCAAACTTTGCACACAGTTTGAGTTGTTCCTTTACCTTAAGCTTTCTTTTAAAGTTCTCGTGGACTTAAAACTTATTACTGGTCGCTACCATCCAGGTTTCATTAGCATCATTCGTCTGTTGCTCCTTGTTCTATAATAATGTGTAGTGTTTTAGATTGGTCTATTGTCAACTCTTGTCCTAAATATGTCATTCATTCTTCTTTATATATTATTGAGAAATGAAATCTTCGATGAAGTTATCGCAAATATAAAAAGGAGTTATGAAAATATTTTTTATTACTTCTTTGTAAATACAGCGAAATTTCCGCGAAAATCTTTTAGCGTACGACTTATTCACTTGATTGTTCTCCATATTTCTTCTGATCTTGCAATGACATACTCCTCTGTTTTAGTCGATCAAAAGAAACAGGTGTATGAAAAATTGTGGAACGAACTTCATAAAAATATTTGCTCATGTATTAAATACATTTATTAGAAATATTTCGATTATACTATCACAGATTAATGCTTCTTGAGGTGATTTTCTCAAATGGGGATTATATGAGTGCTTTCGGAAATTATGGATGCAACGTAACTCTTTTTGGGGAATATTTATATTGAAGATACTTAAAATATTGAATCCATCCAAAATGGATTACTCCAAAATATCGTTAAGTATGTTAAAAACCTCACTTGGACAGAGAAGAATCCAACCAACCAACCATCCATCCATCCAGAAGGACATTGTTTTATCGATTCAGGAATCTTTATTTAAGGTTGCTTTATTTTTCAATGCATTAGAAACATCTGCACAAACTAATAATACCTCAAACAGCTATGACTCCGTAAGTATAAGAACACATGAAGTGTTCAATTTGTATCTCTAGAAAGGCATCATCTAAGCCTTGTTTCAAATCAAAATTTGAGTGGAATTAGTTTTGTTAAAAACCTTTCATCAATGTTAGAAGCAGAGCTTGAAGCAGTAGCCATGACTTGAAGAAGAATTGAAGAATCCGTTGCAAAAACATTGTGTAATGCTAAGAAGAATCATCTAAGATCCAATAAGTGTATATATTCTTGCATAATATCAAAATCTGAGTCGATTTAGCTATGTCAGTCTGTCCGTCTGTCTGTTGGAAACATTTCCACCACTAGAATATTAATCTGAATTCAGTGAAATTTGCAACGTGTATTTGTTATTGTCCTAAGCAATTTCCTATTATCGGTTCATTAACAAAAAACTTTTAGACCGATAGGCTTCATCATTTTACAAAAACTTATTAAAATCAGGTCAATTGCTAACAAGTTATCGGTTAAATTATGTATAATTTTGATACACCCCAAATTCTGCGTGTCATATAGGTCGTAATTTTGATGATAATTTCCTGAAATTTGCCATACATTATTTTTGATACAAAAGTAAACTCAAAAAAACTAAATTGTGCTTGGACATTATTTGACCTAGCTCCCATATAGGGTCCCTTCCTAGAATATGGTTTATATCTTGTACAACTATTAAATACGAACCAATTGTAATGAAATTTGGCATAATTAAAAAAATAAAAAATAAAATAAAATTAATTTGAACAACGTTAGTCCATGTTTTGCTACAGCTCCCATATGAGGCTCTTTCCCGGAAAACGGGTTTGTGTTTATAAAACTAATAATTTAAGATCGATTCTATTGACATTCAGTATAATCATTTTCCTAATGCCCTAAATATATATTTTTAATATGATCGATGGTGGTCCATATTTTGCTATGGCTACCATATAAAGCCCCTTCACAGAAAATGGGTTTGAGTTAATAAAACTATCATATAAAGACCAACTCTATTGAACTCTCATAAGAGACCACTTCCCGGAAAACACTTCAAAGTTGTGGTTTTGAATATGAAGCATATTTTACATTTATTTAATTTCTAAATAAGAATTTTTAATACAAACTAAAAATGTCCCCCTTTAGTCTCATTCTGAGTTAATACATTTTGAATTAAAAAATATTAAAAATATTTTTGTAAAAATTATTATTCTCCGTTGAAACTAAATCAAATTTAATTTTTTAAATTGAATTATTTCCGTTTTCAAAATAATAAATTCGAAATATCCGTACCATACCTGATCTGGTTTATTAACAGAAAACATATCATTTTGATCCATTAAAAAAGTAAATCAAACAAAAACAAAAAAAACAATTTTATTTAAAATTTATTTTCAGAAAAAAACTAAAATCAGTTTCACCTGCATCCTTTTTTAATTTTGCTTCAGGTTTCACTTGTAAAAATAAATGAAGCAGGTAAAAATGCTTGACCAGACTAAGAGTTAAACTAAGAAAACACAACAACAACTTAAAACATTCCTTAATAAATAATGTTTAATGTTGTTGTTAGTTTTCAATACAAGTTGATTTCGATTAGCATTTGAAATCATTTGAGTTGCAAGGTGCAATTTTGACGTTTCTTAAAGGTTTAGTTTTTTTCTGGTTTTGCTGTTGTTGTTTTTGCTGCTGGCTTACGGGTAAAAACGACTTATTTTGGTTTAAGTCAAAAGATATAAACTGCGGTTCACCATTCATTATCTCTACTCATCATCGATTTTCCTTTGTTTTCAAACCTTAGAAATGTCGGCGTCAAATTTTGGCTTTCTGGGTCTGCAGCTGTAAATTTTGTTTACTTTTTCACTATCCTGACATTATTTGTTGTTTTCTGGGAGGAAAGATGTTTTGTGTTCTGTCATAAAAATTATTTTTGACATTTGATTTGACATTGTCAAAGGCGAAAATCGTTGTAATTACACAGGTATTCAAAAGATTTTTATGTTAATGCGGGAGATTAAAATAGAAAAGAAATTAATTTGAATAAAGTAAATGTGCAGTTTGAAAAGGATTTATGAACTGGATTTTTATCAAAGAAATCGAATTTAATCCTTTTCTTTTGTGTGAATGATTTTCACTAAAACCGAGATTCTTCGAAAGAGTTAAAGGAAATAATTTGGGAATTTATAGTTTCGAATTTGTTATGGTGAAATTGATGGTTTACTAGATTTGTCTCGAAATAATCGTTTTTACCGCAGGATATTAATCACAAGCATTTCCTGAAATATAATCTTAATTCTAAGCTAACGTATTCATTTCAACTATAAAGTTAAATCTAGTAGAACTGGTTTTCCGAAATTGGTTGAATGAAATTAATCGGGTGTAGCAAAAAATCAGTAGTTAATCTAGAGCGAATACTAAGAAAATCACCGTAATGGATTGATTTTAGTAAAATTAAAAAAATATGAAAAAAAGTATAACTACGCTGTTTTGTCAAAAAATGACATTAGTTATAAAGGATTAGAAAAAGCGCTTTAATTTCAAAATGTCATCAAGGTTGAAAATGCATTTTAAATCCACTTTGCACAATTAGGCAATCCAGTTTCTTTGCATTATATTTAATATAATGATAGTAAAGGACTGTATTATAATACTTACAGGAGCTTGGATCCTATTGTGGCTAGATGGGATGATTTTTAAGAATGCAAAATGGGGTACCTTATTATTTTCTTTATTAAATTTGGTTGTTCCTCCTTCAATTTTAAAAATTCCTTTACTATTTTATGGTCTATAGTGACGCCATTAAAAACAAGCATCCACGTATTATTAATCTCTTATATTTTTTTGAGTAACCACTTTTAAGTATACCTGTTTGTCTCTGTCGATTTAAGTATGCCCTTCCGACTGGCTGTCCATGTAAAGCTTCTTCGCAAAGTACAGATATCTTAATGTCATTTTGCTCGTACTATAATTTTGGCGATGCCTATTAATTGGTCCATTATTTTATATAGGTCTCATACAAATGTTCCCTAGAATAGGGTTTTTAGCCCATAAAATACCTAAATATAAAACATAAAAATTATACGAGGATCGGTCCTTTATCCCACATGACCACCCTTTCAAATATCATGTTGAAATTTTAAATCGTACATATACGTGCTATTCGAAATTTAGCGAAGGTCGGCCCATAATTTATTCTAATTCCCATATAATCCTACAGAAAAAAATTGTCTTCTAAACGCATTAATTCACATAATTGTTAGTATTATAATAATATACTGCGCCTACAAGAATTATAAGAAAAACATATTATACGAGGGTTGATCATAATTTTTTCGTAGCTGCTAATTACAATCAACAATGTGTTGTAAGATATTTAATAGTCATGCTTGACCCGAAAAAAATCAACTCGTTTAGACTGATGTTTGTATAATACTGAAAAAATGTTATTACACTCACTTTAATACCGATCGATTGAGAATTATTTTCTAAACAGATTTAACGATGTCAAATCTTCTAAGCTTTTGTATAACAACAACTTTATACTACGCCAAGATTTAGATACATAAGTCTTTTCAAGACAGGAAGTAAATATCCCAATTAAATCATTCGAAATCGATTGCAACATGTATAAATTTTTGATAAATTCCGTCCAAACCAGGTGATCTAAAGAATCCAAAAATATGCACATCCCATTTTAAGCAATGTTGGGTAAAAATGTTCTTTACATACATTCACTTTTCCTGATTGTTGTTCAGATGAACTCCATTAGTGTGTTCACCATAAGTACATCCTGGAACATGACATACAATAAAAGTGTAAGTATGATGACATAAAACATATATGGGAGTCTATTAAAAATATATTTAGAATGAAGAATAAACAGGGATTATCAGAAATCAATTAAAAAGTCCACATGTTCACAATGTTTTTTTCTTTTTTAACTGCCATTAGAAGTGCATTATGACGGAAATCAATTAAATTGAATTTAAATCATAAGAAAATTTCCGTTTATACAAATCAGTTTGTCATATATCATACTAAAACTGACAGTTCTTTGAAACAGAGTTAAAGAGTATAATGAAGAATAATATATTTTTTTATAACTTGGAAATATAAACAGAAAATTTCGGGTTCCATATTAATTATGTTAGGAAACATATATTTGTTAAAAATCTTTATCATGAAATATATTAATCCGATAATATGAAAAGATAGATACCACTTCTAAATATCTTAATTAATTCCCTTTCCAATGATATATAATATTCTACACTTTATTTACGAATACTTAGCAAAATTTTAGTTTTTAAAATACATCTCTTTAACGCTATTTTTATTTTATTCACGTCTACTATGCGCTTCTCATTATTTCAAGGTCCATGCAAAAATTCTTTAAACTGCTTCGAAATTATGAGAAGCGCATAGAAGGCAAATGTAATGAAACAAACGTTTTTAATGAGAGTGGTAATTTCATTAACATTTCTGTGGACTACAGTAAAGGAAATATAGGCATATTATACATCGTTGGATAGGCAATTAAGAGTAGATTTCAAAAATGGAGGCAATCATGACATAAAGGTCAGTGGAAATTGTTAAAAACATATATATTTTTTAAAAATATTTAATTTAAAATTAGCAAAATTTTAAATGGTACTAGAACTGATCCAAAACTGAACTAGAAGCTTAACTAATAGCTAAACTAGAAGCTAAATTAGAAGCTAAATTAGAAGTTAAACTAGAAGTTTTAAATTAAACCAGAAGCTAAACTTGAAGGTAAACTAGAAGCTAAACTAGAAGATGATCTAATAGCAAAAGTATAATTTTATTTAGAAGCTAAACTAGTTGCTGAATTAATAGCTAAACTAGAAGCTTAAGTAGTAGATGAATTACAATTTGATTAAGAAGCTGAACTAGTAGCTTAACTAGTAGTTATACTAGAAGTTGAACTATAGGCTAAACTAAAAGCTGAACTAGAAGCTGAATTAGAATTGAACAAGAACTGAACTAAAAGCTGAACTAGAGGTTGAAGTAGAAGCTAAAGTAGAAACTGAATAAGAAGCTTAATTAGAAACTGTCCTATAAGCTGAACTGGAAGCAGAACTAGAAGCTAAACTGAAAGCTGAATTAAAAGTGAACTAGAAGCTGAACCTAAAGTTGAACTAGAACCTGAAATAGAAGCTTAACTAAAAGCAGAACTAGAAGCTGATCTAGAAGCTGATCAGAAGCTAAACGAAAAGCTCAACTAGAAAATAAACTGGAACCTGAACTAGATGAGCTAGAACTAAACTAGAAACGAATTAGAGGAGGACTAGATTTGCAGCTGGGCCATATACAAACAAATTTTATTCAAGAATACGGTTTTGTAATCATTTCTAATAGATTAGAGCTCCTATAAAGGTTTGAAGTTTAAATTTCTTATAAGTAAAACTGTCTATAAATCCAATAAAAGATTTTCTCCCAAAGATCATATGTTAATCATAGAATACGTGTGATATTTTATTTTCTGGAGCGGGTTAACCGTCATATTTCTGACCTTTTTATTAAAAATAAATTAAATTTCAACTGTCAAATTTCATAATCTATTTTATTTCCATTTAAAAAACGGAAGTTTTATTTTGATTTTAAATTCAATTTAATTAATTTCCGTTTTAATGTCCCATCAATGCCAGTGGTCTTTAAATAAGAAAGAAATGGATTTTTTATTAAATCACAAAAACAAATGAACATTACATAACAAATTTCTCTTACATCAATGAAATTTGTCATGTGTTCAAAATTGTTTGTTTAATTTCCCATTTTGTGTCAGCGTCTTGTGACAAACAATAATAAACATCCATCTATTTTGTGGCAATTACATGACTGCTTCTCTAAAAATCGGTAGTAGTAAATGAGTTGCAAGAAAAAACCCCTTGTAATCCTCAATTAGAAATCTAGAAAATTGCAAAAAGAAATCTAATGTCATTTGAATTGTTATTAGATTAACAAAAGTGTATTTAGAAATTAAATAAACATTCAATTCATTTTTTCCTTAACGTAACTAAAAAATACAATAACATGATTATTTATTTTTTCAGACAATAACTTTGAAATTTTGTTGTTGTACCGCCCCTTGATCCTTCTTTTTTTTGCTATTGTCATATTATATATGTTCAAATAAGGTTTTGAATTGATTTCCATTCATCTCTAGTTGTTGTCATTTCTTCCTTCTTTTTGTTATTTTTGTTATGTGGCATGCAATTGTTGGGCAATGAATTGTCATGATTGATGCAACAAATATATAAAAAATTCAAAGCAAGTAAGAATGCTATATTCGACTATGCCGAATCTTAAATACCCTCCACCCCTATATTGAAGACAATTATCTATTTGTCTGAATTTCGATGGAATTGGATCATATTTCATTTCGGGAAGTGGGATTATAAGGGCCAAAGATTGTCAAATAGCTTTATATATTACAGATTAAGGACAATTCAAAATGTTTATTGAAATAACAGTTTTATAAGCTCGAACATGTCTTACAGGAAGGGGTATCAGTTGGGAGCTATAGTAAAATATGTACCGATATTGGTCAGATTAATAACACTTATTCGGGACAGTTAGAAAAATAATTGAGCCGAATTTCAACAGAATTAGTAATTATTTAATAGTTCTATAAAAAATGGCCACATGGGAGCTATAGCAATATATGGACTGAGATTGGACAAGTTATTAATTAATATTAAATACAGTTAGAAAAATAAATGTGCAGAATTTCAGTAGAATTGATCCTTAAGTAACAGTTTTATTAACTGTTTTCCTGGAAGGGGTCTTAAGTGGGAGGTAAAACGAAGTTTGGATCGAGATCTTTCATATTAATAATATGATGAATTTCAATGAAATTGGTCTTCTTTACGAGCTTCATAAGCTTAAAACCTTTTTTCCGGGAAGTGGCCCGATATGGGAGCTATATCATAATATGAACCGATATAAATAAAGTTAACAACGCATATTTAAGACAGTCTGTATGTTATAGTAAATTTCAATTTAAATCCATTTATGTTTTGTTTTAACAATCAGAAATCTTTTTCGGAATTTAGGTTATCTCAGATATCAGTCTATAATCTTTTTATTGATGATCCGATATAGCTGGTTTAAATAGGAAACTGCTTGGGATAATAACAAATAATCAGGCTGAATTTTTATTGAATTCAGACAATTATTCTATGCGTGAGAAAGTTGCCAACAGACAGACGTACAGATAGATGGGCAGACGGACATAGCTAAATCGTCTCAGATTTTGATTCAGTGTAATTGCATATACATATACTTAAGTGGGGTCTAAGATGATTCCTTCTTGGTGTTACACACGGAATGACAATGTTAATACTCACTCTTTACCACTTGTGATGGTGTAGGGTATAAAAAGAAATGATTTGAACAACATGCTTGTGTTGGATTAGTTATGTTTCCAAAAAAATATATAAAGAATTTTTCTACTGGGAAGGATTAGTAAACAATTTTCATTTCTTGTTTTCTTTTTTCTTTCAGATTCTTTTTTAGGTTTCTTTTTTGCAAATTGTTCAGAAAATATAAAAAAAACATAAACTTGTGAAAAGATTTTGGTAAAATATAAACAAAGTATTAAGGCTGTACAGTAAGTAACCATTACAGGAAGGGGAAACGGAAATGTCACATGAATTCTTTTTTTGTTTAACTGTAACAATAAAATAATGACAAGACAAAACTAAAAAAGAAACAAGTAAAAAAATAATGTTTTGGAAAAGAAATTTTGACAATGAAATATGTGGCCTAGAAAAAAGCATAAAAGGTAGCAAAATGTAGCAACCATTTTTAAAGTTACATTTAGTATTACAAGAAGATAATGGATATCGATAAGGGAAAATATGAACCAATAAATAGCAGAGGTTCTACTGTAATTACAAAAAAATACTTTGAAAACTAGTATAACAAAAACAAGTAAGAATGTTCAAGCCCGACCATCTAATATCCTACACAACATTGTCGGTTAATAATGGTAGTTAAAAAAATTAATCAACAACCCTCGTATAATTGATTTTTAAGTGTGTAGTACATTACTGTGACACTAAGATTTATGTTAAATTTATGCGTTTTAAAATATATACTTCTAGGAGGGCTTATATGGGAGCTATAAAAAATTATGAACCGAACCTCGTATAATTTTGCACATCGATTTTGGTTTATATTTATCTTTATTTGACCAATTATTATTACAATACCAACGTATATGTGAGATTTTTGCCCCTTAAAGTGATATTTGGCAGAGGGTTTTTATGGGACATATGAGAAGTAATGGACGGACCCTCGCATATTTTGACACACTGTTTTAGAATATTATAAGACTTACTTCGTTTAAAACAATTTGTGTTTTGGACTTTTATGACCTTAGAACCACAATCCGGGAAGAACATTTGTATGGGAGGTACCTAAAAAAATATTGGGTCGAACATGGCCAATTTCAGTATAATATATGCCAAATTTCATAGAGATATTTCCAAAATTGCGAGCTGTAGACTGTTCACAACGTTTACATAGACTGTCAGCCGGACAGACAGCCAGACGGACATCATTTAATCGACTCAGAAATTGATTCTGATTTGAACGGTATATTTAAAGATGTGTGTAATACCGGTTTTTCTGAATGTTACAAATGTTAGACGTAAAATTTTTTATTATGCTTTTTAGTGTGGAAGTTTGTCCTTATGCAAACCAATATTGGATCTAGTTTGGCGGGCAAGAATCAGTTGTACGCATTTAAATTTATTCTCAATAAAAAATATCATAAACTAAAAATTGAAAAATTTGTTCTTAATAGAATTCTCTTTCACAAAAATCCGAAAGGAAAAAATTTGTTCCTAAGCAAATATGAGTTTCCTTTCTAAAGGACTTTTTGCTAACATTATTATTTTTATACCCTACACCACCATAGATGGTGGATGTGCTGATTTTTGTAACATACAGAAAAATACATCCACCTTTAAGCATCCCGTCGCCTCAAGTCATTTTCTGAGTCGATTTAATGATGTCGGTATGTCCGTCTGTATATCTGTCCGGCTGGCTGTCCATGTGAACCTTGTGAACAGTCTACAGGTCGCTATTATTGAAATATCGCGTAAAATTTATTACATATTATTTCTTTGGTCTAGGACCAATCCTTATGAAATTCATCACGTTCAGTATAATAGTTCAGATACCTCCCATACAAATGTTCTGTTGATGAAAGTCTCTAAATACATAGAGATTTAAATAAAAATTGGCTCAATTAAGTCTTATAATATTTAAAAACGATCTTCCAAAATATGCGAGGGTCGGTTCACTATTTCTTATAGGTCCCATACAAACACCTATACAAATATCACTTCTAAGGGAAAATATCTTACATATACGTTGGTATTGTAATAATAGTTGGTCAAATATATAAATAAAAATAAACAAAAATCGATAAGCATAATTATGCAAGGGTCAGTTCATAATACCTTGTAGCCCCCATATAACTTCCCCCAGAAAAATTCATTTTAAAACGCATAAATTTAAAATAAATTTTAGTGTCACAATGATGTACTGCACACTAAAGAATAAATCAAAAAATAAAATTATACGAGGGTCGTTTATTTTTCGTAACTGCTGTTTATAACCAACATTTTGGTGTAGGGCATTACAAAGTGGGAATTTTTACTTGTTTTATTATTATTATTTTTTTTGTTAAAAACCATATCTATACTTTTACCGAAATAAAGGAAAAAGGAACAAAATAAATTTAAAAGAAATATACGACATTTTACCGGAATGAAATAGAAGTGACATAACCTAAATACAAAACTACATACACAAACAAACTCTATAAAAGAATTTGTCATCCTTTCAATAATGCAAAGATTTACTGTCTGTATTGGAATGGTATGTTTGTGTTGGTAAATTTTCAAGTAAATAAAATATTCTGAGATTCTAAAGATCAGAATTGATTGTTACAATTTTGATATAAATATTTTTTTGGTGCAAATTGTTGTAAAATTGTTAAACAATTTTGCATTATTTGCTTAGAAAAATGTTTGCATTTTTCACTTATGAATTATTTCTTATCTTGATTTGCAGTAAATAGTTTTCTTATTTAAACCTCTTCTTAACTGTAAGACTATTTAGGTTTATGTCCAGTATCCTTTTCTTTCTTGCGATATGAATGAATTGTTGGAAGTGTAACTATGCAAGAATTTCTTATTCTTATGGACTGTTCTTTTTTCCCTTCACATTCGTTACTATTTAGGTTACAATCTGAGAAATTCTTCTGTTACCATAAAAAGGTATTTATTGTTGATAAAAATGACAATTTTCTGTTTTCTCTTTTTAGCCAATTCCATATGGTATTTACTTAAGCCAATTTTATTGTCATTGTCGTGGGGATTACATGTGTTAAAAGAGAGGTTAGGTATGAAGGTAAAAATTGTGTAAGGAATATGTAGTAAAATTAATGCAATAATAGATATAAGTAGCTGGAAAATATAACAATAATAAACCGGAAATGTTATCATTATTAAAAGGATAATACTCAAAACTATTTTATAGTAATTTCAGCCTAAATTTGTAATTAAAATTTTATTAATTTAAGTGAAAAATTGAGTTTTTTAGTGAAAAATTGCATGAAAATTTGAATTTTTTGCGAAAAATTAAATTTTTGGTGAAAAATTAATTTTTGGTGAAAAATTAAATTTTTGGTGAAAAATAGAATTTTTGTGAAAAATTAAATTTTTGATGAAAAAATTGAATTATTTTGCCAAAAATTAAATTTTTGTAAAGAATTGATTTTTTTGCCAAAAATAAAATTTTTGGTGAAAAATTAAATTTTTTGAGAAAAATTAAATTTTTGGTGAAAAATAGAATTTTTGATGAAAAATTGAATTTTTTTTGCCAAAAATTAAATTTTTTTGCCAAAAATTAAATTTTTTTGCCAAAAATTAAATTTTTGGCAAAGAATTGAATTTTTCGAGAAAATTCGCATTTATGGTGAAAAATTAAATTTTAAGTGAAAACTAAATCTTTAGTGAAAAATTACAATTCTTGAATTGAATTTTTAGTGAAAATTTGAAATTTTAGTAAAAAATTTAATTTGAGTAAAAAATTTTATTTTAGCAAAAATTTTAATTTTTAAAAAAAAATTAATGTTTAGTGAAAAATTTAATTTTAGTGAAAAATTTAATTTTAGTGAAAAATAGATTGTTTTTTTTTGAGATATTGAATTTCATCAAAAAAAAAAAAAAAAAAAAAAAATGAATTTTTAGTAAAAAAATATATTTTAAAAATATATTTTTTAAAAAATGATTTTCTAGTAAAAAATTAAATTTTTATTGAAGAATAAAATTTTAAGAAAAAATAGAATTTTTAGTGAAAAATTGATTTTTTAGCATTAAATTGAATTTCGATTTAGTTCAGCTCTGTTCTAGTTTAGTTCTTAGTTCAGTTCTAGTTCAATCCTTATTCAGTTCTACTTCAGTTCTAGTTCAGTTCTAATTCATTTCTACTTCAGTTCTACTTCAGTTCTAGTTAAGTTCTAGTTCATTTCTAGTTCAGTTCTAGTTCATTTCTAGTTCATTTCTACTTCAGTTCTAATTCAGTTCTAGTTCATTTCAACTTCAGTTCTAGTTCATTTCTACTTCAGTTTTGGTTCAGTTCTACTTCAGTTCCACTTCAGTTTTAGTTGAGTTCTAGTTGAGTTCTAGTTTCATTTTTCATTCTACTTCAGTTCTGGTTCAGTTCTACTTCAGTTCTAAACCAGTTCTTCTTCGGTTCTAGTTGTTAGTTCTAGTTCAGTTCTAGTTCATTTCTAGTTCATTCTAGTTTAGTTCTAGTTCAGTTCTAAATCAGCTTGTAATTTAGTCTTTACTTCAGCTTTTATTTCAGTGTCCAGTGGAGCTTCTAACTAAGCTTTTACTTTAGCTTTCATTTCACTAGAAAATAAATTATTGTTTTAATGGGAAACAAATGAATAAATTACACTGAGATAAAAAGGATTCATCCTGTAGCCTGTGCAATTTAAGCCAGCAATTAAATCTTAAAAATTAATTGGCCAATATTTTCAGGGATTTTTACTATTTCTTTTACTTTAATTTATAACTAAAACACATAATTATCCATAAAATTAATTTGTTTTATAAAATACGTCTTAAACTCTGTTAGTTTTTTCTCCTTTCACTCAAATGCAATTAATCAGTGTAAAGACTTCATTATCCTTTCATCAAATTTCCTAACATAATGAATAGTTTTTAATAAATTTCCCAAAGACGAGTGCAAAAAATAAACAGAGAAAATCAATTTCCGTTTTTTAAACACCTTCAATCTAAGATCTTCTCCTGATGCAGTTTTTTTCTGCTGCCAAAAGAAATTCAATAATAAACAAATAAAAATAAAAAAAAATCCTTTGCAAAGGACTCTAGCGGGGGTGAACATATGTATAAGTAAGTGTTTGTTGTCTTTTTTAAACTGATGGTGGTCAACTATTATAAAATTACTTTTTTTCCCATGGACCATATCCTTTAAATATTCTCATTGCTAAAAGGAGAGCGAAAAAAAAAACATATTGTAAAAATTTTTGCAGGAAATTGCTGTGTAAACGTAAAAAATATATTTTATATTCATTGGTAAAAAGAACTAAATGAGAAGCATGGGAGTAGATTCTGGCCGGCAGTAACGAATATTATGAAATGTATTTTGGTAAAGTGATGTCTCTGAGCGAGGAAGGTGAGATCTCTAAGTAGTTTGGCAAAAAAAAGATTGTGACTGGAAAAGCATTGCATTTACAAGAAAGATATCACACTGATTCCATTTGAAATCATCGGCTCATTTCTAGAAGGTTTTAAAATTTGTATAATGATGTTTTGGGAAACAACATTGTTCGATAACGTATGTTCCAAACATGGTAACTAATTGATTTCTTACAATTTGTCGCATTAAGTCTTACCCTTTCAGATAAAATAACTTCTAAATAAATTACATTCCCACGAGTGTAATAACATGTTTTCTTCCAGCTTCAAAAGTCCTTCAACAAGTTTTAAGTGGTCTTTTAAGTGAAGCTTCAGCTCACTTAGTTCCTTCATGTTGGTTCGTGTTGCAAAAATAAAAGACAGTTCTGATCTCATGAGGAACTACAAATAAATTCTGGAATTTTATAAAAATTGTATTTTCCTTGAATCTGAAGCAAGGAAACTCTGAACTGATGGTACTGAATTTAAGACGAACGCCACTGGACATTTCGAGCCGTAAAATTCTGTTTATTCATAATCCTGACTCATGTGATACAACCAATATCAGTTGTAACTGCGAAAGAATTGATGAAAGAGTTCACTTAAATCTCTGTAGTTATATCCCTCAACTCCATAGTTGCTTGTAGGAAGATCAAACGATATCCGTCTGTCCAACTAACCAAGTCTCTGTGCATGTAACATTGTAAACCTTTTACAATTCTCAATTTTATAGACAATATCCCAGGTAGCTCTTTTGCACATGTTTCTTTCAATGGAACTTTCAACCAATATATAATTTGAAGAGTTATGACGCAATATTTATAAGTGTTATTCTGGGTGCTGCCTCGAATATTGGAAAATTTGACCAAATATTTTTATTAGTTCAAATCAATAAGTCAAAGTTATGTATATAAGTATATGGGGACTATCACTATGTTCTCATATAATCCACTTCCAAACTCCTCTTTAAAGTGCATAAAGCTCGAGAGAAATCATCTGCTCTGAATCGGAAGTGGTTTTCTGTCCAATGAAATCTTCATGCCAATTTTAAAAAAGTGCATAAACCTCACAATGGATTATCTCTTGCTTTGCCCAGAGTAGTCATTTTGACTGCATAAGGAAATCCCAGTGATGCCATTTTTAAAGTGCATAAAGCTCGAGAGAAATCTGAATCGTTATTTTAACTTCAAAATGCAAACCCAGTGATGTCGCATTTAACAATTTCAATATGCAATGATCCGTCCAAAATTTTATAAAGCGACAATACATATGTCTTCCGACAATGGGATTTTCAGCTCATATTAAATTTGTTATATATGACTTTTATGTGGCATAAGGAAATTCAAAGTGGTATTCTATCCAATATGCCAGGATGAAATCTTCTCCCGCCCTGCCCAATGTCGTTATTTTCAGAAGGAAATCCCAGTGATGTCGGTTTTAATAATTTAGATTCTGGGAAAAATCTTCCAAATGCATTTTTGCATCCACATCAATGAGTGAATTCATTGAATCATCTTCCAACTGCTACTGGTAAAACACTTTGAAATGTTTAAGTCCATCTCGATTTGAACATGCAATGAGATCGCAAAAGATCATAAAAAATTATGTGTTATAGATGTTAAAAGATAACCTTTGTTCAGACTTTTTGTACAACCAAGAACGATATTAATTTGAGATTACAAAATTACGCTTTTGAGGACGTTGAGAGCTACAGTCAAATATGAAGCGATAGTTTTGAATATCTAGTTCTAGATATTACTAACAATTCAAAAATTCCAAGTAACCGCTTTATGAAAATCACCTCATGATTAAAAATTTGATTTTCAACAAAGACATCCTATTTATGCACCCATAGCTTTATACCTCTATGTGTTATGGAATCCTCCTTTGTATTTATATAATAATGATAAGCTCCTCAGCTTGTTTTCTGTTAAATTTTGTATAAACCCAATTAACCAATTACAATTTGCAGATACATATCGAAAGGTTTGTGATTTTGCCCCATTATGAATAATATGATCCAAAATAGTATATAGAATTTATAAAACCTATAAAACCTAGTTCTATATATGTCCCGGCTTTGCCCAAACTATTTGAAAACTCATGAAAATAAAAAATTATAAAAGTGGAAAACAATTTCACCATCTTCTTTAAGCTGATAAAAATTTATTTCTGTAAAAGCTGCGAAGTCCTTTCTCCTCATTTTACAATAATGACAACGGACAGATGGACAGACTTAATTATATCAACTCCAATGTTAATATGATCCTTTAATATATATTTTGAAGGACCTCCATCCTGGTGTTACATATAGAACGATGACCCTAACATATCTTCTTTTCCAGCTGGTGTTGGTGGAGCTGATATATATTTTGCGTAAAATGTAATTTTTATTTGTATTTGCTGTTTTTTTTTTTTTTTTGGGAACTTTGGTCCTCTGGCAAACGTTAAGCAAACTCATATTCAATGTCGGAGTTTAACTGCAACAAAATGCAAAAAAAAAAAAAAGTAAGAGAGAGGCAAAACGAATCTTGTTGGAAACATATCGGAAGCAATTAATCATTTGGTGCAATGTGCAAGTGCAAAAATGTTTAAATGTGTGAGTGTATATAAGTTGCATATTTTTTCTGTTATGTTTTCAGAATAATTTTGTTATATGTAAGTAGTTGTTGCTGGTAAAGCTGCTGTTGTTGCAATTACATCCGTTACCGCATCCAGTATCTTTTTCATTTTATCTTTTATGTTTCTTTCTTTTTTCCAAATTTTTCTTCTCATGCTGCTGCTACTAACCAATTTCAATGTGTTGGTGTGTGTTGTTTTCTTTTTGTAGCAAGTGTTTTATATGAAAATAAATGTCCTTTGGCTACAATAATAACAACAATTGCAATTTCTTTCTTATTGCATACATATAGCTCTGTATGTAGGAGTCCTCATCATCTTATTGCTACCAGGAATCCAACAAAAATTTTTGCTTATTTTAATTTATTTCTTTGGTATCCTGCGGTGTCTGTATGTATGTGTGCTCTGCGAATATTTTTGTCTGTTTTATTTTAGTTTTTTAAATTAAATTTGTTTTTGCCATAAAATTCTTTAAAATTAATTTTTATTATTGTTTAACTTCCGTTTTATGTAACCAGTTGTCAATTGATTATTGACTAAAAATATAATTTTCCCACAATCTTTATGATTTGTAAATGTCCTGTTTATTTTATAACAAGTGCAAGGACATATCAACTATTTGTTCTCACGAAAAGTACAAGGTCTTGTTGTTATCGTTGACATCTTGTTATATATAACGATAATTTATTTAACTGTAATACGTGTAATAGATGTTTTGTTGTGACCTTGTTTAGTTGGACAGGAGGGGGAAATCAAGTGTTTAGTTTGAAATTTTCTTGAACAAGTAAGTAATGAAAATATATTTAAATGAAGTGTGGTACAACTAAAACGCATGGTGTGTGTTGACGTTGCTTGAAATGGTCGTAGAAATTCAGATCTTCAGCCAATTAAATCTTGTAAGTCTGTTACTTCAAATTTTTATTCAAAGTTTAGCATGAACAATGTTCATTAAATGTGCAAATTTTGGTCATGATAAAAATCGAAGGAGTTTATCACTGGGCGATCATGCTTATATCTATTTCGCGATTTCTTTAGTCAAATCCACAAACTTAAAAAACATGAGTGGTTGATTCCTCTCGAAGATTGAAGCTTTAAAACACTGAAGCAGAAAAAATGTCATCTTGAGCTTGCATTTGGTTTATGGTTGGACCCTCATTTTTAAGGTGCACTTTACAATATCTTTGAACTTTTCTCGTAAATCAGTTGCGGTTAAATAAGCTGTATAATTAGTTCAAATCTTAGTCTTCTTAACAGATTCCATCTATTTCTATCAATTCGCTTAAAGCTGACTTCAAACCAAGTTAAAGTAAGTTTTCCGACATAATTTCCTACTTCTAGTCTGAGTCTAAACTATGGCAAAGGAAATTACATTGATGTCATTTTGCTCATCAAAACCAGAAAATGATCACCCAGTTGTTCGATCAGACTAGTTTTTGCTACCAACAGTTTTCTACATACTTTTCCAACCGAATCCGGTGCGTATTTTTAAGGTTCTTTTCGCTTAGAACCTCTAATGTAATCGCGAAATGAGATACACGTATGAAGGCATCGTTTTCTTGATAGTTGACTAATTTCGCTTATTATTCTGATACGCACCACTACCACAAGTGGTTATGAGGTTACATTATTTTTTCATTCCAAGAAAAAAATTATGAAAATTATGAACCTGATTATTTGCTACTGTATGACATTGGGGACCAGCGTTACCGTTGAGATTTCTCGACAAGTCGCACAAAATCAGATATCGAAAAATAAAGTCGCACTTAACCGGTGATTTGTGGAACAATACTTGCGTATACATAAGATTTAAGTTCCTCAAAGTGTTAT
This sequence comes from Cochliomyia hominivorax, assembly GCA_004302925.2. NCBI lineage: Eukaryota > Metazoa > Arthropoda > Insecta > Diptera > Calliphoridae > Cochliomyia > Cochliomyia hominivorax. Next base: position 84,431,026 of record PYHX02000413.1, on the reverse strand, counting down.
TTTTAAGGGGAGTTATAATTTACTAATCCTCCAAATTTCGTTAAAATTGCTTTGTATTCAGGACTTTTTGGTCCTTAAAACCCCATTTCGGGAGGAACATTTGTATGGGGACTAGGTGAAATAATAGATCCATCATCACCAATTTCCACAGGCGTTGTCCTTGGGTCACAATAATGACGCATGCCAAATTTTATTGAGGTATCTCGAAAATTGCGACCTGTATTTTGTTCACAAATTTTACATGAACAGCCAGCCAGACGGACGAACGTGCGTCTGATTTGAGTCAAACGGTATACTTTAAAGTGATGGTAGCCAACCAAACCAAATATGGTAGTGTAGGGTATAAATAGTTTTATTATAATATTTTCGAATAGGTTACGGAAAGATGACATTGTCTATCGAGGAGCTAATAAAAAAGTAAAAGTACTTGGATCAGTTATATATGCAATTTTTATGCTCCCTTACCAGTTCCCTTTCATGCACTAAAACACAATTAAATGCGAAGATTACAAAGCGTATGAGGCATACACATCAATATAGAACTTATATCGATAGATATAAGAGCTTATATAAGCGCTAACAGACAGAAGATCATTGACTCCGCTACCCGTATAAGTGATTTTAATGAATGTCAAATCTTTATTCTGCATGATGTATTCTTGAACTTGTATTAAATAACTTGAACCCTTCATACTTAAGCCCTCCATACAACAATTCATACAGAATGAAAAAATTATTTTCTTATGAAAGCTTTTATGCGGCAGTTATTCTCAAAAATACTGCTCTTCACGTCTGTGACAAAATTTTAATTTCCAACCAATTGCACATGAAACGTGTTATACATAAAAATTTCAATTATTATAATTTTCTCTTAAATCAGATAAAACAAATCTGCAATTTTTTATTTAATTTCTTACAAATTTATTTCAACCAACTTCTTCTTTATCTGATTTAATTCCTTATCATCCTCAAGATACTGTTACCAAATAATCAATTAAATGTTATAAAAAACACAAGAAATCATTATTTATTTCAACATGATTTTAAACAATTAACTGATTAAGATCTTTTCCATTCTTCCTCCATCTCTCTCTCTCGTATAACAAAACTTCAGTTATTTAAATGGATTTCATTAAAATTTCTTTTTCAACTCTACGCTTTTTAATTCAAAAGCTTAAAAAAAGTTATATTTCCCTTTGGAAATTTATAATGCAACGACAGTTACAAGTTGCCACTGATCAAGAAAATAAAAATGGATCATTATTTATTTCGCGCTTAACCATAAAACAACAACAACAACTACAGACATAACATTATCTGCGGGATCAGATCAGTAGTTGTAAGTAATAACAAAACAATGTTGTTTTCTTTACATTTTGAAAGCTGAGTAGCTTTGCAAAAGTTTTTCTTCTTGAAAGATCAGCAACTTTTAAGTTAAGCAACATTGTTGTCTGAAATGAAAAAATATGCTCCTGTCAGTACTGAAGATTGTTGGCTGATATCTCACAGAGGAATTGTGTTTGGAATGCGTTGTAAATTGAATGTTTTTCCTTCGTTTTCTTATCAGTTTTAAATTGTTTTGTATTAAAGGAAAAATGGCTCAAAATAAAAAGTGCGTATGAAAGGAACACCACAATAAAGGAAATATAAAACAAATTTAAATATTTGGAAATTGTGGAACTATACCATAAGATCAGGAATATGGAGAGAAAAAAATATTTCAAAGAGGTATTGAATTTAATGGAGTTTTAGTAGAAGAACTCTTTCCATTTGAGTTTGATATTTTGAACATGGTCTACCAATTAAAGTAAAGAACAGTGGAATGCAACAATAATAATTTATCAGACAGTGGGATAAGATGCACAGAGTGAACAAATGCATTGGAACTAAACTTGAATTCGACTTGAATCGAACTAGAACTGAAATAAAGTAGAAATGAATTAGAGTGGAACTAGAACTGAACTAGAACTGAACCAGAATTTAACTTGAACTGAAGTAGAACTGAAGTAGAACCGAACTAGAACCGAACTAGAACTGAAGTAAAACTGAACCAGAATTTAACTTGAACTGAACTAGAACTAAACTAGAACTGAGATAGAACTGAACCAGAATTTAACTTGAAGTGAACTAGAACTAAACTAGAACTGAGCAAGAACTTAACTAGAACTGAACTAGAACTGATCTAGAACTGAACTGGTACTGAATTAGAACTAAACTAGAACTGAGCTAGAACTGAACTAGAGCTGAACCAGAGCTGAACTAGAACTGAACCAGAATTTAACTTGAACTGAACTAGAACTGAACTAGAACTAAACTAGAACGAGCTAGAACTGAAGTAGAACTGAACCAGAATTTAACTTGAACTAAACTAGAACTGAACCAGAATTTAACTTGAACTGAACTAGAACTAAACTAGAACTTCTAGAACTGAACTAGAATCCAGAACTGAACTCGCACTGAACCAGAACTGAATTTAGAACTGAATCTAGAACAAAACTAGGACTTAACTAAATTTAGAATTGAGCATCACAAGGTGATATAGGAAGTTTAACTAGAACTGTTTTTTAAGCTTAACAAGAAGAAGAGCTTGAGATTAAACTCGAAGCTCTGTTTTAGGCTGAATTAGAAGATGAGCCATAATGTGATCTAGAAGAAAACTTGACGTAGATCAATTAGCTTTCGTAGGAGCTGAGCTAGAAGATAATATAGAGGCAGAAATATAAGTTTAACTTAACTGAAAGCTCAGCTGAACTAAATATTGTGAAGGATGCTGAATTCTATCCTGAGTTAGAATCTGAACTTGTAATTTAAGTAGATGTTGAATTAGAAGTTTAATTACAAGCTAAATCAAAAGTTTAAATTAAACCTAAACTTGAAGCAGAATCAAGAATTAAACTAGAGGCAGAGCTAAAATTATAAGCTCCAGTAGAAGTTGGACAAGAAGCTAAACTTGTGTCTGAACTGACAATTTAAATAAAAGCTAAAGTTATAAAGTGAAGTGGAAATTTAAAGTGCAGCTGACTTTAGAGTGGAACAAAAAATTGAACTAGAAGTTATGCAAAAAACTGAACTTAAAGCTCAGATTTAAGTTGACCAAAAAGCTTAACAAGTAGTTTGAGTTGGAGCTAATCTTCACTATATGCTGAAATGGTAGTTGAAATGGAAACTGAAATGAAAGCTAAACTAGAATCTGAATTGAAATTTTAACTAGAAATCAGCTTTGTCGGAAGCTGAATTAAAAGCTGATCTGGAAGTTTTATTAGAAGGTGAATGGGAAATGAACATTTTTCTTCAATTTAATCACTGTGCCTTATTTACCACTACATGTTTACACCATAAATGTAAAATGTTATAGAGCAAAATAAACCTTTCATCTGTCCTCGTGGAATGAACTCTTTCTCTTCATTCTTTTTTGGGGCTGATATTATGGTTTTAAACAAAGTCTGCGTTTTTTTTTTTGTAGTTTCGGCATTCGTTTTCAACAAATAAATGTTTGCTTATTGTAGTTAATAACCAAAAGCATTTGTCTTTATGGACAAACCCGTTCAAGAGTCCCAAAAAACTAAACCAATGAAACCTCTAACGAGTAAAGGAGAAAAGAATCTAAAAAGGCGTTATGAAGTTTTCATTCACATTTCAGCTTCTGTTTTGTTGTTTTATTTCCAATTTTTTATTTCTTTCGATTTTTTTATAGATATTTAATGATTATGCTGCTGCTGATGATGATCCATCAGAGACACTCAACATCAACATGAAAATGCAATTTGTTGGGGTTCTTTTTTTCTTGTATACGATTTTTTTATTAGTCTGTTGGTCCTCGTTGCTCACTCTCTCTCTCTCTCTTTCAGTCCGTTGCTGTTGATAAAAGGTTTTTTTAGATTTTGAATATATTTTTTTGAGTTTTGTTGCTTTATGCGGTCGTTACGATTTTTAATGATATGTATGATAGTTTTTGATTGGAAATAATATGTCTGTTTGTATATCTGGACAACAACAAAAAATAAAGAAAGATAAACTTGCTTGTGATATGTTGTATGCAAACACTATTAACGAAATCCATCTAAAGATTGATAGACTGATAAAAGAAAAATCATTTATAATTTTTTTTCCAAAAGGACAAGAGGACTTATTGACCCAGGCACATAAACCAAGTAGTCTATCAATGTTTGTATTCATTTGTTTTACTAGAAGTTTTTTCGGAAAATTTTTATAGCCAAAGGAAAGATAGACAAATTGTTGCAGGTTCAATATGTGAGAAATGATAATTTTTAGTTTTAATGACATTTCAAATGAATCGAAATAAAAAATGTTTATGAACTTTAAAAAAGTATGCTAATGGAGGGAAAATCATTAACGTCATTAATAAATTAATGAAAATTTTTATATATTTTAACTTCAATGAATTTTAAAGTCATTATTTTTCCAATCTTCTCAATAGGTCAATGCCACTATTTTAAACTTCTTAGAGAAGATGCTCTCTCTTTATAGAGTTTGAAATTTCAAAGTAATAAAGACTTAATGGTTCTATCCTGATGGCGCGAATCAAAGGAGGTGGAAGTGAGTGTAATATTTTGCAGGCTAATAGTACTGAAAATTCATACAGCTGAGGAATTATAGGAAATACGTCGAGATATCATGATTATTTCCGACGGCATGGCAGCGCTTCTGTCCCTTACGGGTGTTTACGTGACATTAAATTTTGTCCGAGAATGTCGGACATCATTAAGTCTGATGGCAAAGCATTTAAAAAACACTGATCAGGGTGCATGGACATGGCACTAATCAGGTAATAATAAATCAATGATATGGCCTAGATTGAATCATATCAGGCAATCACTCCTACTCAACATCTCAAGCTTTCCAAGGAAACGGTTTTACTAATTTGTAATGAAAAATATTTAATTTCGTTTTGTAAATGTTTAGAGGAATTTATGAATATTTATAAGTCTTCAGTTTATAGTTGGGACTTTATGAACCGAATCCACTAAAATTATTTAACATTTTCAACAAGCCCCAACTTGGTCCTACAAAAAGTTGGTCAAGGCTTTATAGGTCTACCGGCAAACTGTTGTCAATGTTATTTTATAGTACCGGTAAAACTTGTCCGTTTATAAAAAATCTGGTTCGGGTTAAAGAAATGGTCCACATGATTTTTCTTAAGCCAAGAAAATGGAAAGAATTTTCACTAGAGTTGCCAAAACATCCGGTAAGAAAACAGGTGGGTTGGGTTAGTGCATGGACTATTTTTGCATAATGAAATATTAGTTCTGGCAGATCATTCGTAGCACCTGGTAAATATTTTATATTGCTGATGTTCAAGGGAATCTTGAATAATTGGTGACAATAACTTCCTTGAATCGACATGAGAAAATATATATGTACTTGTTAGACTGAGATTTAAAACGAAAACGAAATGACAAAGTTAATGCACCTTAAAAATTGCCCCTATCACCACAGTCTAGGAAATATTAATGATGAAGACTATTTACCAGTAACCTAAGATATTTAAGGTCGTCTTTTTAAAACAATCCGAATTCTGCTTTAAAAACAATGTGACACAATTAGTCCAATGATGTTTCCAACAGACAGGCGGTCATAACTTAATCGACAAAATATATATGAGGCTGAGCTATCACCACAAGGAAATTCTGAATGACATAAAAAAAGCAATGTCTATTCCAAAATATCAGCTGTTTTGAATGATAAAACTGTGTCATACAATCCTTTAGGCAAAACATATTTGACAACCACAAAATTATTCGAAATTACTTTCACGTTTTTTTTTACAGTTTAGTTACTAACTAATCTTAACACGAGTGTTAATCACGTGCCCTAAAAGAACCATCATCCTGCTGGGGGCATTTAAATAATTTTGTTAAACAATAATTTTAAAATAATTTTCATAAAGTCTGAATGGAAAACAAAATTATGGCGGTAGGAACCTCCATTAAATTTTCGGAACTCCAGTAGGGATATAAAACTCGTGCTGGATAAGTGTTTGAATTAAAACACCTTTTTGTAAAAAAATGTTATATTACAGATGTAACATTAACAGTTTGACTAGACGGTTATTATAATCCCGCATAATTTTATTAAATAAATTAAAATTCTTTTCTGGGTAATAAAAACACACAATGACACATGTCCAAACAAACTAAATACCCTGGCAGATGTATTAGAATTAAGAGACAAAGAAATGAAATTTATAAAAAAAGTAAGAAAGCTACATTCGGCTATGATGAATCTTCAATACCCTTCGCTATAGATGTCTAAGAAAGTAATAATTATGTAAATGTAAACGTAAATGTACATTATAAGCACATACACACAGAAACTCATAGAATACACATATATATAATTTTCGGGTATAACTTTTTTACATTAAACGATTTATAATTGATAATTTTACAAAAGTTCATCGCTTTAATTTATAGGTTGTCTCTGATATCAGTCTTTATATCTTAACATGAGCTCTTTCAATTATTGCGGACAGACAGACGGATAGAAAAATAGATAGACAGACAGATAGACAGATAGACGAACATAGCTGAATCGACTCAGATTTTGATTTAATTCAGTAATATAAATACAGTAAGGGGTCTTAGATGATTCCTTCTTAGCGTAACACACGTAATGACAAAGTTAAAATACCCTCTTCACCATTTGTATTGGTAGAGGATATACAAATATTTCGATTGACCAGCAGTTTTATAATTTTGAAATTCTTTAAAAAATAGAAAAAAAACCATTCAAAAAAATTCAAAAGGATATAGGACAATAATTTATTAGCTATTGAAAATAAATACCAGATTTCAATTAAATACAGTAACCAGCATTAGCACCCACAGATAAATATAATTTGACACTTGAATAGAAAGAGGATCCAATGGCCAGATTTGGCATTGACCAATTTCAGCATTTACACAATAAAAGTAACGTAAATTTTCTTATTTACTGCATATTGTTACGTTTTGAAGGATTCTTTATTCTTAAAAAAATAAATAATTATTTTTTCTCAAGCAACTGCAATTTTGTCCTTTTTCACTTAAGTCTATACATTCATCCATCCGTCCGTCCATCTGTCTTTATTTTATTTATTTGTGTGTGTCCTTGTTCTTTGGAATTATTCGTTGTACAAGGACATTTTCATTAGCTATAAATCACTATGGTTTTTCAATCTTCTACTTTTTTTCTTTTGTCCTGCACTTTTATTTTATTTCAAATATTTTTATTTATTTCTTTGTAAATTGTAATTGAATTTCATATTGTACAATTGTTTTTCTTCACAATATTGTAAAACATTTGTAATGAAAACACAAAAGAGCCATTATCAGTGACCATAATGAAATCATAATTGGCCCTGGCTGCAGTTTATTCTTAATATTTTTATTCTTTCATTTATTTCTTATTTGTGTTTATTCTTATGGTTGTCTTAGTTACAATACAATTGCAAACATATTGTTCATTTTATATTTTTTGTACAATATTAAGAAGGTTTCGAAGAATTGCACTTGAGGAAGGTGTGAAAATAAATGGAATGGGGAAGGATAACGGAGCGGCAAATGTTGAAATAGTCAATAAATGATGGAAATTTGAGTTGTAAAACAAATTCTCAGGAGAAGTTCAATTCTAGTTTAGTTATAGATTAATTCTGAATTTGGTTTTAGATTAATATTTCTTCTAGTTAACTTCTAGTTAAACAACCTGAGTTGCAACTAGATTAGCTTCTAACTAAGCTTCTAGTTCAGCTTTTAGTTAGCTTCTAGTTCAGTCCGAGTTCAATTCTAGTTCAGCTTTTGATTCAGCTTTTTTTAGCTTCTGATTCAGCTTTTAATGCAGCTTCTAGTTCAGCTTTTAGTTTAGTTCTAGTTCATTTCTAGTTCAGTTCTAGTGCAATTCTAGTTCAGTTTAAGTTCAGTTCAAGTTCAGCTTCTAGTTCATTTCTAGTTCTGTTCTAGTTCAGTTCTAGTTCAGTTCTAGTTCAGTTCTAGTTCGGTTCTAGTTTAGTTCAAGTTCAGTACTTATTCAGTTCTAGTTCAGTTCTAGTCCTAGTTCAGTTCTATTTCTAGTTCAGTTCTATTTCTAGTTCAGTTCTATTTCTAGTTCAGTTCTAGTTCAGTTCTGGTTCAGTTTTAGTTCAGTTCTAGTTCAGTTCTCGTATAGTTCTAGTTCAGTTCTAGTTCAGTTCTAGTTGAGTTTTAGTTAAGTTTTAGTTCAGTTCTAGTTCAATTCTAGTTTAGTTCTAACGCAAGTTCAGTTCCAGTTTTGTTTTAGTTCAGTTCTAGTTAAGCTTCTTGTCGAGTTCGATGCTCAACTTAGTTATTCTTCCCCAATAAATCAATTCATAACACCAAACATATTAAATTGTCAATGTTGGTGTTCCACCAAAAATATTAAAATTTATTACCATTACGATCCTTTTCACACTAAACTCAACACCAGCAAACACTTGTACCCAGCATGAGATCAAATATTTTGTGGAAATTTAAAAAACACACACAAACAATTTAATTCCAATAGTACAAATATTATTCTCCCTATAAGTTTTTTACCATTTCCATCTTTTTTTTTTTTTTGCAATATGAGAAAATTGTAATGCAATGAACAAGTTGGTGTGGGTCCCTTTTTCCTGGACAATTTTCCAGGAACAAAATGCAATAATAAAGTAAAACTCAATAAGAATGCAATGAAAAGGATATTTGAACAGTTGGTAGAGAGTGTAAAATTTTCACACCAAAAGTATGCTAAAGGACAAAACAACAACACCAAAAAGGTAGAGAAGATGAATTTTTGTAAAAAAAAACAACAATTTTCAAGAATCTTGCTATGTAAATGTAAATGTGAATATTCAAGTGTGTGTGTTCGTGTGAAATATAGTTTGCGTGTGTCAATGTTGCTGTTGCAAGTAGAACACACGCGTGCAAACATTTCTGTCAAAAATAATAAACTAAGTGTTACATACAGAAAAAGACAGGCAGACAGACAGACAGTTTCATAGAGAGTACGACAGACAAAGAGATAAAAATAAAACATAGAATATTGTAATTAATGCCAAACAATGGTTACTTTTGTCAGCTTTTATAGACATAAATTATACCCCAGAGATTCAAGGTTAGACATTGACTATAAATGTAAAACAAAACTAAAAAAAAATGTTATAATAAACAGGACATTTATAATACAAACAAATAACCTTCAATTGATACATAAATATACACTCACACATATACGTTTACATGTGTATGTGTGAAAGGATACATGTTTTAAAATTTACATCCAATGCATCCTTTTAACAATGTATTTTATTTTGACTTTATTAAGATCAATTACTGTCCTTGGGCGAAATTCCTATTATCATGATGACATTGAAAGTGGTAATATTAACAGGTATATAGATGAACGAAAAAAAATAATAAAGTTTATTTATTTCAGTTATAAACTAATTATTTAAGTCAAGGGCAATATTTATTTTATCACATATTCTAAATGCTTCAATTATCGGAAAATTGAAGGTTAATTGTTAATCTTTAAGGAGTTTTGTTACGAATTTATTACTTTTTTGTCAAATATGCTTTAAATTAAATAAATTGAAGGATTTTTTAAACAAAACAAGAAAATAGGACGGGACTGGATCTTTATAATTATGTATACAAAAATCTAGTGTGTTTTTTGTATGTGTAATAGTTTAAACCTTATAGAAAGCTAAACGGCTAACCAATTTCTTGAAATTTTCACTATATCTTCCTGGAAAGACACGTAGGCTAAATTTTTCGGACAAGGTCCTGGGGGGAACTACCCCCATACCAAGTAAATATAAATTATTGAATATCTAAAAAACTAAAGCAGCGACGGTATAAGATTTTGTAACAATCATGCTACTTGAGGGAAAATTTACGGAGAATAATATAAGACTGATAGATTAGGGGAGAGAGGGGAAGCTCCACACAAAGCAAATATAAATTATTGAATATATACGGAACAAGTACTGCGAAAGTTCGAAATTCTGTGAGAGAGCTTAACCGAGAAGGGAGAGAGAGTCTTAAATTTCAGTAAGATAGCTTCACCGAAAAGAAATATAGAATGGAAAGGAGCAGGGGCAGAGATAGTACTCAAACAAACTAAATACTGAATTTAAAATATTAAATATCCATATTACAAAGGGAGTCTTGAAATTTTATAGCAATAATTTTCTACATGAAGTGTTTCACTGGATAAAATTTAGCACGCATAGGATCTGGGCGAGAGGTACCCCCAATTTTAATTATCGATTATCTTAAGAAATAATACCTAAAGAACTGTTTCACTGTACAATATGTACGATAAATAGGGTGAAGAAAATAGTATTTGTTAAATATTTAAAGAACTATTACAGCGATAAAGTTACTGGAAAAATTAAGAACGGACTAATACAGCGAAAGTCTTCCAATTTGAAAAATTTCCATTGCAAATAACTTTTATAATACTCAGCGTGATTTATTAAATTTCTTGCGTAATCTAAGACAGAGGAGAATTTTTGTGCAGCTGCAAGTTTTAGAAAGGTTTCTATTAATTAGGGCTACTTCGGAGCAGTAAACTGAAAGAAGTCAGAGAATCAAGCACAGGATACATACTTGTTGTTGTTACAATAAATATATTATTTTATCCGTAAATATCCCCTCTAAATTTGGGAAGCGTGACGAAATAGTTATGGTTGATCTTTTGCTACATTTGCTTCTGATAGAATAGAATAATCGGTTCTGACAGAAACCACGATTCACAAACATATTTTTTTCTATAGCGTATCATGAATAGCAACATAAAGATTTAATATACAATCAGAGATGATGAGTACCAATTGGTTGTGACCTTCAAACTCTGCGCTTATCTCAATGAAACTTGTAATATTAAATATTTACTTTCAGTCACTAATAAATTAATATCGATGCTAATTGATTTAGACAAATTGCACTAGACTGAATTTTACATTCTATTACTTCCACCAACAGATCATCAATGGAATATTGAAGCAGCTGTTTGCAATCATTGAAAGATAAGATGCCAAATAATCTGTACTTTATCTCTTTGGTTACGTATTTCAGAACATTCATTGTACCTTCGTGGAAGTCTTAAGAGTATCGCTTTTGAATATTAAAAAAAGTGACTAGAACTCTAGAACTCATGATGTTAAAACTGAAAATTCAACAAAATAAGTTTTAGAAAAGGGTAGTGGAGGGATCTATTTGGCGTACTCTTTTATTGTATGAAGCAAGGTGGGTCATGGTCTTTTGTTTATTGTATAATTGTGAATGAATGCACAAAAATTAATAAAACATGTGCGTATCGTTCTTAGATCCACTGTAGACTGACATGGAAATACAATCGACCTTTAAACCTGTTTCTGCACACTCCTGTCTATGGAGTGTGCAGAAACATTATAATTGACCGTTAAGTTTTGGAATACATCGAAAAGGTCAAGGTCTGGTATATAAATATGACGAAATTATTTTTGGTCCTCATATACCATGTTCGCAGGCTTTTTAAATAAAAGAATATTGTCAGATTTTTAAAAAAATAATTCTTTTCGCAGCAAAATTTCGATGATAATTATATGTACACTTTAAATTCTTCAAGTTACAAAATTTACAAGGATCTTCCACTTAATCTTGCCAATAAGATGCATTTGTACTTTTTTGAATCTCTAGAATCTCTGGTATGTTAAATATGCCATTTTGTGGGTAACTCCATGAAGGAAATATAAACGATTCCATAAAATATATAAAAGTGCAAGTCAAAATCTGAATAGATTTGTCTATCTCCGTCAGTCTGCCTGTATGTTGTTGACATTTATAAATTTACAATTGGAATTTATCCAAAGTATTTGCTATTGAACCAAAAAATTCGCATTCAAAATCGGTTAAATTCAGTAGAAAAAATTATAGAATAATATCTGAGACAACTTCGGAAAACTAAAAAATTAACACAGTTTTGACTGTGACTTTATTTCATTTTTAGAAAATTTGGTATACAGGTAACTCCTTAATTGGAAAACGTTACAAAGATTAAAATTTTGGACTAAGTATTTGGGTAAAAGTATCCATCTTACCAACATCAACATCTTTCCTTTGGATTTAGTATTAGAGAATGGTGGCCACCCTACCAACAAAACATTTAATATCGCATATCTCTATAACTGTTACTAATAAAAATTGTTCTCATTACTTTTTCATTAGGTTTATTAAGAGATTTATCATATGATCACAAGACTCCCGATTTTAGAGTAAATTTTGTAAAACTTCTCTATCTAAAGGAAAAACTTTTAATTTAAGAGTTTAAAATTTATTTTAAATCCAAATAAAGTTTTACCTTAAATTCTACAAAAATCATTATTTTCATGAATGTTTACTTAGTTGTGTCTTCCAAGAGGATTATAATTTTAATTATCTGTGAGAAAACTTTTCAACTTTCAGTCATAACAATTCAGACTTTTAAGACAGATTTATTTTGAAATTATGTAATAATTTTTTCATTTTTCTAAAATTCTAAAATTAAAGTAATAAACAGAATATTAAATTTCAGATACACAAAGACCTAAATAAAAGTTGCTCCAAAACAAAAGAAACTACTTTCTTACAATAAATGACCTTGTCATAAAAATATAAACTTAATACACAAAAATAAAACTTATTTAAGTAAATACAGAATGAGATCGAAAAATTCTTAACATACATAAATATGTAAAAATAAAAACGAACCCACTTAACTAACAATTTTATTTCGTTTATTTAATTGAAATTGAAAATAATCGGTAGTGACGACATTTTGAACTTTTCTTGGACGTGGTTCAATTAACGTTTAATTTTGGTTTCAGTCACTTTGCTCGAACCACATATTTGGACACCTTTTCCGTCTTCTATTCTATTCTTTAAGAGCTTAATATCTCTCCAGTGGCCTTAGCTCCGGGCAGTTTATAGAATTTGCCTCTCGCGGTACATATACCACATTATTATTGTACCACTGAAGGGCTTGTTTACTATAGTGACAGGGTGGCAAGTCTGGTCAAAAATATGAGGACACGTTATAAAGTGTCATGAATGAAAGCAATCTTTATAGTAAAAATTCCTTGATGTAAAATTCGGTATATTTAGAGTCCATTATAAAATATGATTGGCTTCTTTTGCCGCAACAGCATATTGCTTCGCATATCAAGAACTTATTGAGAAATGTTTATAAATGTTTTGTAATTTTTCAACGCTCTTTCAAGCTTAAAGTTGTTGACCAAGTGGTAAAAATCTGCCATTTCATCATTTACTATGCAGCAAGAACATTTTAAGCTTTGTATGTTTTTAAGCACTGACCTAACCAGGCTGCTCTCCTGCCGGATGTGTTGGGAGCTGTTATGAAAATGATTTATATTTTTTTTTGGGGGGGGGGCATAGAAACATTATGCGAACAATTCCTTCTACCTGAAACAGGTCGTCTATCAACGGACAAGTTCATACGATACTGTTTAATAATAGTGAAAACAGTTTGATGGCATAAAATATTTTTGTAGGACCAAGTTGGTTTTTGTTGAAAATATTGATTATTTTTAATACGCCTATTTCTGGTCACTTATTTCAATCATATAAACAATAAAGTTTTAATGAAAAACGTGTGTTGAGAATATTTCAATCTCATTTCTTAATATCTACAAAATATTAACAAATATTTGCTATTAAAAAAGTATAAAGATAATTCCAAAAAATAATAACGATAAAAATCATTTCTATTCAAATAATATAAAATAAGGATGACCTTCGCAGATAATTGATACATAAATCAAACGGAAAATCTTAATTTATACAAAATATTACGAAAAAGAAAATATATTTAAAAGAAATATAGAGGAAGCAACAAAAACAATCCAGCCACTCAGCCATTGAGCCATTATTGAAAAACAAATGACCTTGAATTTAAAATGAATTAAGAAAATTTTCTCATAAATATTTTTATAAGAAAAAAATGCAAAAATATGAAAAAAAGGAAAATAACTGAGAAAAACCATAAAGTTAAATCCGAAAATATAAAATATTTTATTTTAATTCATGCACAGTGGGATATAACACAACAACAGCATAGAGCAACAAGGTTATGGCGACAGCAAACAAGGATGCGTATAACAACTGTGCATTTGTGTTTGTGTCATAATTTTTATCTAAAGGGAATAAAGCAAAATGTGTGGCCTTGAAATGTTCTCTTCTATAAAATTTAAAATAAGAAACATAAAATTGACATCATAAGTGCCACGTGTTACTTTCAACGCGCTCACGAAAAAGAAATTATAACATCAAGAAAATAAACAAACACAAAACTAAAACGCACACGGAGAATTAAAAGAAAGGATGTTCATGAAACCATCATTTATAACTAGAGGAAGCACTCAAGGAAACATATTAACATTATTAAAACAATAACAATGTTAATCAGGGAAAATAGTGCAAAAGGAAATTACATTCCTTTACTTGCACCCAAACACATACACACACACACACACTTAAATGTAATTATAGTTAATTGTTGAAAGTACATAATCTTTCTTTCGTTGAGCATTAAAGGTTACATTATGAGCTAATTAGAAGAGTCCTTGAAGTAAAACATACACGCGATCTTTAGTGATCTGTTGATAAATGGCATGCGCAACCTTGATGATGGAGGCCTTGAAAGAATATCAAATATTTGGACTTCTCTTTGGGAAAATTTTGTCGTGTGTTAACTTTAACAGCATATGTCCGAAGATGTTATTATGAATGCCTGCAGGATAAGGCCAACGACAAAGATGTTTCTTTTGTAACAAATTATTAAGTTTCAAAGGTTAAATTTGTAAATATAACATCTAATGAACCTTGGAAAATGTTAAATTCAAATTCATATCAAAATAGCTCAATAGCGAATAGTCTCAGAAACCTCTAAGGAAAATTCTAAGTCATAACTTCTAATTCGGGTTCTACAACTTTTTAATATTCATCTGCTCGTTACGTTCTAGATCAATTTATAGTTCAGTATTTTTTTTTTTCAATTAATAGAAAAGTTCAAAGAAAAACTTTTCATAAGAATCAAGAACTCGTCATACAACATATTCTATTCCCAAAAAATATCTTTACCGGCGTTGAAATGAATGCTTTTCCAGGATTTACGTATAAGTTTTTGAATTAGGGTTAAAAGTGTTGGGTGAAAGTATAGCACTTTTTCAAATTCTATTTCAGTTCTATTTTATTTACAGTTCCCTTTCCAGTTGGGTTTTAAGTTCACCTACAAAGTCAGCTTAAAGTTCAGTTTCTATTTCAGCGCCAGTTCAGATCTTGTGCAACTGATAGTTAGGCTTCTATTTCCGACTGTAGTTCTTCTTTTTACTTAGTTTTTAGAACACTGCTAGTTTAGCTTTCCTTAAGCTTCAGTTTCTGGATCAGCTCTAGTTCAGCTTCTGGTTCAGCTTCTCGTTCAACTTCTATTTCAGCTGCTATTTCAGCTTCTGGTTTAACTTCTAGTTCAGCTTCTAGTTCAGCTTCTAGTTCAGCTTCTAGTTCATTTTCAGCTCCTTGCACAGCTTCTAGTTCAGCTTCAAGTTCATTTTCTAGTTCAGCTGCTAGTTCAACTCCTAGTTCAGCTTCTAGTTCAGTTTCTACTTGAGTTCTAGTTCAGTTCCAGTTTAATTGTAGTTTAACTGATAGTTCAGCTCCAGAAGCTGGTTATAAGTCAGCTTCTGTTTCAGTTTCTGGACCAATTTCTAGTTTAGCTGCTAGTTCACTTCTAGATTAGTTCTAGTTCAGCTTCTATTTCAGTTTCTCTGTTTCTACTTCAGTTTTGGTTTAATTTTAGTTATTTTCTAGTTCAGCTTCTAGTTCAATTCTTAATCAGTTCTACTTCAGTTTTATTTTTAGTTTAGTTCAGGTTCAGTTCTATTCACCTCTAGTTCAGCTCTACTTGAAGTTCAGTTTTTTTCCTTAATTGATTTTGACTTAAACAGTTAATTATAATCTTGAGTCCTTTCACAATTATTAACCCAAGTACAGTTTATAATTATGAAGTGTATAATAATAGTTTACTATAGATATGAGCAAACTGGATACTATTTAATTACACCACCCTCCCTTTTCCAATTTTTTCCTTTATAGTTTCGATAGACAAACATGAAATTGCTCACCTTTAGCTACAAGTGGCATTTACATCATGCATGTTTATAAATGATGCCCTTTAATCATGAGGACGCTTTCGACTAGTGAGTAGTTAGTGAAGCGTAAATATTCTACTACAAAATGCATTTCTGGGCACAGCTGCAAAGATTTTCAAAATTTCGTTTTGAATTCTTTCACAGTTGGATGTACATACATGCACATGCATATGCATTTGCCACACAAAACACATCAATCGTTTAATCATTTTGTAACATAACAAACAAAATTGTCACTGATGATAATCAGACAAGCGCCCACCAATTTTTCATTTCTATGTTTTTTTTTCAACAATTTTCTCTAAAGCCATGCAACTTAATTATGAAGTAGAGATACTTGAAATATATTGTTATGGTGTCTAGATATTCAATAGAATTTTAATACTAACTGTTGGTCCAATATGTCAATAATTTTTCCCATTTTCAATTTAAGCATTCATTCATGCATGAGCCAAAAAGCGAATAAAGAATATTCCCTCCACCACCAACAAAATAAAAACCCTTATTTGTGATTAAAAAAAAAAGATGTGGAAATGAAATTACTCTTGCCTGGTTTTGTTGCACGCAAAATGTGTTAATACAGTTTTTTCCTCTCTATCCAATTTTCAATATGAGTTTTTCCATAGCACGTAGCAGATAACAACAGCAGCATTTGTGCAACACATGCTATTGTTTGTTGTAAGTAGAAAATTTGTTGTGCCACAATACCAGTCAACGTCAAATCTTTATAGAAACAAAAAAATAATGTTCGAGTTTATTTTAGATTCATATGAATTTATTTACAAAAACTTAATAACTGCAAGGCACAACATTTACATCTCTAAAATATATTTTCGCTATAATTTAGTGGTTGTTTGATAAAATGCTTAAAGATACTTTCATTCACTCACTCATTCATTTATTCATGCATGCTTCTCTCATGCTCCCGTATGTTTTATGTTGATTTTTGAAATAAACAGAATAATAATTATAGGCTCGTTAGAGTGGGCATGTGTTAAAGGATTAACGCACACACATATTTACACACACACACACACAACAAATATATACACAACCCACAGGCAACAAGATGTATCTACTCTCTATTTATTATCCACTAAAAGTTTAGCAAAAAACAAAAACAACAATGAAATGTATTTATTTGATGACGTTGTTGTATCTACAATTTGTATATCTGCACATTTGGTACAAAAATTGTATTTATAATGATAATTGATTTGAAAATTATTATGATAATTTTATGGGAGGATCATGGGAAACGCGTGTTGTTAATCCTCAAGCACACTTTTGAATATAATTGTATTTTTTCGTGGATTAAAATTTGAATTTAATTTGGTATCAGTTGCATTATATGTTGTGAAATCAATTAACTTTTTGTTCAACTTAGGTCTGACGACAAAATAATGATGATTAATAAAAACCTAAAAACAGAATTAGGATTGGAAAAAAATCGAAATAGAAGCTGAATTATAAGCTGATTTATAAGCTGAACTAGAAGATGAACTAGAAGCTGAACTAGAAACTGAACTAGAAACCGAACCAGAAACTGAATTTGAAGCTGAACAAGAAGTTGAACTAGCAGCTGAACCGGAAGCTGTATTGGAAGCTGAACTAGAAGCTGAACTTGAAAGTGAAATATAAACAGAAACTGAAGAAGAAAATAAACTAGGAACTGAGATAGAATCTGAAATTGAAGCTGAACTGGAAGCTAAACTACCAACAGACCTAGAAACTTAACTAGAAACTGAACTAAAAACTGAACTAGAAAATCAACAAGAAAACCAAAAGCTTAAATAGAAGTTGAACTGCAAGCTGAACTGGAACTACAAGCTGAACTGGAAGTTGAAAAATAGGCTGATTTAGAAGATGAACTAGGAGCTAAACTATAAGCTGAATTAGAAGCTGAACTTAAAAATGAACTAGATGCTGAACTAGAAGCTGAACTAAAAGCGGAACTGGGTGCTTAACTAGAAGCTTAACTGGAATAAATTAGAGCTGAAATAGAACTGAACTAGAACTGAACTTGAACAGAACTGGAACTGAACTAGAACTGAACTGGAACTGAACTAGAACTGAGTTTAAACTGAACTAAATCTGAACTAGATCTAAACAAGAATCTGACTTAACTGCTAGATTAAAATCGAAACTAAAAACTGAATTATAATGTGAACTAAAAGCTAAACTGGAACCTAATCTTTAAGGTGAACTCGAGTCTGAACTAGAAGCTGAACCAGAACTAGATCTTAACTGTGGCACCCACTGAAGTTAGACTTACTTTTCCCAGGTTTTCTTGTCAGTTATTGTATTTGTTATTTTGTTCTTTAAATAGTGTTTTTATTACCAATATAATAATTAGTTTCAAGGAGACAATCTTTGCCATTAACCTTTGTCCTATAAAAAAATTTTCCCAAAGGTGTTAACATAACATCCTTTCTCAAATACCTGACATTTGGCTTTCATATATATGCTGTTAAATATAACACACGACAACATTTTCCTGAAAAAATCGTTATTTTTTCAAAGTTTCTATTCTCAAGGCTGCCCATGTCATTTATTTATTTTTCATGAGATCATTAAAGATCGTGCGTTGGTTTTACTTCAAGGACTCCACTAATTAGCTCATAATGTAAGATATTAGGCTCAATGAAAGAAAGAGAGTACTTTTGATAATCGGCTATAATTAAGTTTAATTGTATGGATATATTTAAAGGAAGTTCAGAGCAACTTTGATTTATATTAATAGTATATGAAAATTGGTCCTTAAGGTTTACCTTTTATTCAAATGAAACTTTTAAGATTTTGGAATCTTTTGTGTCGAAATATTTCACCTGACTTAAACCTTCAAAATCCATATTTTCTTAATGAATTTCCACAGAAATTGGTTTGAGGTTATAGGAAAATCTTAAACCAATTTGTTGCAAAAAATTTCAGGTCAAATATGTGCGGTTATACTTTTCTTAAGATAAAGAAAGCGAAAAAGGTGTGATATTATTTTTTAGAAGAAATTATCCTAATGAAATTTTTGTTCTTTAAACTCAAACCTAAAATAACAAAAAAGTGCTATAATAACTAATTTGATCCTTTTTGTTACCACTTTTCAGAATGATGATTAAAAAGGAGACAAAAATAAATAAACAAAACAGAAGATTTTTAAATTG
The DNA here is from genome assembly GCA_004302925.2 of Cochliomyia hominivorax. NCBI lineage: Eukaryota > Metazoa > Arthropoda > Insecta > Diptera > Calliphoridae > Cochliomyia > Cochliomyia hominivorax. The sequence goes on along the minus strand of PYHX02000413.1, from coordinate 84,411,682 downwards.
ATATTTTTGACAACTTAAGATTATGATTTCGGTATTATTTTTGTTTTTTTTATTTTCAATGTTTTTTCCATATTCCTTGTAATCCTGCCGCCAAAATAATAATAACAATATCCTTATTATAGGTCACACTTTTGTATTAACATTTAAGTACACATGTACATAAATATGTAAGTATGTAAGTATGTTCATATGTATGAACATATGTGTAAGAATATATGTCAGTATGTAATCATATTGTTTGATTTTTTATTATTGTTTATATATTTTCTTTTGTTTTCATTGTACGTATTTTTGTTGGATATAATTTTACTCCCGACCTAAGAAATTGGCTTAATATACATGAAAAGAAGAGAATAATATTTTTTTTAGTCTCGGAATTTTCTTTATATTCAGATGAATACAGAAATAAATATATCCTTTACAAAAAAATATTTATTCACTACTGTATTTAAAAGTCGTATGTTATGTTAATAGAGTGAAAAGTATTAAAAGGTACAAAAACAGACTTTTAGTCCTGAATAAGAGTAATTCCAAATATGCCTTCCATTTTCCTTCACAAAAAAAAACTATTTGTTCATTACTGTATTTCAAAGTCTTATTTTAGGTTAAGAGAGTGACACATATTAAAAGGTACAGAACAGACCTTAACACAAATAATTCCAAATTGTGCCTTGTAAATTGTAATGATCGTTTCAAAAAGATTACTGAACTTCCTCTATTTCCGTTTCCTTTATTAACTTTCACTCTGTTATTGGACCATTTCTTTATAAGTTATTTCTCAAGACACATCGTATTATTATATTTCTTATTCCTCCAGACTTAATCCCATTTTTATGTCTTTATGTATTCTCTAACAGAGTTTTCTGTTATTTTGCCCGTTTTGTTTTGTCGTTATTTAATAAAATCCAAAAAAATTTATACATTCGTCTTTACTCATGGAATTTGGTTTTGGTTTTATAAATCCTTGTATGACGGCTGTTTTTTCTCTCTCCTTTAAAACTCTATTTATTCTACATGCCCTCCTTTAATGTATAGAATTGTATTTGGTATTGTAGGCCCATGTACATTATTAAGCCAATGACTGTTACACCTTTTTATTTATTGACTTGTTTTTTCTTTGTCAGATTTTGATGGCGCGGAGAAATAACATTATTATGGTTAACAGGATTATGTCAACAGTCATAAAAATATTATGTTTATAAATATTTGAATGTCTGTAGAAATAAATATGAAGGCAAGTAAATTTTATTAGCTGAAAGAAATGTGTTATGATTAGCGATAGAGACATTATAAAGACGATGGAATTTTGAAATCTCCCTGAATAACAACTAGATAATCAAAATCAAGACCATAAACATATTAGGAGGGTTGTCCAAATTTGAATGAAAGAAATCAAATTAAGGTTGTTGTATTACTATATGCCAGTTTACCAAATTTCTGATTTCTATATCGATTGGAACTGAATCTAAAATTTCGCAATAATATTTTGATAGATGTCCATTTTCATAAATTTAAGTACATTTAAATATATATTGTGAAATATCCATCCTTCATAAAAATAATGAAAGATAGAAGTTTCTGGATGACAAAATGTTTAATATTGGATCAAAATTATCAGTTCAAAATATCGGTTAATAAATTTCGCTCTTCATTACACCATATTCATTTATATGAAAAAAATTGATGATATAGTCAAGATATCAGAATATTTATACAAATTGCTAACGACGTGGGTTGATATCAACAAAATGTTCTCACCAGAATTGACCGTAATTCTAGATTTATGCTGATTAAGTTGATTTTTGGATTTTGGCGATAAATGAGGGCTATAGAAAATAATAATGAGTCGGTTATATAAATCTGAAATATTATCGCAACATTTTTTTCTGAGATTTTTTTCACTTTAAAGAGATTTTCGGAAGTGGATCTGTATGGGAGCTGAGGTGAATTGTATCCTGATCATCTTGAAAATTTTAATATGGATTTGAATTAATACATATTTCTTTAGTTTATATGTTTATATATAGATATATGTATGTTTTAAATAAATTTATATCATATTATACCACCACCTATGGTGGTGTAGGGTATAAATCGAATTGATATAATATTTTCAAATAAATTTTAAGCTCTTCGAAATCAAGTTTTAAGCTGATAAAACGTGAAATTGTTTTTCCGATTCAATGTCATCTATTCGTGCAAATTTACGATTTGGCATTAGCCGACCTATTTTGACTTTTCTCCATTTCATTGTATGTCAAATTCAACCTTGCAAAGCTATACAATTAAAAGTACTACGTTCTTGATGTCCCCACTCTCGGAAATATTGTATGCAAATTTCTGAATACAGTGACCAAATGTTTTATGAAAAAACTATATATTTCCTTAGACTCTCTCGCCGATGTGTGCAATTATTCAATATCTTACGAAAATTGATGTTATGAATTTTGAAAATAGTTTAATTCATTCATGAGCTAAAATTTACCTATCGTGAAATCATATATTTCCCTTTTATGTATAACTCCTGAATTATAAGTACATTTTTAATACAGTGGTTTCTGGTTTAATGAATACCCATTTTAGCGAATTTGCGATCTAACGAACCTTATATTGCGAACAAAATAAATAATTTAGTACTCGATATAATGAATTTTTTAGAACATAGAAAAAATATATATAAAATATGAAAAATATTTTTGGTAACACATTTAAGAGTAAAGAGTTAAGAGATGTCTATTTAGGATTTTTGATACATAAAGTCTTTATACAACGCAAAGTCAAAATATACTCAGAAAAAAATTAATGTAATATTAAATAAAATTAAATAAAATATAAATTATTTAACTTTTTCCAGCTATGATTTTGCTACATAAACAAAAAATGTTAACTTAACATTGTTTTGCGGTAAATACAGACATTTAAAAATTTTATCGTTGTATAATTTTATAATTATATTTTATATTTATTTTTATAAAGACTCTAATATGTACAATGTTATTTCACCAGAAATGTATTCAATTTCAAATCAACTATGTTCAACGTTGATTTTGCTTCATGTTTCTTTTTTTCTGTATGTACGTTACAATAACAGTAACAACTGTTTCATTTTTGTAAATTTTTTGAAACGTGAACATTAAAATGCCTGAAATGAAAGCGACCAAAAGTGGTGTAAATTCGGACCATTTCTAACAAATTTTATAGGAACATGTTCTCTTTTTTGATGCCAATTTTCCAAGTTTTAGAAAATTTGCATCAATCCTGCATCTACTTCCATAGAAGAAGAATTGTTAAAATGGTTTAAAAACAAGAAAAAATAATAAATGTGCCAATAAGTGATTCTATTTCACGACACAGATGAAACCGGACAAAACATATGTCGAATTAATTGGACAAAATTTTCCGGTGATAATATTCGAAGGAGAGAGTTATTGTGTTGCTGTATAAAAATTCCAGAGGAACCAAAATGAGAACTTCATTAATATTTGGAAAATCCCTGAACATAATGCTTCTATATCATCCAATTTTAAAAATTGGGGTTTCCAATTTTTTTTGGTTTCGAACGTAAGTTTACATGAAACAATTTATAATTGTTTATCAGGACAGATTATATGACAAAGTTATTTTATTTCAAATAAATAAATAAATAAAAGTTGATTTAGTTAGAAAATAAAATGTATTATGTCTTCTTACATCGATCGAAAAAAATCCCATTTACGAATTTTTGGTTTTCACAAATAGGCCTGACATTATATCATTTTATATATCATTAAATTTTATGAATTAACTTGCCTCTATTTAAAAGCCATTTGTGTATAGAATTTTATGAACCTAAAGAAAATTCAGCTGTCAAATGATAAGAAGTACGAATATCTGAAATGAAAAAAAATTTACATATAAATTAATTTTTATACATTTAAGACATTTTTATGATCGATTTATCAATTTTAAAATTTCTGGAAAAAAGGAAAAACTTTAAAAATTCAATTTTCCCACAAGTCAGCTGACAGCCCGCAAAAAGGAAGCACATTTTTATACCTTTTACATTTTTTTTATAACATAATTAATGCATTTTCACTTTTTATGTTAAAAGAAGGGAAACAAAATAAAGCATGACAAAATTTAATAAATCTTACAAAACAGCCATTAAATTAACAAAATGACATATAAAGTAAATATAAGAAAAACAGGGATGGGATGATGCATTTCACCTCTTTGTAAGTTCCTTATTAAACATTTGCTTCCGCTTGTTTGTTTTAACATTTTCTCACTTTATTTTCCAATTACCTGATTAAAGGCATTTTTAGTTGTTTTTGTCTATTTTTATGACACGTTGCTGATGATGATGATGATGATGAAAACCATGGAAAAATATTCAACACTTTATTAAAATAATATTAAAAGAAACAAACAACAAACAAGGAAACCGGAAGCTTAAGGGGTGACATTTTATACGTTATATAAAATCATCTATAGTCCATAGTGATGACATTGTGTATGACATTTATGTCAACTATAATTCAAATGAATCGATCAATTTTTTCGTATGTGTGTGTGTGTTGGTATATTTAAGGAGGTCTAACAAGACAGCCCCTATTTAGGGCTGAAAAGACAAAAGAAATTCCCATATTTTGTTTTTTATGAAAAAATTTTAAAAAGATAAGAAAATAAATAAGAATGTCATATTCAGCAATGCCGAATCTTCAATACCCTGCATTACAACTTCATGTCAAGTAACATGATTTAATACCTTACTCCACATTGTTAATTGTAAATGTCTGCTACGAAAAATTTATGAACGGCCCTCGTATAATTTGCTTTCCTATGATACTAACATTTATATGAAATTTATGCGTTTTTTCTGTAGGGTTATATGGGAATTTATTGGCCCATAATTAAAAATGTTACGAAAGTTCTTCGCTTCAACTTAGAGGTTACCTAAGATATCGGTCTTTATCTTTAAATATACTCAACAGATTTTGCCGGCTTTTAAATAGGAAACTTCTCAGGATTAAAACAAATACTAAGACAAAATTTTATTCAGCTCTGTCAATTTTTGTGGATGTAAACGTGACAACAACAGACAAACGGACATAGCTAGATCGATTCAGATTTTTTTTGGATGCAAGAATTATATATTCTTATATAATTGATGAGGTCTGAAATGATTCCTTCTTAGCGTTACACAAGGAATGACAAAGTTAATATACCCTCTTCACCACGTATGGTGGTGGTGGTGGGTATAAAAAAACTTTGTTGCTCTTCCTTTGGTGTGTTCACAGTTTTTCCCTATTATCAATTTACCACAATGATTAATCATGCTTTGGTTTTGGCTTTCCCTGTGTTTTGTATTAACAAAATGTCCTTGTTTAAAATGCAACATTTTTTTTACTTTCTCAAAATACTTTTTTCGCTCTTTTTTTCTTTTTGTTCTTTTATTTATGTTGTTAGAAATTTTTTAAAGTAATTTCCGGGTGGTGACTTGTTTGTTTATCTTTATTGTTTTTTCTCTTGTCAGTTAAAACTTTCATTTCATACTTTATGTTATGTGTTTTTTCGGATCCTCGTTTTGTTTTTTTTTATTAGATCGATTTTTGTGATAAGAGGTTTGATGTTCATAAAAAAACGGACCAAAATAAAATGTTATTCTTGTTGTCATTTTGGGAAACTATAAACTCTTATATTTGCTATGGTAGTTGTTGTGTAAGCTATAGCTGTTGGTGCTATTTTAAAAAGTCATGCTTAATAGGAAAAGGATATGCTTTGTAAGCATTCACACGCATTTACGTTTACTCTCTTTTAACTATTTGTAAAGGGGACATACACATACATGGTAAAATGTAACATCTCCACAATACAGTGAAGAGCAAAATTCTCAATGTTTAATTAAAATAGACTGAATTCATAACTATGCATTGAATTATTGTAGCCATAATGGAGACCTAATCTGTGCAAATATGGGAATGACCAACTGGAAACGCTGCCATTTTAAAAAAAGAAAAGTAAATTAAAACCGTTTCCTTTGAAAGATTAACATATATGTGAAATTTCTACATATTTTGAACTGGTGTTAGTAGTAGTCCTAATAATATCTCTGTAATATTTGAACTATTGAGGTTAAAAATTCAATTGATTTGGAGAAGGCTTTGTGTCTACGGTACTGGCGAAAATGATCACATTCTAGGTTATATTTGAGGTTTAGGAAGGTGGTACCTCCTCTCCCTCGCTAGATCATGTGCAAATATATTGGAAAGTTATAGAATAATTAAAAAAAAAAAACGTTTCATCACAAATTAAGGTACACATGTCCTGATCAAAAGAAAAATTTAAAACAATCTTGATCAGAATGTAATACCAAGAAGGAATAATCTCAGACCCCATACGGTATATGTTCTTGCATCAAAACAAAATTTGAATCGGTTAAGCTATGCCTGTCTGTTGGAAACACACTCACGCCTAGAATAATTGTCCGAATTTAATAAAATTCGACCACATTATTTTTTTTTTTGTCCTAAGTAGTTTTTTATTTAAAATTAGCTATATCGGGTCATGAGTAAAAAAGATAACTGAGGCAACCTTAAAAATTGCGAAGAAGAACTTTTCAACTTCTTTCATATGGATTTAACAAAAAATTTAACTATGACATACAGTTATATGATCTTCATCATCATGCAAAAACACATAAAAATCAGATCAATAGAAAAGATTTATAGGTGGAAATATGAGAAATTTTGATACTCTTCAAAATCTCTGTGTGATATAAGTAGCAATTTTAATGATAGTTTACTGAAATTTGTCATATACATTACAAATGATAAAAAATGAACCCAAAGAAACAAAATAGTGCTAGGGTCACTATTTGACCTAGCTCCCATATAACGCCCCTTTCCGGAATAGAGTTTATAGCTTATAAAATTCTTTAATATGAACTAATTCTATTGAAAGTTGGGACAGTTAATTTTATGACTGTTTTAAATATATGTTTTTAACTTTATTAATATCGGTCCATATATTGATATAACTCTCATTGAATTTCAGCACAGTTATTTCTCTAACTTTAACTATCTCGGCCTATATTTTTTTGTAGCTCCCATATTAGGTCTCTTCTTGGAAAACATTTTTGAACTTGAAATTCAACACACATATTTTTCTAACTGTATTTAATGTAAGTTATTAATTTGGACAATATCGGTCCATGTAAAGCTATAGCTTCTATATAAGACCCCTTTTTTTGATCTTATAAAACTTATTAATAATTTTGTTGAAATTCAAACTGTCTTGAATGTATGTTATTTAATCTGACCAATATGGGTTAATATCTTGCTGTAGCTTCCACATAACGCGCCTTCCTGGAAAACGGGTTTGAACTTTAAAACTATGATATGAATAAACATTTTTTAAACTTTCTTTAATAAATGACACTAGTGTGGTAATTATCTTTATTACTCCTTTATAATTCCACTTTCCGTAATAAAATATAAACCAATTCAATCAAAATTAATACAACTGGATAACTGTCTTCAATGTAGTGGTGGAAAGTATTTAAAATTCGGCACGTTCGAATATAGTATTTTTTCTTGTTTTTATATAAAACTGCTAGAAAGATTTCAGTGGTCAACTTTGGTGTAATAAATTTTTAAGCCAAAAGTTAAATGGGAATCACTATTAAAAATATCTTTACGTGAAATAAAACAAAGAACCAGTGATATTGCATTTTCTTGAAGATTGTAGAACAGTTCGCGATTTATAATTACCTCTCACTTTTACTTGGGTTTGCCAATGGTTAAGAATCAATTAATTCCCATTCTACCATTTTGAACTTTAAGTGTTTCGTTTTAACAATCTGATTGTTCTGATGTATTATTAAGAAAACTTTTTCGAATGTGGTGTACACATTCCTATTTAAACTTATAATGGCATATTGTATAGCACTGTAAAAAATCTGACCCAACATGATTGTATCAGTTTTATGATCATGTTGGTTTTTGACGTATGTTGATGTGGTGGCGTGTGTGGCGCAATTTTCATGCCAATAAAAGAAGACATTGGGACCAAATTTGAAAATTCTCACTGTAACATTTCTATAGATATTCTATTATCAATATTTGTATGGGAAGTATTCCTTCCCCTGGTCCTAGCGGATCTTTTTATGAAATATTTTATACTTAATAAATTAATTTATTTTAAAATTTAACGTAATTCTTTTCCCAATTTAACTAAAATTTCGTAAATTTAACTAAAATATGGAATTTAAATTGAATAATATTCGTTAATATAAATAAATTATTTTTGTCAATTTGAATAATATATTATTCCAATTGATTAATATTTAATCAAATTAACTGCAGTTTTATTAATGTATTCAAATAGTCATATTGACAATTTTTTGTCAATTTGAAAAATTTACGAAAAATTAATGAAAATTTTCGTAATTGTGAATAAAGGTTTCATTGGCTACTATATAACCCACTTTTCTTCAATTCTACACCCTTTTGCGTTGTATTTATTACCTTTGTTGGTTAAGTCTAAGAATTTTAAAATCTTCATTACATAATAAAAATTCCGCTTGAAAAAAATTATCTCTTAATTGAAAGCGTCAAAGGAAGATTTTGAACTGAAAAATAGGTGCAATGGTCATTTACAAAACTCTAGTGCTTCTGGAATAAAAATTTTGAAATGACTTGAGCTGCTAAATCCAGAATTCAACTAAATATCATTGCATTTTTCGGTTCCCATAATTCACCTAAATGTGTTAAATATATATTTTTCTCTTTATTACTTTATTCCATTTTTAACCTACACTTTACTGTCTTTCATCTACACATATTCACTCCCCATCTTCTTTGTTCATACTGGGACTCTAACACATCTCTCCATATGCCACTGATATAGGAGTGAATATTGTGATATATATTGAGCCGGGGGTTCTTGTCATATAACTTTAAAAGAACGCACAAACACAACAAAATGCTATAAAATGTTGCATGCAACATTAGTTACAAAAGAGTGGTGGTTTGTATTTTTTTTAATAATTTTAGTTTTTTTTATGGATTTCCACCAATATTTTTATGAGTAAAAATACACTAACCTTCCTAAGTATCTATTTATTTTAGTAAACGTTTATGTTAGTTTTTTTCTTCTATTTCTAGCACATCATTATTACATTTATCACCCGTAGAGTCAAGAGTATGATTTATATTTTTTATGCAGGGGTTATTTATATATTATTTTTTATATCAGTATTTTTTCTAGTTTTTTTTATAATTTTTTTAGTTTTAATTAAAAGGGGTTTTACTGATTCAAGGGTTATATTTTACTTATTATAATTAAAATATCATGATGGTAAATTTTATTTAGTGGAAAAAAGTGGTGAAGTAAAAAAAATCAATAAAATTGGAAAAACTCATAAATATTGCACGGGATCTTAATTAAGAGAGAATAATCAATAAAATTGTGTAATTTGTTAGGGATACTTGGAATTTAGGAAACAATAGCTACTTAATTAAGAGATATAAATATTGATATTTTAATTTTTTGTCACTAAATACCCATAAAACGCAAAGCTTTAATTCTTTTTTCTAAGGAGCGAGATCGAAGAATTCTTTGCTTGATTATATTTGTTAATAAGAATCAAACCACAAAACTAACAGTTTTAATTTTTCTCTAATTTAGTGATTACTAGTGATGAAATTTTGAAACCCTTTTACTAATGCTTTGACAGTGGTTTGTCACTTTGTTCGAACAGGTATTCGATCCACGTTAAAAATTTGCCATACTTTTGGACACCTTTTTTGTGTTGTTTATTCTCTTTAAATTAGAGCCTTTTATCTCTCCACTCACCTAAGCTCCGGGCAGTTTAGGGGATTTACCTCTCTTGGTACAAATAGCACATTATTGATCCTGTAACTCTTGAGTGTAACATGATGCCAAGTCAGGCCAAAAATAAGTGGAAACATTATGAATTATAAACATCTCTTGATGTATTGTCGGTATTTCTGGAGCCCATTGTAACGAATGATTGGCTTCTTTTGCCGCTACTGGATATTGTTTGCCATAACAAGAACTTTTTGGAAATTTTTGAATGCTTCTGAATCCTGAACTTTTCTTCATTATAATCAGCAACATAAAATGTTTGACCGGGAGGTAACAAAAAATCCATCTGTCCATGCGTTTCGACATCCATTAAGCAGGAAAGTTTTTGGGAAACTTCTGCCTTTGGCCTTTTAATTTTTAGCAGCGTTCCTGTTAGGAACCTTTTGAGATCTGTGTGTTTTTAAACCTTCATTAGCTTTAACTTTTTGTATCAAATAATCCAACAGTGAGCTTACTGGGCTGCTGTCCTTCCGAATGTTTTAAGAGCTTTTTGAAAATACTTTCCACTTTTTGGCCTTAGAAGATTATGTAGACCATTCCTTCTACCTGTAGCATTGGAAGCAGTTTAATGACAGACCAAAAACTAAGCTAATCTGATTGCTTTCCTTCTAGATGTGTTAGGGCCCCTCCAAAAAGTTTTCCATTTTTTAGCCTTAGAAAGATCATGTGGACCATTCCTTCTACCTGTACCAGGTTTTCAATCAATGGACATATTCTGCCAGTGCTGTTTAACAACACTGGAAACAGTTTGATGGCAGATCTTTGAATGCTTGGCCAATTTTTTGTAGGACCATTTCGGGTTTAGTTACATGGAATAAAAATTTCAATGAAAAATGCATGCTAAGGTTTTAGCGATCTCTCTCCTTCTGTTTTGCCTTAAAAACTTTTAATTTTCCCTCTTCTAAACCAGTGTTCCATAAAATGCAAGGATTAGGTGTTTTCTTCTTTAAATCTTATTTCTTAGCCACAACCCAAAAGCTCCCAAAACAAACATATTTCAAACATTTAACCATCATCCATCAACATCTTGCGAAAATTTGTACAAGTTCATCACCCAGAGAGAAAACATCATCATCAGTTTGTTTATTAAAACATATGATTTTGTTGGGAAAGGAAAATGAAAAACCAAAGACAAGAATATTTCGTTTATAAGACCAACAGAGACGAATGAACACAGAGAGTGTCAATAATAATACAATTTTGAAATATTACTAGCAAAAGGATATAATCCTGGTAGCATATTAAAACAGCATCTATTAGAGTAAAGGCAACAGTAGTGGCAGCAAGTAACCTCAACATCCTTGTACAAGTGAAATCCCTTAAAATTGATGATGAACATTGTGAAAACAAATACACTGAGGAAAAGTTTTAAAAACTGAATATTGATAATATGATTGCTCTCATTGTGTGGCAATTTTCTTTAGTGTTCCACATGAGAGCTAAACTACCCCTTCTTGCGATCTCTGCCGAATTTCGATTTGATCAGTACCTTAACTTTTTCCGAAAGCAAGATTAAGTTCCATAATATTATATTTAATATATGTTGTTAAACAGTCTTCTAAATGATATAGTACTCAGACATGGTGCATAGGACACTTGAACTCAGAATTCTATGTTATCGGTCTGATTATCACAGACTTATTCGTATCACCTATTATAAGCTTACAATGCAATCGTGATTTTCAGTTCACCCGACAAGGTAATAAAGAATGTAAATGATGAAGTGTCTATTCAGTTTCTAGTCATTATTAGAAAAACAATGAGGCTTGCGATTTAGTCCAAGTATTCTTCATAACATACAACGAAATTCCTAGCTTTAGACCTCAGCAATTAAAAATATGCGAAATAACTTTTTTGATGCGAAGTTATCATGGAGCGTGCAGGATAAAAAAGCTTGCACATCCGTCGGAAAATATTTCGGGTCAAATGAGAACTTGGTAAGTCTATCTGCACTACTACAATAGTCTCATTCCCACGTGCAAATAGTGGACTGCAACAAAAGCGAAAATGTGGTTAATCAATTATATTATAAAATTAGCTCTTATAGTAATAACAGGCTCACTAAATACCACCGATGTACCGCATATTATTCCTGTTGATATTCACATAATGACAATATATGCTGGCAGTGCAGTCAGACCAATATCAATAAACTGGTGTAAACCGAAAACGTATAGTTATAGGAAGGTTTTGATCACACTGTAAAAGACTATAAATCTTGATTTACATTACACCTCCTTTGAATCTAAGTATGAATTTTGCGATTGTAACTGCTTCTAGGAGAAAGTGGAATATAGAAGATATGGCTTTAAAATCTACCGACTATTCTAAGATATACTGTATCTTTATACAGATATTTTATACATATTTCCGGATAAATGCAACTGAAATTGTGCATAGGGACCATTTTGATTATGAACTGGACGATGAATTTATCCGAAAAGTTATGAGATCTAATTTTGAAAATTCCATTGGGTATAACGGAAGCAACATTTTTAAGCATCTCCTATAGCAGTCAAGTATTTTGAGATTAGCACAACAAGACAACTTAAGAACCACAGTCTCTGGGACATTTTTTAATTAGTTATGGGTTACTTGGTATGTGGAAAAGATGGTAACAGATTCGATTTGTATTTCTTTGACAATCTTTAATTTTTTCTTTGAATGCTCTTAGAATCAGAAAGCAACTTTTCCTGGGATACTACAAACTATGCGATCCATGTGACTTATCAGAGAAAAAGGCAAATGGCTCAATACGATATCTTACATCTGCAGAATGAATCAAGCGTAAGATAACAAGTGACAGAAGGACTAAATATAGTTCTGGGTAACTAGTGAGAGTGGCATTTTAATCAAGCACAAATAATGGATTTGGAATTGGAAACTTAACATTTGAAATGTGATCTTATTAATATTGTGGTTTTATAGTAAATCACTTCTATTATAATCAATGTACATAAAATTACTATGTGAAAATATATCACTGTAATTGTTGTAGCAAATTTGAACGCTTTTCTTTCGAGTTTTTGGAATTTTGTCCTTTATTCTATACACCCTTTGTGAATTAGTTGAGTAATCTGACTGCAATATGGTTTTAGTAGGAGTTGGAAATCGTTCAAAAGCCTTTCACTATACCAATGATTCCAAATACCATAGATCTTTTCAGGAGTCTTCACTATTTTCCTGTATAACATAAGAGCCGAGACTCTCAAAAATTTAGTCTTAAAGAGAATTTGAATTGAAGATTCCCGCAAAACGATTTCAATCATTTCCACTATTTTTTATGGAGAATTCGAATGGATGTTTCATAGAAGAATCTCATTATTTTATCTTCTATATTAATAAGCAGTTTTTACAACTTCAGAGAAAATAAATGCAAAATCTCTTTTATTTAATCCACGGCGTCATCTTCTTAGGCAGAGTAGAATGAAATTGTGTCCATGTCTGGCTCAAACTCAGTCAAACTAAATCCTTTAATAGTTAATTAGCCTTTGAAACTTGCGTTTTTAAATTGGAATCAGTTATTTTTTTCAATGGAAATTATCATGTCGGAATTTATTTTATTATTTCGAGAATTAGCAGTAGTTAAAGAACCATATATGTCTTTGCTGGGATCTGTAATTTGTTAGCTAGAAGGTTAACATTTTGCATAGGAGCTTAGTAGACCACTAATTGAAAGGCGCAGTAACTTACTCTAATAAGTTTTTTAGTTATATATTTTATCGTTTGTTTCCCACTCACCACCTAGAACCTAATACTACTCTGCATCAGTTCCCAGGCATTCTTAATAGGACCTTCAAGATCCAAGTTCGCGCACCCTTTCAAGTTACTTGTCAAATAACGGATTTGATGCAGTAGTGAAAAAGTCTATGATAAGAATGGGTTATGAAATCTATTTCTCCAAGTGTAAAAATATCAACGAAACACAACATTAACTCGGACAAAATACACGCACATAAGAAATTTTGTATAAAAATATTAATATTGTTGTTGTTGCTCCTCTAACTATTGCTATGTTGTTATTACTTTTACTATTAACACCAGTCAACATTGCAAACATCATCATAGCAAGATATATAGATAGATTGTTGTATATTATATAAGGCATCATAGTAATTTTATAATCATCATTACATCAGCCTTGAAAATATTAAATCTCAAACATACTGAATTCGAAATTATATTTATCAACACCAACGTGGATCTCAGGGAAAAAATAAATACAAGTTTGTATATATATTTCTTATATATGTAACCAAAAACTTTTTAAACCACCCGCCTTAGTTTTATTATAGCAATATACTCATCATTATCCTCATCGACACTTTAGCCTTCCGCCTCCTCCATCTCCTCTTCTTGTTTTCTTCTGTTCAACTTAACAATAATGAACAGTAATAATATTTTCATTTTCCATCAGTCAGTAACAACATCAACCAACATCAATAGCATCAGCAAGAAAACCATCAACAGCAACATTATCGTTTGCTTGCCCAAAAACAAAAATATAAAGACATGACCAACATTAAAATCATTTGCATTGTCCTTGAGATGAGTTTGAGTTTTTAGTTTAAATGATAAAAATTACTTTATTTTTATATACCGAACAACAGCAGAATGAGTGAGTATTATGTTGGTCGATCCATATGTTACGCTAGGAATTATAATTAATTAATGTTGTTAATCCAAAATAAATTCTCAGGCGACTTCATGTATTTCTGTCTGTCCATCCCCGACCTTCTTGAATATAGGAAACTCCTTGTAAAAAGGAGCCCTAGAAATGGATTTTTTAGACGTCTGATGTGATCTAATTGAAGTAAGAACTACCCATATGATGTTGAAACTGGAATATAAAAATCTTTGAAATTTTACCAGAGACAACATCCTTTGAGGTTTCAATAGAGAATAAAGGCTGGTATAAGGGACCAGTGGTCTCTAATATCGTTGTTGTTGATTATATTCGGATGGTCTCGAGCTTACTGTGATTAAAATCAAAATCTTTGGGAGTAAATTACGCTTCCTGTGCTGTTGCATGGCAACAGAAGTAATCATAGGTGTAACAGGAGAGTGTATCTATCCAGTAATAGTTATATACCGATATCTAAAACAACACATATAAACTTGAATTTAATATTAAAAACCAATAACATCGGTTCAGCAGAATTAATGTTATAGACCAACGATATCTAAAGTTTAAATATAAAAAATAACAATTCTATCTGAATGAATTAAAATGATCTCATTCTTACGATTACTTATAAGTTTCGGGTACAGATGATCATAGAAAATCAGTCAAAGTGGTTCAGTACATAACAGAAGTTATGGATCTATATATAACTATAATAGCGAGAATTTTCAAATTTGGCTTCAATCATTACTTTGTATGAGAGGTGGCCCTCATACAAAGAAAATATTGATCGTCGAATATTTAAAGAACTATAACATTGAGAATCTTCGAATTTGGTTAATTAATTAAGCAACTGTTTTACTAGACAAAGTGAAGGACGGATAGATTCAGGGGTAGAAATAGACTCCATACAAAGATTATGTTGTTAATCGAATATCTAAAGATCTACTACACCAAGAATTATCAAATTTGGTCCCAATAAATTTTTCAAGTAACTGTTTTACTGAACAGAATGAAGGACGGATATGATACATACAAAGAAAACGCAATAGTTCTCAAATTCGACCCTAATCACTTTCTCAAAAATTTGTTTTATTGATCAAAATAAAGGACGGGCAGGACCATGGGGAAAGAATTGTAAAAGCGGAGGTATTTTTTACTGGCAAAATGTAGGATGGATAGGACCATGGTGACGGGTATCAAAAACTTTATAAAGGCGACAAAGTGTACCGGGTTTTAGCTAGAATTCTTAAAAAAACTGCAATTTAAAAATTAATTTCTACATTAATGTCATGTTACGTTCATCATTTATTTGACTCTCAGTTCTTAAATAATCACTCCAAGTCAATGCAGATTTATCAGGTTGAGGAAATATTCCCTGCAGCAGATATTTGTTTAAAATCGGACAAATCGGTTAAGTAGTTATCCGAAATAAAATCTAAAGCTTTAAAAAATTTAAAAGTAAATTCTGTCCTAAGTTTTTATGAAATTTGGAAAGCGAATTATATCTTTAGTATATAAGGTAAAGGGCTAGAATGTGTAAGGATCGCTTCTAAAGTAGGGTATTTAAAATTCGTTTTTTTCCTTTTTATGTAAAATGTTTGATAGTTTTAATATTAAATGCAAAATGCCATCATCTTTCACTTTTTAACTACTGAATTGTGTAATGTAAACTTTGACAACATTTTCAATCCACATTTTCATATTTCTTTCATTCCGTTTTCCGCTCTTCTGAACTGCAAAAAAGAAAGAAACAACAATAAAAATTCTGCGAAATTATTATATATAATTTTTTTCTAGAAAGACTTAAAATTTTTATATTTCCTTTTGTTGTGTGCGTTTCTTTTAAAAGGTCCTTTGTGGCAAATAACCATCAAAAAGTAACCTTGTTGTAGTCTGTAACTTGTAATCGATAACTTGAAAGAATATACTCCAAGAAAAAGAGATTGTTAGGACATTAAATTAAGGAAACAAAATTTAAATTACTAAAATTAGTGGCTTGTAAAAGAGAGGCGTATGTGATTTTCAGGTTGATGGTAGTTAAAATAATTATAATTGGGGATTGAGTTTCAATTTTAAAATTTTATAAATTTTAATGAAATTCTAGGACGATTGAAATTTTGCTCTATAAAAGGAATTTGCTTTAAATTAAAGCAAATTCCTTTTATAGAGCAAAATTAAAGGACATGGCTAAAATACGACAAATGAAGACATTCACTCACATTAAGAAAAAGAACACCAAACCCATACATTGATGAAGCTCAATTAAAACAGCAGTAGAAATAGTTCTATCGCAGAATATACATTAAATTTCAATGGCTTGTCATTTGATTACATCAAATGAAATCATTTAAACCACACATTTTATTCCAACATTTTTCATTATAAAAAGCCATTTTTTGAGTTTTTTACAGTAAAAAATTAAGTTTAACAAGTGCAAGAATGCTATATTCGGCTATACCGAATCTTCTACGCCCTCCACCACAAATTCGTGTGAAGTTAAAACGTTAGGTTCCATAAATATACATATACACTGAACTAGCTTCTTTCTACTAGGCCAAATTTTATTCAGCTCTGTCAATTTTTGTGGATGTGAGCAGACAGACAGATTGACGAAAATCGACTGAGATTTTGATTTGAAGCAAGATTATATATACATAATGGGGTTTGAAATAATTCATTCTTAGCGTTACACACAGAATGACAAAGTTAATATAATCCCTTCACCACATGTATTGTGGAGGGTATAAAAATACGCTTGTTATAAGGTCAAAACTGTTTTCTGATATGGGAGCTACAGCACAATTTGGTCCAAGATTTTTCATATTTATAAAATACTTTGATTATAGTTAGAAAAATCATTGTGCTAAATTTTAATGGAATTGATCTTTATTTAAACGTTTTATAAACTCAAACCCGTTTTCCGGGAAATCCCATTATAAGGGAGTTACAGAATATATGGACCGATATAGGGCAAATTAATATAATATCTTCAGAACAGTTAGCAAAATAAATGTCTCGAATTTCAATAGAATTGGTCTTTATTTACACGTTTTATAAGCTGAAAATTATTTTCGGTGGGGGCCTGATATGGGAGCTACATCAAAATATGAACTGAAATTGTTCTAATTTAAAATATACATTAAAAATATGTAAAAATGAGTTCCAATGGAATTGGTCTTTATTTAATTGTTTTATTACCTCCGAGCAGAGGCGTTATATGGGAGCTATATGAAAATATGGACCCATGTTTATAAAATTTATAACATATATTTAAAATATTTAAACAATTAATTGTGCAAAATTTCAAAAAAATTGGTTCAAATTTAAGAGTTGCCGATGTGGCACACAGTGTTTGGGGTACCTATAACTTTTTTCTTGTTAATCAGATTTTGATGATATTTTGTACAATGATGAAGCACGTACTAAATTCCAAAAATTAAACCGATATAGCTGGTTTTAAATAGAAAACTGCTTAGGACAATAACAAACGATGTGGCTAAGTTTCATTGCATTCGGACAATTATTCTAGGCGTGAGAATTTTTCCAACAGACAGACAGACGGACAGATGGACATAGCTACATCGACTCAGTTTTTGATTTGATGAAATAATATGTATATATTGTAGGGCCTGAAATGATTCCTTCTTGGCGTTACACTCGGTATGACAAACTTAATATACCACTTGTGGTGGTGGGGGGTATAAAAATGACTTTAATAAATTTTTCTGTAGACTTATGTGGGAGCTACAAGAAATCATGGACTGAACTTCGTTTAATTTTGCACATCGATTTTTGTTTATATTTATTTCAATTTGACAAATTATTTTTACAACCTCAACGTCAATATGAGATTTATGCTCTTCAAAGAGATATTTGGAAGGGGAATGTATGGGACCTATTAAAGTAACGGTTCGACATTCGCATATTTTGACATATCGTTTTAGAATGTCATAAAACTTATGTTTGCCAAATTTTGCTTAAATCGCTTTTATATGGGACTTTTACGACTTTTTAACCTAGACCGAATATGACCAAAATAATATATATCAAATTTTATCAAGATATCCCAAAAAAATTGAGACCCGTAGATTGTTCATAACGTTTACATGGACAGCAAGCCGGATGGAAATACGGTCGGACAGAGAGACGGTTAGAAGGATAGTTATATTGACTCAAAAAGTGATTCTGAATCGAACGTTATATTTAAAGGTGGGTGTAGCTCCATATTTTCGCATGTTACAAAAATCAGCACAAATGCATAATACCCCAACCATATAATATAAGTTAGAGTAATAATGACGATAAAGTCTAACAATTTCATCAAATGTGAAAAATCAATTTCTAAAGAATTTCTAAAAATAACATAAAACATCCAACAGAGGTGTTAATCACAAAAACCAAAATTCTATTAGCCATAAGCAAAGTTATTAATGCAAAATTGCCACAAATAGATAAAACAGCATAAATGAACAATATATAGAATAAATACCCACACATAAACAAAACAATGCCAAGAATACAATACATTTATATATTGTTCAAAAGTGTGTTTATGTTTGGGGACTTTAAGTAAAGATGTGGGCGAAATAATAGTATATTTAGGGAGAGGTGTTCATAAAGAGTATATAACTTGAAACGTATCTCTAAAAAAATAAAGTTGGTTATTTTATTAAAGATTTAAACTTTTGCTTACATTTTTTAAAATTTTTTTTAATTTCAATGTAAAAGTTGGGTGACCTCCTTTTTCGTAATCTTTCGATTTCCAATCTATGAGAGATTCGCAATAAAAAATTTGTGTAGTGACAGTAATTCATCGTATGTCCTGTTTTTAAATAGTTTCGTTAACAATAAAGGTTTTTCTCTTTAAGGTCATCAATTTTACATCTGCTAAATCATCCGAACATTTCGAGGAGTAACTGTGTAACTTAACAAATCTCGGTTCTGCAATATATTCAGAGTATCCTTGCTATCATCATAATCCCTTACAATTCTAATTGAATTCATGGTCTTATTCTCATTGTCGGTTTGTAGTTGGTGGCTTCTCTCTGCAATCAAAAATCCACATTTCGTGTGAATTTTCGAAAAATCCAACGTTTATTGTCAAAGCTTCTTATAAGGCATGATAGCAAGCAAGATGGCCAATGTATTTATCACCAAGCATCGCACCTAGTGCATCTGCGGATGTTTCATTAGATATTTTAAATATATCCAGTATTCATTTGCTAACATCAATATTACATATATTTCGGCTATAGCTTGCGATTGTGGTCTCATTTGGACGATTTTTCTGATCTTGAAAAAATTTTAATTTTGAAAAAATCAGAAGTGAATGTTGGTTCCAACATCACTTTTGTAAAGTCTTTAAAAGCTGCTAAATTTATATATAAAAAATGAAAATGATTTTGTCAGGATCGAGGGGAGAGATACTACCATGCAAAGAAAATAATAATTGTCAAATATCTAAAGAACTATTCAAGCGATAGTTTTAAAGTTATACCCAATCACTCTCTTAAGAAACTATATTTAGAGGACAAAATGTAGCGCCCCTTACAAAGCAAATAATTATCAAAAATCTCAAAAAGTATTGAAGTGAGAGTATTAAGATTTCATTCCAATTAGTTTCCCAAAGGGCACTTTATTGGACAAATTGTAGGATGGAAAGGATCAGGGGGAGTGATAACCTCCATATAATGCAAAACTTAGTTATCAAATATCTAAAGAGCTATTAAAGTGAGAGTAATAACATTTCCAGCCAATTTACTCTCCCAAGTCACAGTTTTACTGTACAAAATGTAGGATGAATGATCATATACCATGTGCAAAGATACCCTTAATACAAATTTTATTTGGAGAATATCTGAAGTACTTTTTTAGCTAGAATTCTTAATTATATTCCAATTATATTTCTGTGAAACATTTAGAAAATGGATGATACATAAGATCAGGGGGAAAAAGTACCTAAGTAAGTATTTGATCTAGAGTTTGAATCTAGACTGTACATTACGGTTGGACAGTCTTTCTTAGTTTGCTATTATTTCACACATTACTCTTTCTCTCTTCTCATTTTCAGTTACCAAGTGAAAAAATCTCTATTAAAACCTAAAGCCAGCTTAGGCTCAAAACAATTACGTTTTATATGCGTTTTGATGTTCTAACTCATCCATTAGGAGACATTCTAACATAAAAATACGCATAATAGCAAATTCCCATCAGCTGTACAGAAAAAAAGTAAAATAGGAGCTGGAAACTGAAAATATGAAATGCGAAATAATACAAACACACACACATATATATTAATAAAATAGGTTTGTATGCTGTCGACGATGGTGGTAGTGGTGATGTTTATTACCCAAAATATTTGTGCGTATTTTAGTTCTATTTATTATTATATATTTTTGCTTTTTATTTGTTGTATTTGTATTTATTTAATCCCTGCCCTGGTTTCTATTTTAATGAATCCTGTGAAATCTAAACAAGATTGTTGTTTGGCCATTGTCCGGGAATTGAATTAGATTTTATTCCATTTCTCTATTCTATTATATGTTTATTTTCATTGTTTATTTTATTGTTTATACTAAAAATATTTTCACTTCGCTTTAACTAAAATTCTCAATTCACACATTTAAGTTAAAAAAAAGTAAAAGAAAAACAAAACATATTTTCATTTCACTCAATATTATTTTATAGCGTTATTTTGTGAATAAAAAAAAGAAGAGATATATTGAGATGGAAAAAAAGTAAATGATGTTGCAGCTTGTTGTTTATTTATAATATTTGTTATGTTGTTTGTTTTTATTTGTTGTTATTTAATATCCTTGGAAAAACATGTCCTTCAAATGCTTTTTGCCATTTCGATCATGATGATGATGTTTAATGTGATGATGACGACAATAATGATGATTTATTCTATTTATTACATATGATGATTTTCTTTTACAGTTATAAACAAATATTAATATTAATTAATACAAATGCAAATAAAATAGTAATAGAAAATGTTAAAAAAGGGAGAAAACAGCTCTTTTGTGGGAATTTTAATTTAAACTTAAGAAATTCTTCAAAATATTTGGATTTATACAATATATAAAATTGGAAATATTGCACAAAAAATTACAGCCATTCATATAGCCTTTACATGAGTCAAGATAGATTCTCTACAGCATTCAATATGCATGCAAAATTTTATTCCTGAATAGCTATCGCTTTCACCAAAAAAGTATAAATATATAAGAGTAATTTATAACTTGACTACTTTTGGGCCGATTTTGAAAATTTTAAAATTCAAAATTTAGAAAAAATTACCTATTTTTCTGCATCAAAATTTTATCCATATATTCCATAAGAAAATATGTTTTTGCCTATAACTCAGGAACTAATGGTCCGATTCATTTCATGTCTATCTATGAAAAAATTAGGTCTCCAAATATTGCAGATTCTTCAAAAAATAGAAGAAACCGAAAAAAGTTTAAAGTACCTTCAGTTTTTGCTAATATCTGAGTCATTTATGAATCAATTTCCCTCGATTTCAATAGCAATATACATATCATATATGTTAACTATAGGTCGGCTTCATAAACTTGAATTCAGCCGACATACGGAGGACGGACAGACGGGCATAGTTCAATTAATTTCTTTTTCATACAAATCCAGAATATACATACTTTTTGGGGTCTAAGTCGAAATTGGAATCAACGGAGGAAACTTATATATACCTTATGACTTTGTCAGAAGAAGGATATAAGAAGTAATCAAAATTTCTCA
Organism: Cochliomyia hominivorax; assembly: GCA_004302925.2. NCBI lineage: Eukaryota > Metazoa > Arthropoda > Insecta > Diptera > Calliphoridae > Cochliomyia > Cochliomyia hominivorax. The sequence continues at coordinate 84,389,424 of PYHX02000413.1, read as the reverse complement.
ATTACTTCTTGGTATGACAAGCAATATGTAGTTCCAAAAGAAGCCAGTCATTTGTTTTAACCGGCTCTATAAATACCGAAACTTATATCAAGGAAAGTTAACAAAAAGAGATTTTATCCATAAATATGTGTTCATTTATTTTTGGCCTGATTTGGCATCCTGTCACCATAGTAAACAAAAATTATAATGTAGTATTTGTAAGCTTAGTCCAGTCGAGAGATGTGGAACATCTGTTAAAAAAGAATTTTAGAGCACAGAAAAGGTACACAAAAGTTTGGTAGATGGACTACCTGTTCCAGCAAAGTGACAGAAGTCACTATTAAAACGTTAAAAGAAGGGTTTTCGAAAAGGGATCAAAATTTCATCACTAGTGAAAAATTTTGTAAATTGTCATAAAAATTTTAAACAAATAAAAAAAATGAAACTGTAAGTTTAATGGTTTCATTTTCATTAACACATTTGTAGGTTAAGCATTTTTGATCTCAATCTCTTTACTTACACATGTATTAAAAGCTTTTACCGAAAAGGTTACCTATTCAATATTCTACCATTTAAAAATACCATGTCTTGACACCCACAACAGATTATCCTAAAATCGCTCAATTGATCCATGGTCCTCACAACTCAAAATTAGTCAGATTCGAATTAACAACAGTACCTTGTAATAAATAAGCCTTTTCTAACTGGCAAAATATTGTGAACGAATATCTTTCGATGAAATCATTTCAGTTGTTCATCGGTTATTGTGTAGATAACATAACACTTTTCCTAAAGTTATGTGAAAAAGTAACCAAAATTTAAATTTAAGAAATGATTTTTTGAATTATGACTGTCTTCCAGCAAATGAACGAAATGAATATTTTCTTATTAAATTTACATGCAAATTTTAAAATTTACAACAATTTAAATTAAATTAAATTAAAATTTATATTTTACCATGAAAGGAAATTATAAAAAAATTCTAACACAAATTTCACATTACCAAAATATTTTATAGCTGACCCTACACCACCACAAGTGGTGAAGAGGGTATATTAACTTTGTCATTCCGTGTGTAACAGTAAGAGGAAATCCTCTCAAATCTCATAATGTATATATACCTTCTTGCAGAACATCAAAATCTGAGACTATTTAGCTATGTCCGTCTGTCTGTATGTCTGTCTGTCCGTTTGTCTTTTGTTGTTCACATCCACAAAATTGACATAGATCAATATAATTTCAACTGAGTATTTTCTTTAGTTCCTATTTAAAATCAGCAAAATCGTTTCAGTATATCAAGCGAAAAACTTTCGTAAAATTATCAATTAGAAGAAATTTTGCCATAATACAGTTACATTTCCTTCATTACCGTTCCAAAATGTATCAAAATCGGTTCAGTAAAAAAAGTTATAGACAAAAATGTTATTTATATTATGACTTATTAAGGTTTCTTTGTTATATATAAGAAAGACTTTGTGAGTGTTTCTGTGTTTGCACGAAACATAACGTATATACTTCAAGCGTATATATGGTAAAGGGTATTCAAAATTCAGCATTCTTACTTATTTTTGTTTTTCATGTTTTGAAGACAAAAAGACTTAAAAATATTTTACGCCGAAAAATAAAGATTAGCACCTAAAGGTTGTAGGTTGCCATTAACTAAATGTAATTTAGCTTAACATTTATGAAAGAAAAAACAAACCTTTAGGCGAAACATATATATGCATAAATCCTATATAGAACACACGCACACACATTCACATTATAAAATGGAAAATAATAAACCATAAGAAAAATTGACATGAGAAAAATAAACAAACAAAAAATATATGATTTCCCCCTATCAAAAGGATATATTCTAAATACACAAAAGAGGGAATTTATAGACAGAAATTGGCTTCATTTTTGCTTATAGGGGCAAATGGAAAAAATACATTTATTAAATAAAATAAAATAAAATTGTGAGGCTTATTACGCTTCAAAAACATTTTAAAATTGAATTGAAAAGTAGGTAGCGGGAAAAAGAGGTTTTTGAAAAAAAATGAAATATTGAAAATATTTTAGTACCAAGGACTTATGTGTTAAGTAGTAAAAGGGATTAAGAGCTGCATTTATTGATAATCATAAAATGCAGGGATTCATCAAACATAATCAATGCATTTCGTTTTTGGGTGTTTTTCTTTCAAAAGTGTGTCCTCTTTGAACTGACATTTGTAGTGAAAAAATAATCCACCCTTCTTTAATTGAATTTTCTAACTGCTGATTTTATTGCGTTTGCTGCTGCTGTTAGTTGTGCGATAATTAAGTTGCTATTGTTTGTTTGTTCTTTTCCAATATTTTTCATAAATTTCTATTGTCATTCAAGTGTTAAAATTATGTTTTTATTACCACAATCAAAACTTATTGCGTTTAGTTCCATTTTGCTTTTACTTCTTTTTTTTCAATATTCATGGTTTTTTATTTGCAACTGTTCCATTGTGATTGTAATTATGGTTGTTGTTGCTGTCTAATGCTTATAAGTGCAGTATGTCATCGCCAGCATTATTATTGTTATTGTCCTCGTAAAGTCCTTGTCTACACAAACACAGCATTCATATGTACGCAATTTGCACAGTGGGGTAGAATATAATAAACATATATGTTGATAGAAATCGTACTCGCAGAATAAACAAAAAGTGAGCATAAACTTACAGTACCTTTAGTTGGTTTCTGAAGCTTTGAGATCGAAACACTGATATACACGTTTTAAAATGCCACAAGGTGGGAACATATAACTTTTTTTTCTTAAGTCCGGAAAAATTATTGACAATTTTTTTTATTTTGATTTTCGGAAATTTCTCACATTTTGTTAGCAGCATTATTTCATGCTGGGACCATTTATTAAAGTAGAGTGGGTGTGGGTTTTACATGCCACGGCCTAAACAGATTTTCTAAGCTTATAAAGCTCTTGAAAATTTACCGATTCTATTGACAAATAGAATCTTATTTTAAACTGATAACATTTTATGTTAAATTTCTGAAAATCATATAAATTGTTCAGAGTTTATATTTATTTTTTCCAATATTCCAAATATTAATTTGTAACTTTTGAACCGATTTTTCTATAGCTTGTTAAAACTGAAACAAATATGAACTGCCCAAATTTGATTAAGCTCAAATAATTGGTATGCGTGTAAGAGTTCCAATAACAGACCGATTGACGGATGAATATAGCTAAATCGACTAAGATTTTTATTTGGTCCAAGACTATATATACCTTAGTTACTTTTAGTGTTCGTGGAAGTTATAAGGAAAGTCCATAAGTTTATATAAGTTAAAATGTAACATTTGAAATATTCAATTATATTTTACATTTATAAAATAACCTAAATTATGTTTTTTAACGATATTCTACGACCACAATTATTATTACTTAGAGCCAAGATTTTGTAAGACTTAATTCTAATATTCTGAAAAAAAATCGCTTAAAAATATAATACCGGCACGAGAAATCTATGAATAATACCGAAAAAATTGGACCATATATTGAGCACTTAAAATAGTAGATAATTTATCAATTCAAAATGAGTCAAAATGAATTCATTATCCTCTTTTTTTCCTTCTTAGAATTATACACTTTAATGAGATTTTTGTTCGTGGATATGAATAGAAGCAATGGTTATATGTTAACCGCTCTTTAGGTAATTTGGCATCAAACTAAGTTTTGGATTAATATAAATTGAAATGTCTGTCAAATTTTAATAAAAGCTGTAAGTGTTTTAAGACCATAAAAGCTTTTTCAAGGAAGACATTTACATGGGATCTACTTGAAATAATAAACCGATAATCACCCAATTCAATAGGACTTTTCTTTAGCCAAAAAATTATCTGCATAAAATTGTATCAAGATATTGAGAGTGTTTGCAACTGTATATTGACAGCTAGACAGTTGGATGGACAGACAGACTTTGTTAAACTGTCTCAGAAGGTGATATTAAGGTCCCTAAAAACCCTAAGGTTGATGGTGGTAGGTTATAAATATGCATTCTTATTTTCTAAAGATTTATTTCAATTGTAGCCCACTGTACGTTTCTTGCATTAGTTTATGTCACCCAATAGTATTATGATTATTATAAGACCATATGGTTACGTTTGATTTGATTTCAATGCCATTATTGTCATTTGTTCATTGTCCTTTTTTTCCTTTCCTTTACTCTCACTTTTCCATTTCAGCCTTGTGTTGAATACTGCTGCTGATTCTGCTGTTATTGACTTTGATTTCTGATTGAAACATTTTGATAAAGGTAATTGCGTTCATATGTTTATTTTTCTCTTTTTTAGCAATTTCTATTACGCGACCACAACCACAGCCACCCCAGTTTTATCTTAATAGTTATTTGTGTTTATTATTTTCTAATAATTTTCCAATATTTCCTTGATTATTTTCCATTTGTGATTATTTTTTTCTCTGCAAATGAACAATCTTAATGTTTTTGTTATTTATTACAATGTTCAATGATTATAGAAAAAAATAACATTTGTTATTGTTGTTGGATTTGTTTATCGATATAACAATCCTTGATTATGTTATCATCATATGATTCCTATTGAATGCCTTTGCCAAATGATTATTGCATAATAGTTAAATGATCCTTTTTTATTTGCAATTTGTGGTTTGAATTTAAGCTAAAATCAATTGCTAAGTAATGAGAGAGGAATGTAAGGTTAGGTGGACTGGGATATACAAATTTCATTAAATTAATACAGATGTTTATAAAGACTTTGTTAATTAGTGATATGTTGGGAAAAGGACTATCAATATGCTATAAAATATCTGAGAATTGCTGTTTCATTAATCGTCATATTTCAGATTAATCAGAGTTTTGATAAAGAAAAAAATTAAGTATGAAATAGTCCCTGAGCACAGTGCATCGAAATCGATTATTTTTTGAAAAATAATTCAGTTACATTAACTTACTGAAATTTCACATGGTTAGAATTAAAATATTTGAAGCTGATCCGGAGGGGTGGCCAGGAACAAATTCGGTGATCCTCCACATTTGGTCACCTTGATTAAAAAAGAAATACGTCAAAAATAATTTATAAATTGAGCCAAAAAAGTCTAGTTTAGCTTGGAATTTAAGCCAAGACATGAACTTCATACACATGAGTTTGGTATCTGTGAAAATGTTAGATCTTAGGGAGTCCGATATGATTATAAACAAATATGATTTGATGTAAAAAATTTATGAAGAAATTAAAATTTCGAAAAATAAACTTTAATAAAATTGAGATAAATATCGATATTGATCTGAATCATAAATGTCTATGAATCACTTTTCCTTATTAAAATACTCGAAATTCCAATCCTTGTTAACCATGTTTAGAAATTTTAGTTTTTTTTTACTTAAATTATTGTCCTGTCATTCTTAGGACCGTCTGGCCGAATAATTTAAAGATTTGTTAATATTGACCAAAGGAGTTTTTGTATCAGTGAATAAATATTTACCATCTTTTTGAAAAAAAAAATTTTTCGATATTTTAATTTCAGATTGATATAACTTTTTAACAAATTAATTTATATAGAAGGGTTACCGACTACATTTCTGACCACATAGATGTCAGAACTCTTCCAGATCATCTCCAAAATACATCACCTCTAGAAATATTAAATTTTAAAACGTTATCTCTAACGGTTCGAAAGTCACAGAGTTATTTCCCAACAAAATCGATTTTACCATACTGTGCGTAGTAAATTTCTGCTCTGTTATCGCGACTTTAGAACAGAAAGGTTGATAAATATTTTACCCACCGAAAAATTCCTGCTTCCACCAACTCATTCTTGTGTCATGGAAAGCAACATTTGAATAAGAAAATTTAAATCAAAATGTAGAAATATGTCAGCGAAGTGATACTTGTGAGATATGAACTGATAAAATGTGCTAGAACCAGTGGACATTTGGTATGTTACCGTCCATGACATATGGATGATTTGAGCGTAGAGGCGTAGACTCAACAATAGATAATTTGATCTTACTATAATCAAAATAATAAAACGTGTTGTGGTCTTTTCAACTAATATTGGATCAATATTTTAAAAATTGATACTGAGAGGTTTATACTCCTTATAATACCCTGTATTTTTACCAAAATAAACATAACTCTTGAGAGCTTTCAACCATTACTCAAAAGACATGTGCCTTACTATCCCTACTTAATTTCAGCTTCTAAAAGTCACACTCATACTCTTGTAGGAATTTATACAAAATTATTCAATGATACCTGCAAGTACATTGCTGCTTCGATGTTTGCATAGCGGACGGAGATGATGAAATAGAAATAGAAGTAGAAGAAAAAACCTTTCTTGGAAGCATATGGTTTCTTTTCTTGGAAGCATATGGTTTCTAAAAAGCATGTCCATCTTATACGGTTTACATCTTCCCATGTAAATGTTAAATGTTGGAGTATCGAACGTCTTGGAATATCAAACGTCTTCCTTGGCCGGTTAGTGCCTTTTAAACCTAGAGGATTTCATTCAAGCACCATTCTAGTAATACTTTTCGGGTACTTACTGATAGTATCTTCCATATTTAATGTGTATTGTAGTGGATTCCTTGTTGGTAGTTATCCCGATGTCTATGATGTTGATGTTATTAGGCCAGAATATTCGGCATGTAATTCTGAGGCATTTATTGGCGAAAAATAATATATGCGTCGAATATTCTGAGCTTTATTTCTCGTGATATTTGTGAGCAACTCCATAATGATTGAAGTCGTCCAAATACCACACTCGCTCTATTGAGTCGATTGTTTAAGACTTCCGATACGTTTTTCCAGTTTTTCCAAGTTCTTCTAGTTTTATTTACTTGTTGGATATCTTGTGCGAGAGTAGACAAGTTTTATGTGCATAATTTATATCCTTCAGTAAACTTAAGAGACTAAATTGATTTCACTTCTCCCTTAACAGACTTCGCTCATTATATCATTGAAGTAGCAGAAGTAATATTTTCAACTTTAATAGCAGTATTATTTGGGATTACGGTAGTACTGTACCGAAATGTTGCTTCAAGAACCTGTTCATTTATTAACATTATTAACTATTTAATCTTCCACTAGTAGTAGCACGAAGAAGAAGAAGAGGAACAGTATGCTAATTTTTCATTGTGGTTTTAAATAATTGTTATTTATATACAAAATTTTTTTAAGTTGTTTTACAATTGTTTTGGATTTAGCCTTGCAAAAAGTTGTTGTGAAAAATGTTACAGATATTTTGGAGATTAAGTGCAGATGAAAGGGATTTTGTATAGACTTCTTTCCTTTCTATATTTAGACAACTTAAGCATCTATTCCGAAGACATCATTTTTATTCGTTTAATAAAGGTTGAGTATCAGAAGTGTCTAAAAATAATTTTGAAGGAGGACTTTTTCAGTTTTTTAAGGAGTTACTTTAAGGATATAAATTTTAGGGACATTCACTATCTTGTCAAGGTTTGGGCAAGTTCCGAAAATATATTAAAACTTATTTATATTATTTTCCCTTTCACCTCCAAATTATAATTTCAATTATGACCTCGACTACTGAACTTCTCCGAACAGATGTTTTTTCCTTAATTCTTTTGTCCTTTTCTTAAGAATTAAAAATTTAAATATTTAATGCAAATTTTGAAATTCCACTCACACTTTTTAAGATTAAAAAGCAACAATACAAAAGACCAAGTGCCAAACTAATTTGCCCTCCAGTAACCAGACCATAAACACATTAAATAAAAAGGAAAAAAGTGCTATTAAAATATCCTTTCATCTGCACTTAATCTCAAAATATTGTAACATTTTTCACAACAACTTTTTGAAGGCTAAATCCAAAAATAACTGGAAAAAAACTTAAGAAATTTTGTATATAAAATACAAAATTTATTTAAAACCAAAATGAAAAATTAGCATACTGTTCCTCTTCTTCTTCTTGCTAATACTAGTGGAAGGATAAAATAGTTCTGCACTAAATACCACAAAAGCGAACAATATTCAATATGCAATGAATAAATATTTTATGCGAATTTTGCTACTTTTTATACGCTCCACCAACGCAAGTGGTGATGATGGTATATTAACTCTGTCTTTCTATTTGTCTCTCTATTGTTGGCACGCTCACATCCACAATAACTGATAGAGTTCAATGAAGTTTGGCCTGAGTATTTGTTTAAGTCCTGAGAAGTTTGCTATTTATCACAAATCAGCATAATCGGTTCAGAATATCAAATGATATAGACCGATATGTGAAGCAACCTCTAAGTACCAGCAAATAATTTTCGTAAAACTGTCAAACTGTCAAAAATATAGACTGAACTAAAAATAATATTTTTGTATAATATGAAGTTATATGTACTTTATTAGCATCCCAAAAATTATCAAAATCGGTCCGGCAGGAAAAGAAGTTATAGCCAAATATATAACTAATTTAATGGCTTAAAAAGTGTTCTTGTGTTATATATTGAATACGATTAAATTCGTTCGTTCGTCACATGCATTTGTGGTGAAGGATATTGCAGATTCTGAATTGCCTAATACAGCATTCTTACTTGTTTTGCTTTGCTATTTGCAGTAACAATTTGGCACTTTTTAAGCCATAAACTGTGTAAATTTGTCTTCAAAAAAACTTGATAACATTAATCTAAAACTATTTGCAATAAATATACAAAGTAGAAGATACAATACAGTGCTAGTTGTTGTATTTGTTGTATATCAAAAAAAAGGAAATAATAAACCTATGGTAATGGCTTTGAGTTGGAAAAAGATGAAGAGCCATAGTGCACTTTTTCACTGTCAACATAGATGCCAATATGGATGAGACACAGTGGTAGCAAAGTGCTTGTTATATTGGAAATACTGAGTATTTGTTTATAGAGATTTCTCAAGGACATTCTTGAAATAGTTTTTAATTATCTAAAGTTAGAAAAATTCTTAGTTTCTAGCTGATCTTGAGATCCTATTTAAATCTATAAAGTTAGTGACTTCAAATATTAACAATTTAGTAGTTCTGTGTTTGAAAGCATCTATCACTGTGGCAACACCATCCAGAAACTTGAATTTCAACAAATCAGTTGTTAAATATCTTAATCGTTAAATTTCGGTTAATATATATTTCACCAATCATAAGTTATACAAACTTGTTTTAAGTCGCATCCGCTTTCTATCATACAAAATTTAGGGAAAATGTGCAAATTTTCCTGGAGGGGACCATGTTTAAGTTAATTGTTCATTGATTAGCAAAAGTGTTTCTATTAGTATGTAGTACCGCTCGAAAGGTTATAACTTGAAAAATTATCACGTAAGTATATTATTTAGTCAAAAAACTAAATTTCTTTGATCAATTTTTCAAAGAAAAAAGAAATTATTTTTGATGTTCTTTTGTGAAAAAAAGTTCAGCATCTGACCAGTAAACAAACCCATATTGATAAAGCTATTTTTGTAAAGTATTGATATAAACTTGTTCCCCATTTTTTCTTTCCTAAATACCCAAAATTCCAATTCGGAAAACTCATTTTAAACTCAGACTTTTTGCAGTAAATTAGAGACTTGTTCGTAAAAGAGGTTGAAACCACATGAGATTTTATGTTTATATAGGACCAATATGCAGATATCTATTCAAAGTTCCATTAACTAAAACGTTTAGCTTGAACAATCTTCTTTTTTCTATATTCTGATAGAGCTAACGGGTAATATGTTTCCCCTAATGCCCTTGGTTTTAATTTACTTGCTTCTACGTCTATATTTTCGGAATCGTAGAAAATAAATTCTATTTCAGAAAAAAGTTTTGGATTTTATAGTAAAAAAACTGTACCACCTTTTTGAAAAAAGGACAATTTTTTTCAAATTTATATTTCAAAATTATATAATTTTTCGACATGTTTAATAGATAAGAGAATCTCGTAAAAAGTTTTCTTGATTTTTTTTTTGAACTTGACCAAGTTTGAGAATTAAAAACAATATCAAACAAATCGGGGCTAAATTTCCAACTAATCGTATCTATTCTACATTTTGACGACGAAAAAATGTTTCTTGAGAAAGAAATTTAGATGAATTTTTAATACTTTCTAAATACAATTATTTGGGAACTTTCTCTTCCTTTCATCCTATTAAGGGAAGAGAAAGTAACCAAATTTAAAAACTCTCTTCTTTAGATATTTGGTTATTAATAATTGCTCTGTATGAGGGCAAACCCTCCCCCTTATCCTATCGAACATTTTAATAAAATAGGTCCTGTAGTTTAAATGTCTGTAAACCTCACACAAATTTGATATGAAGGGATAATACGATTCGATCCTCGAAAAATTTAAAACCGTGTTTTCCGATTTCATAGATATAATTCATAAGATATATATTCACTTTAAAGTGATTTTCTGAAATGAGTCTATATGGGATGATCTACGATCATTTGTAGACCACACTTTTTGAAATTTGGCATGTTTATTTGCACTAATACAGACATCATTTAAGCCAATTTTAATTAAAATATATTTAAACCTCTTTTATGAGTTTAAAACTTCTCTTTGAAAGGTTATTAGTGTGTGAGGTACCTAAAATATTGGTGCAATTAAAATTGCGACAGTATTTGGACAGCCGAACAGACGGATATCGTTCAATCTACTCAGAATGAAATTCTGAGTCGATCTGTACACTTAAGAATGAATGTAATACCCCAATTAAATTAAACAATTCAATACAAGAGATGACATAAATTTGATAATCCCTACAGTCCCCTGGATGCACAAAGGTCTTGTTTTTCCCCAATTCAACTTTTAAGAATTTTCATATGATATTTTATAAAAAGCCGTCAGTAATTCGTAAGTCGGAGAATTTTTTCTAAAAATCGTTTTGAAATCACTGTGTGACACCAACAATACATAAAGTAATGTATAGCAGCACAATAAAGAGAGAGTTTACAACAGCAGCAATAGGACACTTTTTGCTTTAGGTTTAAGTTTAACTCTTATATAATCTACTACCGATTTTTATAGACGAATCTTTTAATGGAAAGAGAAAACCAATAATATGCGGGCAAGATTAACTGTATTACACCTTAATATAGGATTTATATGAAACCAAATTTTTGATATTCTTGCATGGATTACAATGTGCCATTAGATTTCGTAAACCACTCCCCCCTTATTTACCGTCTTAATCTATTTATTGGACATTCTTTTTATCTCTGCTTTTCTAGAGTCGAATTTGTGACTGCTGTAGATACTTTGCTGAAATACTGCTTATGTTTTAAAAAAGGACCACCACTCCACCTCTTTTCCCTAAACCCTTTTCCTATATAATATTTCAGCAATAAAATTTCAAAGAAACTGAAAATTATTGCATATTGAAGTAATTTCACGCAAATTGCTATAACGAAATAAAGACTATGTATATCATCAATGACATTGCATAAAAAAGAAGATCCAACATTAAGCTCCAAACGAGAAAAAAATACAATTTAAGAAAACAAATGCTTTGCCATAATAAAAAAAAGTTCTCCTTACTTATTGTTGCCATAACCACAAGATTCGCTTGAACAACAAACAATAAAAGTGGTTATCTAAGCGCACTAAGCTGCTGCATTTTTATCCAAGAATTCCACAAAGAAACAATAAAAGCTAAATTCTAGCAGAGTGCACCAAAATTAAGCATTAACGTATAAAAGGCGTCATCACCCACTGTGTGGTTTTTGCAAAAGTTTTATGTATTAGTGTGGCCGCTTGAACTGCGAAGCACATTCTTCTAAATGCTAAAAAGTGTAAGTAGAATTTTTGGATGGAAGAATCGTGGAATAGGACGATTTGAAGATGAGCTAATGATTGGATAATATTGACATGTTTAGTAATAGTTATTGTCAAATTGCAATGAACATGTGTTATATGGCGATAACCCTAAATTGTAAAAAGATGAATACTGAAGCCTAATATCTACGACTACAATGTAAATCTCTGTGTTGTGTACCATCCAAAGAATATTTTGTATTAAAAGTTGTTGAAACAGGATCAGGAGAAATTAATAGAAATGAAATATTGACTCACCTGCCGCATAAGTCCAAACTTGGGTCATCTGGATAAATATTGTATCTAATATTGCATAAAGCCCTTAATAAAACACGCTTCAACTTGAATTGCACAGTCAAGTTATATTATTCTAACGTCGTTGTGTAAGTTGGGAAGAATTACTTTATTATTTTAGTCAATAAGATAGACTAATCGCTTCCGTATCATTGCAAAAAAGTCTGGGTCTAAGAATTCTGAAATTTACGCGGATATTTTTAAGTATTTATGTTTTTTGAAATTGATAAATATCGGAGCATTATTTCCATACCAATTTAATTTTGAAATATGATTCATAAACCTTTGGATGATGGAAAAAATTTTGAACGAGTTTATTATTTTTGGTTCAAAGATGAAGTTTATTTAAATTAGTAAAGATCGGTACATTATTATAAAAGTCATAAAAATCAAATCACTTAAATTAGTACTAATAATTCGTTAGCGAGAATTTTGGGATGATCGCAAAAAAAATAATTGCCAGGTGTTGCTGAAGTTAGAGCCGTAATGTATTTCCCTGGTATGCAAGTGGTAGATATCTACGATTTCATATTTTTTATGTAAATAAAAACTAGGATGTATTCCAAAAAGTGTTGTCCCCGACTCCGATCTACAAGCGTTGCTGGAATGATATATGATAAGGTGACATCAACAATATAATGTAGCGATAAATATAACCGAACCATAACTGTCAAAAATTGTAGATCTTATTAAAACAGTGGATGGAGACTCTTTGATTAGTTTAATCATTACAATGGCCTCTGAATGAAAATAGATCCAGAAATAGCCCTGGCTTTATTATATGTTGGAATTATAATATCTAATAATAAAACAATCTCTGAAATAACGTACTGCTCTGTACATACTGTTCATAGATTTCAAGAAAGTCTTTGAAACCATAAGATGAATATCCTTATAGAAAGCATTTAAAAGATAAGGAGTACCCCAAAAGATAATATGAACATCAGAGCCATCACGAGGACGATAACTCCAAGTTCTTCATAATGGTAATATCAGCCAACCATTTCAAATATATACTAAAGTAAAACAAGGATGTCTTCTATCACCTCAGCTATTCACCATCGTGCTGGATAGCATAATAAACAAAGACTCTTCTCAGGGAAGAGGCATCATATCGGGTAACTTACGTCGTCTAGGGGATTTGGATTATGAAGGTAATATTTATAAACTACCGTACAAGATAACCAACATGCATGCAAAAATAGAATACTTGGAATAACTGGCCTCCAATGGTGGGCTTGAATCGAATGCATAAATTGTTTCTAAATTTTCAAATTTAGGAGCAGAATATTCTATAGAAAATGGTTCAAAAAGTCGTGACCGCCCAAGTAACTCCTGGAGAGGTTCCATACTCCACGATCTAGTGCAACACAATCTACATAAAAACACAAAACCGTATAAGTTGGAAAAAAACTTTTCCAATGCACTGCCATGACATTTCTAAAGTTTTTATTTCTTCATTTGGTCCGGAAAGATCCAAGATATTTTAAAGTTTCATCATTATTGGTTTCTTTGGGAATAAACGGTCTGTAAACCTAAATATTTCCAATTTAGACTGAAACACTTTCATAGAGAGCAAACATCTCTCTCACAACGTTCTCATTCTTTGTGATTTAGATCAAAATAATTTGGTTCATTCCTCAATTTTAGAGGGATAAAAATAAATGCATTAAAGTATCTAAGATGTAGTCATCAGGCAATTGAAACGATTCAACCATAAATCCTTTAGTTGTGTTCGTTTTTTTCCTATTTTTTTTTGTAAACTAAATGTTGAGGTTAAGGTTAGCAGAACACAAATACTCATACAATAAAAAACAATAATAATAAAAGTGTTTTAACTATAAAAAACGAAACTATTTGCAAATTTGCAACGCCCCGTTGCACTAAAGTGCGTAATAGTCATTGTAGTCAACATTAGTTTTAGATTTGATTTTTCTTTCTTATTTGCATATTGTCGCCTTAATGGTAATTTGCTTGCAAAAAAAGCAAACAGAAATAGCATCCATCCATTTATTCATTCGCTCTTTCTTTCCCTGGAAATTGCAAGAAAATTCTTTTTAATCCAAATGCATGACCAAATAATACGTTTTTATAACACTTGTTTTCATTTAAGTTTTAAAATGAAATGAATTCGGGGAAGGGGGATCGGAGAGTTTTTATCAGAGTATGGAAAACTCAGAGAAAAATCTCTTTTTTTTCAAATGATGTTGTTTTACTCTTCTTTGAGAGTTAAAAAAATAAAACTCTTTTTCGATTAAAATTTTATTTTTATTTTTTCGATTTTTTCTGTGCAAAATGGGATATACAAACATTGCTTCAGTTAAAACTTTAACACGACTAAATTGCGAATTTTACATTATAAAATTCTTTTTCGGATTTTGCTCATTTTTGGATTTTTATTCTTTTTTAGAATTAAACTCTTGTTCAATAAACGATAACAAATAAAACTTTTTTAATTAAAATCAAACTCTTTCAAAGATCCGATAGTTTGAAGAATAACAATGAGAGACATTAACTGCGACTTGGTTTTTATAGAGTTTAAATGTCGCTGTTTGTTGGTTTTCCTTTATTCATATAAATTGTTTTTGTTATTTTCGCTTTCATTTCATAGTTGTGGTCTTTTATATTTGTCTTTGATTCTATATATTGTTGTTATTATTTTTTTCTTTTATTTTTGCTATTTTAATTCTCCTTCTGGACATCCCGGGAAGTTTTGGTGTTTACCACAATTTCCTCTTTCCTGCTTGGCTGGCTGACTGTGTTGTTTTTCATTTAAATATAAATTTCATGTTGATTTTTTTTCCAACTTGGCTTTTAATATTAAATTCTCATTTTTATAGAGAATTAAACTGCAGGAGAAATAAAACTTCATATTGACTTTAAAATTATATTGCAAATACAACAACAACAACACTCCTGCAATATTTTGTGGTTTTTTGGCATGCGTTGGTTTTTAAAAACTCAACTCTGCTCTGAATTGACTTGAGCTTTGAGATGAGCTGAATTGTAGTGAGTGTTTTTTTTTAACATTGAGCATAATGGGACAGATTCGAAAAAATGAGGAATTAATTGGTAGCTTCTTATAGGCTGCAAAGAAATTTATGGATCCAGGATTGAAAAGTATTATAGAACAATTGAAGTTGGAGAAGCTCGCAGACTAGAAGGAAAGACTGCAAATTCTATACATAATTTTCTAAACTGATTACTTCTAATACTGCAACAACTAAAAAGGTCATTAAGTTTGAGCCCCTTGTTTACTTGGAAGTTAACCAGATGTGATATTTTCATACTCTCATTATCAGATAAATTAGTTTCATTTCCTCTTAGATATCTTCCCAAAATTCTCTTTCCTGAATTACTGTGTTTTCCTTTCAGCTCAGAAGGTGAGATCTTTCAGACCTCTAAGTCTACTTCTAAGGATTTTTTATCCTACACTACTGAAGAAGGTTTGGGGTATAACGTGTCTGTGCTAATGTTTGTAACAAGCAGAAAAAATGGTGCTACGCTCACTTTTAGCTAGAGTCGATTTAACGATGTCCGTCCGTCTGTCTGGCTAGCTGTTCGGTCCATAATTCAGGTACCTCCCATACAAAAATATCACGTATACGTTGGTATTGTAATAATAATTGGTCAAATTAAGACAAATATAAGCAAAAATCGATGTGAAAAATTATACGAGGGTCTGTTCATAATTTCTTGTAGACCCCATAAAATTTAACTATACGAGGATCTTTTATTAATTTTTCGTAACTTCCATTTTTAACCAAAAGTGTGGTGTAAGTATTAGATTGTCGGGCTTGACCGACATTCTTACTTCTTGAGAATAACCTTGACAGTGTGAGATGGTTGCAACTCTACGTGTCAATGATTTGAATGAATGATATAATGTCTATAATGCCTTCGTTTCTTAAGACTTCAAGCACTACATGTAGTTTATCCTACGTCATTAATCATTTAGCTGATCTCATAGACTCCTTCGAGTCAGCGAAGGGGAAAATGGGAAATCAATTGAACAGTAAATAAGGGGGAAGTTTCTTTTTTGTCTGCAAAGTTGGATTCCAATCATAACTGTTGCCAGAAGGTTAAATTGAATTCGATACTTCATGTTAGCTTATTAATTACACCTCTTTTAGGTATCTTATCCTATTTACACCTAAAAATAGACTGAAGAAAGCTGAAGAGGTGAGGCTATTAAGCACTCTCATCAGGGTAACGTTGACAAAAGTCATTAAAGGCAAACCCCATTCTCATAGCCCTAATACCCGAAAGCAATTTGCCTGCTGTCAGTAAAAACACTGACAGCAGGCAAATCAAAGGCGACTGCAACACAAATGTTATGGAAATCCTGATGCCTGATTAAACATTAAATTCCTTCCAAAGTAGTTTATTCTGACCCAGAGTCCAAAGTGTTCTTTATAATTTACTTATTATATATGCATATTTCCAGCTTTCAACAGCTGCAAGCGAGAGTAAACAGTGAGAAGCAAAAGTTGTAAAATTCTTTTGCCAAAATACTTGTAAAACTTTATAAGATTCAAGAGTATTTAAATTATTTCTGCCATTTAACTAATGACTTGAATTCTATGAAATTCACATAATTTGGTATTCATTTTCACACAAAGTCAGTCGTTTCAATTCAACTTATCTCATTATCAAAATAAGTCTCAACCGCAAAATCTGAACCAAACTTTGGATCAGTTGAAATTAAATTTCATAAACCGGAAATAATTTAAATTAAATTTTTTTACAGCTTTTTGGTACTCAAATACTTTTTTTGTTGCAAATCAAAATAAAAAATCTCATATCAATGATCTGTTTTAATTTTCACTGTATAATTAACTTTTTTTCTTCTCTCCTTCATTTCATACCACAAACTATTTTTTCATGGAATCGTAAAATTTATATAAATATTTTATAGGTTTTCATTTGTTATTTTTTTATAATTCTTGTGATCTGTTTCTGTCGCTTTTCGTAGTTTGTTATTTCTTTGTATTGTCGGTTGTGTCATAAAAAGTGATTTAAAAACACTATATGTTGATTATATTTGCAGCTCCGAAAACCACAATCATAGTAAAAAATCTGAAAAATAAGTTCATGTTTTAAACTTTTTTTCACAGCTTTCGGAGTTTAACAAAAATATTTTGTAACAAAAGAAGTCATAAAATGTGTTTGATTTGAAAGAGTTTTTTTGAACTAAAACTAGAGTTGTGTTTTGCTGAAATGTGCATAAAAAGGAATTAAAGTTTTTTTGAAGAAGTTTTAAATAGGAAATAAATATAAATGTTGTGGTTTAAAGTCTTATGTAATTAGAAGAGTCGAATTACAGATCCAAATGATGATGGTCGAAGGTTTTTCAGGATCGTTTAAAAAATGATAAGGAGTAAGATTGAAAACTTCTTAACATACATATATATTAATAAAAACGAAAATGCTTAACTTACAGTTAACTAAACTAAAAGATTTAATCACTTGTGATGAAATTTTGAACTTATTCGAAAATTCTTCCATTAACGTTTTGATTAGAGTTTTTGTCACGTTCTTTAAACAGGTAGTCTATCTCCGTCGTAAAATTTCTATACTTTTGAACACCTTTATTAGGCTCTTCAATTCTTATTAAATAAGAGCCCAATATCTATTTACTGGCCTCAGCTCCAGACAGTTTGCATGATTTGGCTCTCTTGGTACAAATACCACATTATAGTTCCTTTACCGCTCTAGGACTTGCTTGCCATGGCGACATGCTTTTACAGCTCCCTGCAATAGCTCTCAACGATTGGTAATTGGAAGATCGCCTTTGTTAAAGCTCTTCATTTGGTCTCTTAACATACATAACGACTCCATAGCTGCTTCTTTAGTTCTGAAACAAATAATTGTCATGTCCATATTTCTGCAATTGCGAACATTTAGAGATTAATGAACTAATGAATGAATGATGCAGGAAAGTACTAAGGAATTATGAATTTTTCCAAACTCCTAAAACCACAGCACTTTTGTGATAGGAACAACGTCTCCTTTTAATACATCCAAAGAGGATATATCGTCAATTTATTAAGTCATCATTGCTATTATTCTATTTTCCCATACCAACTATTATTTTGTAGACATAGTTCATTACCTTTAATGACCATAACCTTTGTGATCATATTGGTTATATGATTTTGTCATTGCAGACTGGTGTTGACTTTCATTAGTTTTTACAATACAAACTAATTAACCTTTCAAATCCCATTATATCTCCAATTTTACTTCTTTTAGTTAAACCAAAGGGACTTTTAATACCATCTCTAGATAATAAACTGTGAATATAACCTCACCTTAGCTTACACCTCTGCAATAAATACAAGCTTTAACTTCGTGTAGATTGGTTCTACATCCTTACTCTGCGCTTGTTTCGATTTTTGAGATTTTCGCTCATATTTGTATTAACTTCTGTCTAAAATATGGCAGAATTGTTATATTTGAAAAATTAATTCGTAACATTTGATCGATTGCATTTGTTAGTTTAAAAGTGAACGTCATAACTTTATGAAATTGAATTTCTAGATATTAAAAGTGTGGTACTACAACCATGATTTAAAGATGTCCGTCCGTCAATTCGTTCGTCCTTCTGTTTGGCCGCCTGTCCAAATAAATGTTGTTAACAAAATGCAGGCCGCAGTTTAAAAGCTTTCTTAATGAAATTTGGCATGTGACATTTTTTGTGGACGATGCCTATTGAAATTGGTGATGGTGGATCCATTATTTCACCTAGCCCCCATACAAATAATCATCCTGAATGGACAGCAAAAGTCCTAAAAATTAAGCAATTTTAATGTAATTTGACACAAATTATAATATTTTAAAACAATGTGCCTAATTATATGAGGATCGGTCTATTATTTCCCATAGATCCCATATAACCCCCCTTCAGATATCACTTTGATGGGGATAAATCTCATAAATACGTTTGTATTGTAATAATAATTAGTCAAATCATAAGAAATATAAGCAAAAATCAATGTGTGAAATTGTACAAGGGTCGGTAATATATTTTCCTCTAGCTCTCATGTAACACCCACAAAAAATACCATTTGGTACGTAGTAAGCCCACATGGAAGTTTATACCAGTATAATACACTGTACACTTAAGCATAAATTAAAAAATACTTTGTACAAGGTTGGTTCATAAATTTTTGGTAGCTACCACATATAACCAACAATGTGGTGTAGGGTATTAAATAGTCGGGCTTGACCTATTATAACTTCTTACTTGTTTTCTTTTGGTGATGCTCCTGATAGCAATAATATTAATTTAATATGTGAAGAAGAGGGTAGAGAAATGTTGGGTTTTAATAAAAATTTATCGAAATTTTTTTCCACTCTAATATTTATCGATTATTCCAATATCTGAACAATAAACATAAGTTTTTCCTATAGTTGGAATTGATCACGGATGTATTTTGATTTAAATAAGATCCAGAAATGTAGAGAAATTCTCATTTACATTGCGGGGATTTCTGCAATTTATTATTTTACGTATTGTTTGAGGTGGAATACAAAAGTTCCCCATGAGTTTTCCAGATTAAAACTAGTGTACTATCCAACAGGTGATAATAACAGTATATTAAGTTTGTCACTTCGTATGTAGCGTCAAGAAGGAATCATTTAGGATCCCATAAAGAATATATATTTATATATATTATATATTTATATCAAATCATAATCTAAGTCGACGATATACGTCTGTTTGTTGTTGGAAAGCTCATTACCAGAAATCAATGACATTTGGATTGAGTTTTTATTACCATAAGAAGTTCCATATTTAAATCTGGCGAAAGCGATTCAATAAAAAACATTAGACCGATATCAAACTCCTAAATCTTAAAAATTTGAACAACGATTATGAGTTATCGGCTTATTAAATTTTCATAAAATTCTGCTTGTTAATATTGCCTAAATGAACAATGTTACACACTTCAAGTTTTTCGGATGGGGTATGGAGAGTAGTATCCCCTTTACTAACGAAATTCTAAATATCGTTCATCTCTATAGCAAATACAGGAAATGTAATAAATGGCGGATGGTTAGAACTATAGCAACACATTATTTTAGACTACAAAACTTGTCGATTGGGCACGGGGAAGTGGTATCCCCCAAACAAGCGAAATTTTTAATATCACTTATCTCTGAAAGTGTTAAAGTAAATTTAATGAGATTCTGAGCATATATTGTTATGACAGGGTAGGGCAAGTGCACAGCTATTCCCTTACAGGAAGAATCTGTAATATATTCCAAAAATAATTTTCAAATTGGACGATATTAAAGATCCTGAAGAGCCGTAAATAGAAAACATATTTCTTTAAGCTTTTTCTTTATTTTCATTTAGAAAAAATCCTGAAAGAAAACGTCACTAAAAACGTCTAAAATGGGCTCTGTGCGATATTGTTGAATCAATTTAAAAAAAAATTATATTAAATATGTAATTTATTTTAAGCAAATTTTAAAGAGTCCAGCTCAGAAAGACTTTAAACTCAATCTGACCAGCTGATTATTCTAACTTCCCATATATAAGTTGAATCATATCATGAAGATTTTTATTTAATTTTAACTCTGTTATTGTGATTACAACGGATTTTCTATTACTTACATTTATAACATCAATCATGACTGTCAATCATTGAAATGTCGATATTTCCCTCTTACATGTCTCGGAATATTAACCCTTTTTCGAAATCATTTTAATTCAAAACGTAATAAAATGTCAAGACCTTATTCGTATTCATATTATTCCAAAATTTCCCCCAAGAAATTATGAAATGTTGTTGAAATAAAACATTTTTCAAAATTACAATTTAATTAAACTCTAAAATAAACATTTCCGTTTCTATTCAAAGAAAACATTTCCGTTTCAAAATTTATTTTTTTGGAAAATAAAAAATAATAATTGTAACTCAAAATCTATGAACAAGGAAATAAATATCCTTTTTAAAGCAGAAAACAGCGTATGATTTACAAAAAGGAGGGAGAGGCCTATTTATAATTGAAAACATGTGCTCAAACAAGATGCTTTGGAAAGAGGGGAGAGGGGAGTAAGAAATTAAAGAAGACAACAAAGCCTACAACTGCTAAAGCAACAATAGCAACAACAATAACAGAAATATGTGTGTATAGAGATGTACATGACATAAGGAAACAACTCAATTTGAAAGTTATTCAATGTTGGCATTTAAGCATGAAATCGGTTTCGGTTAAACACTTTGGAATTATAATAGAATCATAGAGACAAGAATGTTGTTGTTGTTGCTGCTGCTGTTGTTGTTAATGTTGTCATTGTTTGATGTTTATGAGGTTGACATTAATGTAAATAGGAGACCATTGTATTTTATAAGGAACCAAGCAAAATATAAAGACGACTTATGCTTCAATAAATGACTGAAGTGAATGAGAATTTTGAATGTAAAATAATGAAGGCGTAAACCACCAATATGTATAAATGTATTTTAAATGAATTGTATTTGTATGCATGTATATGTGTTTGTTTGAGTGTGTCACATGAAGAAACCTTAAAATACATTCAAATATCCTTTTTAGTGCAACAAAAACAATCACAACAACAAAAACTGCATTAAATTCATATTGTTGAGTAAAAGATGTTTTAAATCATATGTGTATGTATGTGTGTGTGTGTGTGAGTATATGTAAGTTATGATATATGTCTTAAACTGTCTGTGGTTTTTGTGGTTGAGACTTAAAGGATATTTTCTTCTTTTTTTCCTCTTAAATTGTAAAATTTTATTTTTTAAAGTGCTAGAAATTCTTTTTAAATTGTACAAAGTACTTATGGATTAATACGTTGGATTAAGAGAGAATGGAGGGAGGTTAGAAAAACATTAAGATTACACTGAGAGAAAATAAGGTGAAGATTTAGGTTGAAAAGGTACAAAGTTAAGATATGTTACTGTTGGAAAGAACAGCAGAATTTGTAACAGGTACTGGAAGCAAATATCGACTTGAGACAATATTGAGCTGGAAAAGTTTCATAAAAATGCTTTAAGACTTAAACGAAAAGTAAATGCTTTAAAGGTCTCTAGAATGAACTACGACGAAGTACTTGTAGCTATTTGAAAATGTAACCCCACACCGAGCCAAAAGATCTAGACTCTTCTGGCGATTTAGTTCTGAACTACAACAACCAACACTTAGTTCTAGCAAATGTGAATCATGTGATTCTAAATTAAAATATTGAAGAGAATTATTGATTTTAGTATTATTATTACTTCCGGTATAATAACACTCGGACTTAGAGAATCAGAAAAAGTCTTCATTCATTCGTTACTTTCAAGTTCTAAAGGTTAATATAGTGTTTGTTTTGGAAAATAACATCCACTATTGTAACCTAAATAATTCAAATTTGTTGTTTATTTTCTGGAATAATTTTTTTTGAGCTCTAGTAACTGAAGGAAAGCATGACTGAGAGCAATTGCATTGGAAAAGCTCTTTCAAATGGTAACCTTACGATGCAGTAGGAAAAACCGATACTGAAGTTTTGCTACTCCTAGATATTATAAACTCATATTTCCCGATTTGAAAATATGTTGAAACCTGCTGAGAAAACGAAGTTAGATCTATTTTCTGAACAGAGATTTAAAGGGCCAACATCAACAGTGAATTAAGGGCATGTCATTAAAGTACTGAATTGAAATTATGATGAATACTATTTAAGAATAAACTAGACTTCCCTAGACTAGACTAGACTAGACTAGACTAGACTATACTACGATTGACGAGACTACGCTTGACTATAATACCCTTGACTACCTTAAACAAGACTGCCCTAAACTAGACTAGACTACTCTAGTCTAGATTACCCTAAATTTGAATCTGTCAGTGTAAAACAAAAGAGGATCCAAGCTCAGACGTGAAGAAGACAGACTTAAGTTGAAGTATACAAAAATTTAAAGAGTAAAGAAAAAGTAAAATATATTCCGAAATTTTATAGAAACTTATTCCCACCGTAAATTTTCCGAGACTTTTATTCTCCTTTCAATTAATTTCTCTCACTGTATTTAAATTTCCAACCAAAATTCCTAAAGGATTTTAATATTCACAGAAAACTTGTCATTGTTTTTTGAGATATTTTATTATTAAAGTAAAAAATATTTTAAGGGGTGAACTCAAAGATTTCTTAAGAAACTCCTCTTGTGACTTCTTTGGTGCAATGGTTTGGAAAAATGCATTTCAATGTTAAGAACAACAACAACAACAGAATAAACTAAAAAAAATATTTCAAGGTGTGTTAAGATTGTTTTGCTGTAAACAATTAAATACTTTTTCATTACTTTCAACAAAAAAACTTCTTTTACAGCAAAAGAAACCCTTTTTTCTAGAAAACGGTTAAAATTCTTCTTTTACTATTGTTTTCCTCTAAAGAATAACGAAGGAAAGGAAAAAAGAGGAGAAACCAGAAAAAAACAAAAGGGGAGTTACCAAAAAGGCTTGAGCTACTGTTTTGCTCTGACAATTATTGAAAAAGGATTTTTACTCTTTTTTCTTTTAATCCTGATGTTTTTACGCTTCCACCTCAACTGCAGTACTTATGACTGAATTTCTTTTTAACCATCAAGACTACAAACAATAAAAGAGTAATAATGAATAAAATCAGGAGAAAAAGGATTTTATATTTTAAGTCGAAATCTACTGTCAAAACAGAAATAAAATATACATAAATATTGAAAAAAAGTCTTTACCTAAGGGAGACAATGAAAATATTAATTCTTTTTTGGAAACATTTTTTAAATGAAAAAGGTTAATGTCTGGGAAAACGTTTCAATATTTGATTGATATTGAAATGTTTAGAATTTTATAGCAGGAAATCAATGTCTAAAATTGTAATTACAATAAATGATGGAAATCTATTTTATACCCTGCGCCACCACAATAATGAAGAGTGTATATTAACTTTGTTGTTTCGTGTGTAACGCAAGGAAGGAATCATCTCAGTTGCCATTATGTATATATTCATGCATCAAATCAAAATTTGTGTCGATTTAGCTATGTCCGTCTGTTTGTTGTTGGCACGCTCACATTTACAAAAATGTCCTAAATATAGTCCTGTATTCCTGAGAAGTTTTCTATTTAAAACTCGGTTCAGTATATTAAGAGATATAGACTGCTATCTGATGGAACCTTTAAATTGAAACTAAATTGGTTAAAAAATTTATTAAATTGGAATTAAATTTTGTCATCAAAATAAAAAAAATTCCATATACTATCAAAATCGGGTCAGTAGAATTAAAGTTATATCCAAAAATATAGCTAATTTTATGACTCATTAAGTGTCTCTGTGTTATATTTAAGAAAAGCGTTTATATAATATATACGTTTGTGAGTGTATGTGTGTGTGTATACCTAGGAAACCTAACATGTTAACCACATACGAATTTGTGGTGGAGGGTATTGAAGATTCGGCATAGCCGAATATAGAATTCTTACTTGTTTTTTTATTTTTCTAAAGTTTCGTTATGAAATGTAGATGACATTGATTTAATTTATAATTAGGAAATGTCTTGTAATGTGCAATTGAAAGCTGTCAAAATATGATGGAAGAGATGGTCTTGTAATGATAACCGTAACCCATATAATTGGTAATTTTATCAAAATGTAGCATAAACAAGTTTTTTCTTAAAAAGAACGTCTTAGATTTAACGTTTATAAAACCAAAATTTCAATAGTTAAATTTTGAGTCAAAATTTCAATTTCAAAACAAAATTTTACAAGTAAAATAATTATAGTCGATACATTCCGAGTATTAAAAACCCTTCACTACAATTTTGGTTATTAACTGTACCTAAAAAATTATGAAACGATTCTCGCATAAATTGTTTTTATGATATCTGCTGAAGAGTTTAATTCATTAACTCATAAAAATATATACTAATATTTGTTTAAAACTTGTGCGTTTTAAATCTTTTTCGGGGATGTTATATGAGAGCCATTGGAAATTATTAATTTTCACTAAAATTTTAAATTTTTACTAAAATTTTAAATTTTTACTTAAGTTTGAAATTTTCACTATAATTTGAATTTTTCACTAAAATTTGATGTTTTCATTACAAATTATAAATTTCACTTGAAATTTTCACTACAAATTTAAATTTACACTAAAAATTTAAATTTCTACTAAAGATTGAAATTTATACAAAAAATTCAAATTGCCAAAAAAATTAAATTTTCACTTAAAATATAATTTTCATTAAAATTGAAATTTTCAAGAATAATTTAAATCTTAACTATTTTTTTATATTTTCCCACATATCAAGGTGTTTAGTTAAAAAAATAATTTAGGATACTTTGGAAGATCCGTTAAAGTCTAAAGGTTCCATTGAAAATTTATAGCGATAAGCTATAATTATTTATCTGATGCACAATTATTCGTTGAAAAGCCATAAACATAGTTTTATTAAATTTATAAAAAACAAAATTTTATTATAGCGTTACAAATCAACCTCTTACAAAATTTCACCATCACAATGGAGCAGAATGCATTTAATTAAAATAAAAGTTATAAAACATATTTTTCTCCCAAAATAACGAAAAAATGATAATAAAATAAATTTCCATAATTAATACAATAAAATTTCATGTATTTTTCGCTACGCCTCAGAAAACTTTTTCGTACAAAAACATTTTTTTATTTAATTAAATGAACACGAAACAATTAACTTGGAATTTTTATCTGAAATAAATAATTTCAAAGAAATAAACACAAAAGAACGTCATAAACATAAAAAAACTCAAATAAAACTCACTCCCAAATGCACCAAATAGAAAAATGAACTGAAAAATTAAAAAAAAAAATAAATGAAATAAAGCTATAATCATAATTTCCACAAAAAAGTTTCAACTTTTCTTTAACTATCTTTTTATACCCTACACAACCTTCGGTGGTAGGGATTTTATTCGTTTGTGTTGATGCTTGTAATATACAGAATAAATGGTGTATACCTACCTTTGAGCATACCGTTTGACTCAGAATCACTTTCTGTGATAAGGTGGAAAAATTCCTAAATATAGGCCATTTCAACGAATGATATGATATTTTAAATTGATTGCCAAATTATGCCAAGGTCGGTGCATTAATTCTCATAGGTTCCATGGAAGGGAGGAAAGGCAAAAATCTCACATATACGTTGGTATTGTAATAACAACTTGTCAAATTCAGATAAAAACAATATAAAATTCATTTTCTAAGTTATATGAAGGGTCGGTCCATCAATTTTTCAAGCTCCGATGTAAATTTCCAGAAAAAATCTTTTTTAAACACACACATTTTGCTTAAATCTTTGTATCATGTTATGTACTTTACTCGTAATTATAAATTAGAAAACCAAATTTTACAAGGGTCGTTCAGAAGTTTTTATAGCTGCTGTAGGGTATCACATAGTCGAGCTTAACCGATTACAAACAAAATTTTACAAGGGTCGTTCAGAAGTTTTTATAGCTGCTGTAGGGTATCGTATAGTCGAGCTTAACCGATTACAAAATTTTTACTTATTTCTCTATTTTTCTACGTTTATTATGAATAATTTTGGGAATTTATTTATTAACAAAAACGCATTTTGCTTCTTTTACTTTTTTATTTAGTTTGTTATAATAAATCGTTAGTAACCATCAGTTCATAAATATCAACACATGAGGTTTTCATATGAGAACCATAAAATAAAAATGTATTTTTTTATTTGGAACTTCACGAAAATTAAACTAAAAACAGCAACCACTATTTTCTTCTGCTACTTTTGGTGTTTTTTAACGAGCCACTAAAAATGTTTTATCATTTTGTATCTGGAACGCAGAAATCTAATGAATGTTTGTGCAAAATGCAAATCTAACAGACATAGAGAGGAATGGAGACATTTAAGGTTGCGAAATTTATTGTTTTATACTTAATTAATAAAATTAAAATTTTTAGTGAAAATTTAAATCTTTAGTGAAAATTTCAACTTTTAGAGAAAATTTCAACTTTTAGTGAAAATTTAAATTTGTTGTGAAAATTTCAACTTTTATTGAAAATTTAAATTTTAAGTGAAAATTTGAATTTTAAGTGAAAATTTCAACTTTTAGTGAAAATCTCAATTTTCAGTGAAAATTTCAATTTTTGGTGAAAATTTCAATTTTTGGTGAAAATTTCAATTTTTAGTGAAAATTTCAATTTTTAGTGAAAATTTCAATTTTTAGTGAAAATTTCAATTTTTAGTGAAAATTTCAATTTTTAGTGAAAATTTCAATTTTTAGTGAAAATTTCAATTTTTAGTGAAAATTTCAATTTTTAGTGAAAATTTCAATTTTTAGTGAAAATTTCAATTTTTAGTGAAAATTTCAATTTTAGTGAAAATTTCAATTTTTAGTGAAAATTTCAATTTTTAGTGAAAATTTCAATTTTTATTTTAGTGAAAATTTCAATTTTTAGTGAAAATTTCAATTTTTAGTGAAAATTTCAATTTTTAGTGAAAATTTCAATTTTTAGTGAAAATTTCAATTTTTAGTGAAAATTTCAATTTTTAGTGAAAATTTCAACTTTTAGTGAAAATTTCTATATTTATTGAAAATTTCAATTTTTAGTGAAAATTTCAATTTTTAGTGAAAATTTCAATTTTTAGTGAAAATTTCAATTTTTATTGAAAATTTCAATTTTTAGTGAAAATTTCAATTTTTAGTGAAAATTTCAATTTTTAGTGAAAATTTCAATTTTTAGTGAAAATTTCAATTTGGCAAGATAAGTTTCTCACGGAAAAATAGAGCAGGGAAATCAAGTGAGTTCATTTTTCTAACGCTTATAATCTGGTTCATGATGTATTTATTACAATTCCCATGAATTTCAACATTGACATTCATGCAGCGTGGTTGTGTCCTAAATATAATATTTTTTGTTGTAGCCTGGAGCATGGAGAAAAAATAAAATAAAATACCCGCTCCAGTTCAGACTTCTCCAATCATTAGCTATTCGGTCAGGTGTATTCCCACGGAATTATCATCCCTTAATATAGGCTGTATAGACATTTCTGTTATGAAGTGTAATTGGCTTCCTGTATGAAGCTTAAATCTTTCTCAGAGCATCGAGAATGATACTCTTGTTCTTGTTCTTCCTTTTCTAACTATCATTTCACAACTGCTCTTTGTCACATAAAAACAATGAGAAAAAGCGATCTGGTACCATAGCTGCCTGGATAGTTCTCTAACAATAAACTACTCAGTTGTTTATAGGGTACGATGGAAATTAATCTACATACATTTTTTCCCTTCGCTAAAATTCCTGAGGTTTTAAGATTCTATCCAATGAGATGAATAATTAAGCCTTCAGTCACATTAAACTACTCCTCTAGCTATGAAGTCTAGTCGGAGAACATTCTCTAATTTTGACAATCTTTTAGATATTTAGTACCTGAAATCTTTCTTGATATGCTCTTTAGGTAGACTCTAACAGAGTTATGGGAAGACATTCAAAATGCAATTCAACAAAAGAGCTGCATAATTTATCTCTGATCCAAAATTTTTATTTTGCCACTTATACGTTGTTGCATTAGCATAAGATGAGCTTCAGAAAATTCGAGTGGTCTTCAGACAGTACTAGTAAATCATTAATTTTACTTAGCTCCTTCGTACAGGCAATTGCTGTCGACATCGCCCTTGATAAACACAAGTCGTCTAGAGGTGCTATAATACTATAGAGATGCCTTTGGTTACTTAGATTTATCGAATGGTAGGATCTTCTCAATTATTAGATTTTAAATCCATTGAGAAAATCGTAAGTTTTTTTATACCTTCCACAATTACAAATGGTGAAAGAGGATATATATTTTTGCACATGGACCCAGATTAATTCCTCTAACATAAAATTTACTATGGATAGAATCCTCACATCAGCAGGAAATTAAGAAGACGCTTACGACTTCACTCCAGCAAAATTGTTAAGATGTCAAAAAATGTTAATGTGTTTTTGTCAATGGAGCAACTAAATCCTGGTGAATAGTCTCACTCCTTATATACCATGAAGCACCCATGATGGTCTCAAAAATGTTCGGCTTTCGATTTTCCAAATTGTTTCATTACGCTTTTATACAGTATGACTGTGTTTTCAAGGCATAGCAAAGATTGACTGTTGAGCAGCCAGTGTAATTGTTGAACTATTTTCTTTTCTTAGAGTGAAGATTTTATGTTGCCATTTCAATACGTTTCCTTGAATTCACCAGTTCATTAGCCATATCTCCTTATATAGGAGATATGTATTTAGTTGATAGATGCCTTGTGTATATCCATGTGGGAGCTGGGTATTGTTGCGCTGCCCAAAAACTCTGTAATTATTAAATGATCGCTCCACGGAAACCAATTTGATGAACAGATAAACGAATACTTTCATCACATATCTCCAAAGCTGCATCCAATGTTTACATACCTTTACAGATCTCTCTCTTAATTTACATTGACTTTGAGCTTTTTCAAATTCAAATATAAAACTTTGTAACTTTTATACAAGTTTCCACGAATAACAACAATTTCTTAGTATAAAGACTTAAAAAGTGTTATAAAAAGATCATCGCCTGCTATATAAAATATCACAGTTAATGAGCTGTTAAAATTAAACATCAACACACCTATAAAACTCACCGTCAAATACTGTTCAAACTTTACTTCCATATATCTTCTGAGAGTTTCTCGCCTTTTCTTAGTTGTTATTGTTGCACGATGGAAATTAAAGAAAATTAAATTCATTGAAATTAAAAACACCTGTTTTAATTACATATTTTTTTGTTTTATTTATTTTTTTTTTTTTGTATCTCTTGTCGGTATAAAATGAAGTTAACACTTATTGTACGGTAATTTTTTTATCTTTACGATTATTTCTTTTTAATTCAGTTGCTCTTGTTTATTGGGTTGTCAATACTGAAATTAAAGACAAATAAGAATGCTATATTCGGCAATAGTGAATCTTCAATACCCTCCACCACAAATGCATTGTGAGGCAAATATGTGATGCACACGTACATGCACACGCAATCATACACTCACAAACGTTTCTTAAATACAACCCAGGAACACCAAATTAGTTATATATTTGGCTATAACTTCTTTTATACTAAACCGATTTTAATGATTTTTGGAATAGCAATGGAGTACATATATCTAAGTATTATGGCTAACTATTATGGTAAAAATTCTAATTTGTGGATTTAAAATTGACAATTTTACGAAAGTTTCTTGACTGCACTTATTGATTTCCTTAAATATCGGTCTATATCTATTAATAAACTAAACCGATTTTGCAAGTTTTAAACAGGAAACATCTTAGGACTTTACTACTTCTGATGCCAAATTTTATTGAACTCTGTGAATTATTGTGGATGTGAGCGAGTTCACAACAAACAGCTCAGAACTTTAACATATACTGATGCCAAATAAAGCGTGCTAAAAACAGACAGACATAGCTAACTCGTCTACGATTTTGATTTGATGCAAGAATATATATACATTATGGGGGTCTGCTATGATTTCTTCTTAGCGTTACACACAAAATGACAAAGTTAACATATCCTCATCAATACTTGTAATGGTGTAGGGTATCAATATATAATTGTATCTTTTTATTTCTTTGAATTGTTGTTGTTGTTTTAATAAGAATTTTCATAGTATGTATTTTGTTGTAAATTTTTAAGTACATACTAATGTGGGAACTTTTTTTCGTTAATGTGTTAATTAAATAATTAAGTCGTCATTTAAATGAAAAAAATAAAATAAAAAAATTAAAGTGATTGTCTCTTGTATCTTTTTATAGCTGCCATTAAAAATTCACATAAAAAACAATAAAGTTGTTAAATAAAATATAGTAAATTATGTTTTATAGGAATTTGTTGTTGTTTTTTTTTAATTTTCAAAATTTATCGCAAGATTTAACGGTTTCTATGGGATTTTGAAATAAATTACAAATCAACTTTATCATTAACTACTGTTTTTTATTAATCAGTTAAATTTAAATTGAAAACAAGAGTTACTAAATTCTGTTAATAGTTGTTTGTTACTCTTTAATAAAGTTATAACTATTTTAATTGGACAATTTAGAGAATTTTAGAGAAGTTATAGCGTTAATTTGCTACCGACGCATAAAGCTTCCGGTTAATGGAAAAAAAGTGTTGTTGTGTACTTAAAACTTAAACATAATTTTTCAATTTATTTCCCATGAAAACATAATTCATCACAAACTTCTGGTATCTCTAATCAAGGAAAATAAACGTCTATTTGATATAATCAGCAGAAACCTTTTCCGGCAACCCATCCATTAACGTCACTTTGCTAGTCCATCTTTGTTTAAATTCTACCACACCCTTCCATACCTGTTTGTGCTATTCAATTCTCTTTTAACAATATCTCCCCACTAGCCCCTGGTCCTGGCAGTTTTGAGGATTTTCTTATCTGGGTACAAATACCACATTATTGTTATTTTACAACTCAATGGCGCATTTACCACAATGACAGTATATCTAGTCACGTCAAAAATGATTAGATATATTATGAAGTCTTATGATTGAAAGCTGCCTTGAAAAAAATCGGTATTAATAGAGCCCGAGTTGGACCAAGTTGGATCTGCTCAGTAATTTTAATCAGATTAACTATACATGTTTTACAATGTTAACATATTCGAAAAGAAAAACAACCTAATACTTCTGGGGGTTTAAGAAGCTTTTACCTAAAGTGTTTTTTTCAGATATTCAATAACTAACATTTTCTTTGAATATAATGTATATCTGTTCCCAGACCCTTTGATTTTTATTTGCATTCACGGCAAAATGATTGACACTAAATTTAAAAAGCTGTAAAAGTTCTTTAGATATTCCCAAGTTTGTATGGAGGGTGCCTGCCCCATGGTTCTATGTTGCCTATATTTTTTCACAATAGAAATTCTTTAAGAAAGTGATTGGAACTTCATTCCTTACTCTCGATGAAGTAGTTATATAGATAAATGAAAATAAACTTCTCCCTCTGATCCTATATCTTGTCCAGTAAAACTTCCCTTTAACTGAGATTAAATCTTAATACTCTTACTTTAATAACACTTAAGATATTCTATCATTAATGTTTACTTTGTTTGGTAGATACTTCTCTTATGGGAGATTCCTCTCCCTCGGATTCTTTCCATTGTAGACATTTCTAGTTAAACTGTGCCTTAGGAAAGTAATAAAGATGTAATGTTAAAACACTCACTTCAATAGTTCTTTAAAAACTCAATAATAAATTTTTGGTCTGTATGCGAAACTCTTCCCATCCTGATTCAATATACCCTAAATTTTATCCTAATAAAACACCAACGTATATCTTGGATTTAAGAAACGATATTAGGAGGATGAGTTGTATGGAATCAATTAGAAATAATGGAAAAGTACACAATTTCATCAAGATATATTTAAAACTCTGAACCGAATTCAAAAACATTTACATGAATAGACAGACAGAGGGACGAACATCATTAAATTGGTTCCCCACCGATATACTTAAAAGCGATTGTAGAACAGGATATGGGGTTTAGGTCAATGCAATAGAAATTATGGACAATCTTCGCCAAATTTGGAATGGGGTTTTCTGGTTATATTAATCTTAAATATACGAAATCAACTCGGAAGGACATTTGCATTAGAAATACTTGATATATTAAACCAAAAATGACCAATTTCAGTAGGATCCATTATTAGTAACATGTAAACAATTTCATTAACCGACGGATATAGTTAAATCGATAGATACTGTAATTCAGAGTAGATAGGAGTACATAAATTTGGGTATAACATCAACCAATCATCGATGGCGGTGTAGTTTATATGTACTTAAACTTGAAATTTTATTATTGGTACCACTTTTTTAAATGTCTCTGTTGTACAAAGACGCTATATATGGGTTATATGGGTCTAGATATCAAATTTAGCTGTAAAACTTTCTCTCAATTCTATAAATCATAACTACCGTAAAGTAAAAATAAAGTATAAAACTTTTTGTAGTTTTTCATAGGTCCATTGAAAAACGATACTTAATGTTATTAATAACCTGTTTCATCATAGATGCTGAATCAGTTTTATGGCCAACAATAGAGATAACGAACACGTATTTGGTCTTAATTTTAGATCTTTCACTGATTGTCACAACTTAATATGATCTCATTCCTTAAATTTGCCTCTAAGTTTGTATACCCCAACCTATAGAAAATGTACATTTTTTGGATTGAACTAGATATTGGTTCGATTTAGTAATGTCCATAAAGAATTTGTATGGGAAATCAGTCATCCAAAACTATCACGAAACTAGTAGTTAAGTGAAAAGATATGATGCCTTTAATGACTTCATTGCCACGTGGTGTATCAGAGGAAAGCAGTAAGAGCACATAAGTGTTCCTATTGTGTAAGCTGAAGTCTTCTCCTAGGAGAAGACCAGATTTAAAAAACAGGTTGAAATTGAGATATTATGTTGTGCTTTATAGAATGTTGAATGTCTAGTTCGAGGCTGTCACCAAAAACTGTTGGTGGTGGAAACTAATTTTAATTATTAATAAAAAAATATAATAATCGAAATTCAAAAATATATGAATTTATTTTCTTTGGAATATTTGCTGAGTTTTCGAAATTCAGAGATCCTTATTCCAATTGCTGTTAACAATGATCGTCAAAAAATTCCTAAAGCGGGTGGTCATCATTTGGCAATCCTTTTTATAGTTCTTGTTTATTAATATTACAGTTCAATGTTTTAAATTCAAAATTTTATGACAATTTTACAGGTATAAGAGCTATAAAAATTAACGGAAATTATTAATTTTAACAAGTGTCCTTACGGTTGCAATTACTTTGGCATGAAATTATTACTGTAATGAAATTTTATGAAATAAAAATATCCTAATTGTTAAGCAAAACGTTATTTCAGGACTCTGTTATGTGGTACCTTTAAAAATTTTTTTAGGAAACCTTTCAGGACTATAAAAAATACTCAAGCCGATTTTCATTGAGCTCTGTCTTTTATTGTGGATGTGAGCATGTCAACAACGGACAGATAGATGGACCTAGCTAAGTTAACTCAGATTTCGATTTGATGCTACAATATATATACATTAAGGGGCTTGAGATGTTTCCTTCTAAGCGTTACACACGGAATGACATAGTTAATAAACCTTTATGGTGGTGGAGGGTATAACAAGATGCGGTTATGCCGAATCTCCAAAACACTCTACCACAAATGCATGTGAAGTAAGTACATTATATTTCGTACATGCACTTACAAACGTATACAATATATAAATATGACACAGAAACACTTAATGAGCCCTAAAATCAATAATATTTTTCCTATAACTTTTTGTATACTGAACCGATTTTGAATGGAATGAAGTGCATATAGCTAAAATATTATGCAATAACTTCAATCTAATTTGCTTATTTATATTGGTCAATTTTTCAATAGTTCTTCGTTTTTAGTTAGAGGTTGTCACAGATATCAGTTTGTATCTTTAAATATACTGAACCGATTTTACTGGTTTTTAATACAAAACTTCTTGGGACTATAGCAAATATAAATACTCAGTCTAAATTTGATTGAGCTCTGTGAATTATAATGGATTCCAAAAACTGGCAGACGGACTGCCAGACAGGCTGACGGACGGATGGACAGACATAGGCAAATCGACTCAGATTTTGATTTGACTCAAGATGATTCCTTCTTAACATTACACACGAAATGACAAAGTTAATATATCCCCTTCACCACTTCTGGTGATGGAGCGTGCAATAAAGGACATGACTAATGAATAAAATTTATATTTTCATAAAATATTTTCCGTTTTTCAATTTCTTAATTTTAATTGAAAAATAATAAAATATTAAATGAGAAATGAAAACACAAGAAGAATTAAAGTTATAAAAAATGGGAAAAGAAAATAAAAATCTGATTAAAAAATAATAAAATACATTAATTTATTATTATTGATTGTAACATTCGATTGAATAAAATTTAACTTCATTTTTTCACTCTCTCTCTCTCTCTTGTGCAACTGGTTCCTTCTTAAGGTGATGACGATGACTTGACTTTGATTGACTTTATATATGTTTATGTGTTAGTTTGTTTGAAAGATTGATTATTTTGATAGTGTATTGTGTCATTCATTCATTCATTCATTGTTTAGTTTTTCGTTTTCCTCATAAAAAGGGATAAAATATACTGTCAATCATAATCCAAATTAATTATACGATAATATTTAATTTGTGTTTAAAAACATCCGTCATCATTATTATCTTCATCAGCATTTTACAATTGTTATCATCAGTATTATTATTGTCAGCATTAATATCGTCAGCGATGATGAGATGTGAAAAATTATTAACTAAGAAACATACGGATTAATGTAAATAAATAAGCAAATATATACGCGATTATACACCGTTAATTATTGGTTAATGGGAAAATTAATTTTCCAACACTTAATTCCAAAAAAACTATTTTTAAATCCCAAAATTTATTATAAAACTTCAGTTTAGCTAAACTTGATTTTCTAAACTCTATACCATATTGTTGTTTGTAACTGACAGCTAAAAAAGTATGAACGACCCTCATATAAATATTGATTTTCTGACTTATGCTTAAACTTTAGATACATTGTTCTAAAACATTGCTCTAAAACTCTATTTTTAATCAAAGAATTTAAATTTTTGTATAATTCTAGTTTTATTCTAAAACTCCAGTTTAATTCTAAAACTCAAGTTTTATTCGAAAACTCAAGTTTTATTCGAAAACTCAAGTTTAATTCGAAAACTCAAGTTTTATTCGAAAACTCAAGTTTTATTCGAAAACTCAAGTTTTATTCGAAAACTCAAGTTTTATTCGAAAACTCAAGTTTTATTCGAAAACTCAAGTTTTATTCGAAAACTCAAGTTTTATTCGAAAACTCAAGTTTTATTCGAAAACTCAAGTTTTATTCGAAAACCGAAGTTTTAATCGAAAACTCAAGTTTTATTCGAAAACTCAAGTTTTATTCGAAAACTCAAGTTTTATTCGAAAACTCAAGTTTTATTCGAAAACTCAAGTTTTATTCGAAAACTCAAGTTTTATTCTAAAACTCTAGTTTTATTCTAAAACTCTAGTTTTATTCTAAAACTCTAGTTTTATTCTAAAACTCTAGTTTTATTCTAAAACTCTAGTTTTATTCTAAAACTCTAGTTTTATTCTAAAACTCTAGTTTTATTCTAAAACTCTTGTTTTATTCTAAAACTCTAGTTTTATTCTAAAACTCTAGTTTTATTCTAAAACTCTAGTTTTATTCTAAAACTCTTGTTTTATTCTAAAACTCTAGTTTTATTCTAAAACTCTTGTTTTATTCTAAAACTCTAGTTTTATTCTAAAACTCTTGTTTTATTCTAAAACTCTAGTTTTATTCTAAAACTCTAGTTTTATTCTAAAACTCTAGTTTTATTCTAAAACTCTTGTTTTATTCTAAAACTCTAGTTTTATTCTAAAACTCTAGTTTTATTCTAAAACTCTAGTTTTATTTTAAAACTCTAGTTTTATTCTAAAACTCTAGTTTTATTCCAAAACTTTAGTTTTAATCTAAAACTCCAGTTTTATTCTAAAACTATAGTTTTATTCTAAAACTATAGTTTTATTCTAAAACTATAGTTTTATTCTAAAATTCAAGTTTTATTCTAAAACTCAAGTTTTATTCTAAAATTCAAGTTTTATTCTAAAACTCAGGTTTTATTCTAAAACTCAAGTTTTATTCTAAAACTCAAATTTTATTCTAAAACTCTAGATTTATTCTGAGACTCTAGTTTATGCTGCAACTTTAGGGTTATGCTAAAACTCTAGTTTTATTCCAAAACTTTAGTTTTAATCTAAAACTCCAGTTTTATTCTAAAACTATAGTTTTATTCTAAAACTATAGTTTTATTCTAAAACTATAGTTTTATTCTAAAACTCTAGTTTTATTCCAAAACTTTAGTTTTAATCTAAAACTCCAGTTTTATTCTAAAACTATAGTTTTATTCTAAAACTATAGTTTTATTCTAAAACTCAAGTTTTATTCTAAAACTCAAGTTTTATTCTAAAACTCAAGTTTTATTCTAAAACTCAAGTTTTATTCTAAAACTCAAGTTTTATTCGAAAACTCAAGTTTTATTCTAAAACTCAAGTTTTATTCTAAAACTCAAGTTTTATTCTAAAACTCAAGTTTTATTCTAAAACTCAAGTTTTATTCTAAAACTCAAGTTTTATTCTAAAACTCTAGTTTAATTATTAAAATGTTGTTTTACTCTAAAATTTTTATTTCTCCTAATTAAATTTACAATAATTGAAATTTTCATCTGTTAATAATAATTTTCGATCTTGGAATTTTATCGTATTTTCCCCCTTATCCAATAACAGCGATTGTGTGTAAATGTCAATATTTATTTATATATTTCCGTCATAACACTTTCTTAATACTTAAAACCCTTCCACATCATATGTGTTGCCTTCACTGGCAGCCTTTTAATTTTCCTCTTTTTTCCAATTTCAATCTTATAATATCGATATAATGAGCATGAACAACACCAAAAGGTAACGAAAAAAGAACATATTGTGTATATTTACTTACAGTATCGATGTAAGTGTTTCAACTGATGTAACATAAACAACAAAAAAAAAGTGAGAAAAAAGTGAAGTTTATTCCAGCAGATAAATAAATTATTGCAAGTTCATTAAATAAACATTGGCTGCATCATTACTTACACATCAAATAGTTATTTATACGTTTCTTCTTTCTTAACTTGACGTTACATTATATACATTTACACAAAAGTAAAGAATAAATAATGTAAGAATGGAAAAAGGCGTGTAATGAAGATCAATTCTAAAGAATACATTCAATCAAGTCAAGGGAAAGAAAATAATACTTGAGGAATAACGAAAAAAAAGTGTTACAAAGAAACTTAAAGATCATCGTTATTGTTGTAATGTACAACAGTTGCGTCCAGAAGACTTTCAAATGATGGTTCTTATTTTGAAAGTAAATATTTTTTTGCCAACTCATGCCATAAATCCTCTAAAGTATGTGCATCTGAAATTAGAACCCATAAGAAGATTCATAAGAAAAAATTCATAAAACTCTAACCAAAAAGAAAGAATTCTAAATAATCATGACAGAAAATGGAGT
The DNA here is from genome assembly GCA_004302925.2 of Cochliomyia hominivorax. Taxonomy (NCBI): domain Eukaryota; kingdom Metazoa; phylum Arthropoda; class Insecta; order Diptera; family Calliphoridae; genus Cochliomyia; species Cochliomyia hominivorax. Next base: position 84,351,189 of record PYHX02000413.1, on the reverse strand, counting down.
AAAACTAAGCGGGAAATGGTAGAACAACAGCAGCTGTACATTAAAACTAGAGTTTAAGAAAAATCAAGTGGTAAAGAGTAAGAATAAACTAGAGTTAAAAAACCCAGAGTTTTAGAGTAAAACTAGGAAAAAACTGGGGTTTCAGAATAAAACTAAAGTTTTAGAATAAAACTAGAGTTTTAGAATAAAACTAGGGTTTTAGAATAAAAATAGAACTTTGAAAAAACTAGATTTTTAAAATAAAATTACAGATTTAGAATAAAACTAAAACTCTGGAAAAAACTAGATTTTTAGAATCAAACTACAGTTTTAGTATAAATACAAAGATTTAGAATAAAATTGGAGTTTTAAAATTGATCTAAAGTTTTAGAACAGAACTAGAGTTATAGAATAAAACTATATTTTTAGAATACCATGAGTTTTAGAATAAATAGAGTTTAAGTATAAAACTGGAGTTTTGGAATAAAACTAGAGTTTTAGAATACAATAAATAGAGTTTTTATATAACACTGGGGTTTTAGTATAAAACTGGGGTTTTAGTATAAATCTGGAGTTTAAGAATACAACTAAACTTTCAAAATAAAAGAGTGTAAAATTGTTACATTTTCTCCTCCTTTCAAAAAATCTCTTTAAAATTCACGCATTTTACTCCCAGTTAAAAAAATTTTAACTACTATTTGTTACGATTTTAGTATCTTTATAATAAGCTTACACAACTCTACCTCACCTTAAAGTGTTTCCATAAAACTATACATCCATCTTTCCATCCATCTGTGTTCAACTCTTCAATAGCAACCTCGAAATATGTTTATACTTTATACTTTTAAAGGTTCCTTTGAAACTCACATATGTTACAATGTATGTTTGTGTAGTTTTTTTTTGAAGGAAGGTGCCGGCTTTCAACGCTTCGTCATTGTTATTCTTTGACGATTGTCGATGTTATTCTTAGCGCTTTAAAGTCTTGATGAGACACTTCAACAATACAGCCACAACATACTTGCATGTTTTACCTTTTCAGATGTGGTCTTTAGTTCATGTTGCATATACCACTTTAGGTACCTTAATATCATGATGAGGTTTTTTTCTTGTTAATAATGAAGATGTGGTGGTAGTGAAGAAAACAGTGATGACGACAATAACAACAACAGAAAGATTTTCTTTCACCTGTCAGCATGATTTGAGTAAAGTGCAGCATTACTCAGAGTGCCAGAGTCTCACACCTTAAACTTCAATCCCAATTGCCGAAACATCAAAGTCGCGTCAACATTTTAAAGCTGAAATGTTGTAAAGGAATTTTGGAAGAAAAGGAACGAAATATAGGAGGTTCCACTATTAATCAGAGAAATTATGTTATACTTAGTGAAATTGAGAGATTAAATAAAAAGTTTTGGAATTAAACGAGAGTTTTGGAATAAAACCAGAGTTGAACAATAAAACTAGATTTTTAGAATAAAACGAGAGTTTTTGAATAAAATCAGAGTTTAAGAATAAAACTAGAGTTTTGGAATAAAACTAGAGTTTTAGAACAAAACTAGAGTTTTAGAATAAAACTAGAGTTTTAGAATAAAACGAGAGTTTTTGATTAAATCGGGAGTTTTTGATTAAATCGGGAGTTTTTGATTAAATCGGGAGTTTTTCAATAAAATCAAAGTTTATGAATAAAACTAGAGTTTTGGAATAAAACTAGAGTTTTAGAATAAAATTAGAGTTTTAGAATAAATCTAGAGTTTTAGAATAATTCTAGAGTTTTTGAATAAATCTAGAGTTTTAGAATAAATCTAGAGTTTTAGAATAAATCTAGAGTTTTAGAATAAATCTAGAGTTTTAGAATAAAACTAGAGTTTTAGAATAAATCTAGAGTTTTAGAATAAATCTAGAGTTTTAGAATAAATCTAGAGTCTTAGAATAAAACTAGAGTTTTAGAATAAAATTAGAGTTTTAGAATAAATCTAGAGTTTTAGAATAAAACTAGAGTTTTAGAATAAAACTAGAGTTTTAGAATAAAACTAGAGTTTTAGAATAAAACTAGAGTTTTAGAATAAAACTAGAGTTTTAGAATAAAACTAGAGTTTTAGAATAAATCTAGAGTTCTAGAATAAATCTAGAGTTTTAGAATAAATCTAGAGTTTTAGAATAAATCTAGAGTCTTAGAATAAAACTAGAGTTTTAGAATAAAATTAGAATTTTACAATAAAACTAGAGTTTTACAATAAAACTAGAGATTTTGAATAATACGAGAGTTTTTGAATAAATCGGGAGTTTTTGAATAAATCGGGAGTTTTTGATTAAATCGGGAGTTTTTCAATAAAATCAAAGTTTATGAATAAAACTAGAGTTTTGGAATAAAACTAGAGTTTTAGAATAAATCTAGAGTTTTAGAATAAATCTAGAGTTTTAGAATAAATCTAGAGTTTTAGAATAAAACTAGAGTTTTAGAATAAATCTAGAGTTTTAGAATAAATCTAGAGTCTTAGAATAAATCTAGAGTTCTAGAATAAATCTAGAGTTTTAGAATAAATCTAGAGTTTTAGAATAAATCTAGAGTCTTAGAATAAAACTAGAGTTTTAGAATAAAATTAGAATTTTACAATAAAACTAGAGTTTTACAATAAAACTAGAGATTTTGAATAATACGAGAGTTTTTGAATAAAACCAGAGTTTAAAAATAAAACTAGAGTTTTGGAATAAAACTAGAGTTTTAGAATAAAACTAGAGTTTTAGAATAAAACTTGAGTTTTAGAATAAAACTAGAGTTTTAGAATAAAACTTGAGTTTTAGAATAAAACTAGAGTTTTAGAATAAAACTAGAGTTTTACAATAAAACTTGAGTTTTAGAATAAAACTTGAGTTTTACAATAAAACTTGAGTTTTAGAATAAAACTTGAGTTTTAGAATAAAACTTGAGTTTTAAAATAAAACTAGAGTTTTAGAATAAAACTATAGTTTTAGAATAAAACTTGAGTTTTAGAATAAAACTAGAGTTTTAGAATAAAACTAGAGTTTTACAATAAAACTTAAGTTTTAGAATAAAACTTGAGCTTTAGAATAAAACTGCAGCTTTAGAATAAAACTTGAGCTTTAGAGTAAGACTTGAGGTTTTGAATAAAACAGAACTTGAGTTTCAGAACGAAGCATGAGTCTTAGAATAAAACTTAAGTTTTAGATTAAAACTTGAGTTTTAGAATAAAAGGGAGTAAAACCCGACTTTTGCTATAAAATTAAGGCTTTAAAGAAGACGCGAATTCCTGAGTGGAAGCAAAGAGTTGAAATTTTGCATTTTCCTCCTTTTACAAGCAATCACCCATATCACCTTTTTCCCAAAACATATACAAAATAAAAGTAATAAGAAACAAGAAACCAACCTAAACCTTAGAACATCAATTTAATGTTTCAAGTTGTAAATTGTGTGGCCTGGTATTGTTTGGTATGATTTTGATACATTCAAGTGCAAAGACAACATACATGGAACATAAGCAAATACTCACGAATCTCTCTAATAGCAACAGCAACATATCTTGTTGCCATATGTCTATGAACAACAACACTCCAATAACAAGTACTTGTTGTACTTGACTACAAACATCATACACACATTTACTACAAACTCTAACAAACGTTTCCGTGTGACTTTGGGTAAATGTTACCAAATAAAAGTCTATAAATTTCTAAGAATTACATCACTTTGGATAAGAAGAAGAACAGAAAAACAACAAAACATCAATCCTTTCAGTCCATGTATATACTTGTTTATTAAGGACAACAGTCAAAATAACCAAAGTTATGTTTTGACGGTGCAAAACATAGGTGAAGGTGTAGAACTACCTCGCCTTCCCCCTCCCACTCCTCCACTACAAACATGACGAAAATTGTCGTTAAGCAAGATCTAACAAACAAACAAATAAATATATAGAAAGATGGATGGATGCATGTTTGCCTGTTTGAATGGAATGATTGGATGCTTGAATAGTTTAGTTTGGACAACAACAGACTTGTTGAGTTTACTTTTACATTATCTTTATGTAGTTACATTCAAAATTGTGGCCATGTTTTTGTTGTAATTCTTAACGAAATCATGATGCAACATTGCTTAATTTTGTATTCCTTATATCCGCATGAGAATGTGTGTATGTGTAAACTTACTTAGTTTACACATCCCATATCTTATAGATTGTTGCATGTTAAGTCTTGAATAAATAAAGCTTTAATCGAATTGTTAAAGTACTCACACTGTGGCAATAGTTTGATTTTGGATTTTGGTACTCATAGTTGGGTAAACACAAATCTTCATACATTTATAAGTTATAAGATGGACGACATATTTTATGGCGTCAAATGATGTGACATTGTGTGACTCGTTAAGTGATAAGACAGAGATGTTGGTTGACGAAGGGAAAATAATTCTTTTCCATGCTCCTTAGAAAAAACTTCGCGGATAAATTTGTTTCTTCTAAAATTTTTCTTCATAAAAACTTTTTCTTATGAAAAATTTTCTTTCAGAACAAAGTTCTCTTATGAATAATTTTACTAGAAAAATCCCACTTATGAACATTTTTATTTAATAGAAAAAAATTTGGAATAAAAAATTTACTCTAGATAAATATCCATTATTAACTCTTACTCTCTGGAAAAATGTGTGTAATCCCCAGATCATTTTTAATGATAAATTTTCTATTATAAATTTTATCCAGTTAATTTTTTTGTATAGAAAAATTTCATTAGGAAAAATTTCTCATCTAGAAATTTTCGCAAGAAAATTGTTCCATACGTTTGTACTCTGGAAAAAATTTTCTAAACGAAAATTTCTCTTATGAAAATTTTACCTGTTTTGGAAAATTCTCTTATGGATATTTTTCGTCTAGAAATTTTTTTTCTTAATTAAAAATTTTTTCCTTTATAGGAAAATTTCTCTTAAAAATGTTTCCAAAATATTTTGGAACATTAAACTTTCTCCGTATAGTAAAATTTCTCGTTTGAAAATTATTTCTATACGGAAAACAATTTCATATAAAAATGTTTTTCCTAGAAATGACAATTTTTAATTGCTCCGACTTGCCTTGCGTTGTCTCCTATTAGGATTCTGACTAGTGACTCCTTTCTGCGGGCTTAGTAAAGTACGGCTTGATCTTTCTACCTTTAGGCTGAACGTCCTTAATTTTCTTAGGGGTCTTCATAGATTTACCTTCCTCAGACGAACCTATTCTCTTACCAGCTTCGAAGGAGAAGAATGGGAGTAGTATCCTATTCCACTAGTGTCTCTTGTTCAACTCCTAATTTATTTTGTTGGGGCAGCTTTTCAATTCTTCACTATGCAACCGACAGTTTTTTGTTTGTTAGCTTCGAAATGTAATCACTGACCTCATCAATTATTTAGCTTACATTCTCATTATTTATAGCTAAAATGATCATCTGTAGAGTCTGAATTGGACTCCTCTTCTCATTTTAGGTTCCCCCTGAGTTCATTTCTTCCTGACTTTTTAATTCATGCTAATACAGCCGTTTCTAATGAAACGATTTACGAGAGGACCATCCATAATCTTCCCATTATCAAAGATTCTCATTATTTATAGCTAAAATAATCATCTGTAGAGTCGGAATTGGACTACTCTCCTCATTTAAAGCCCCCCTGAGTTCTTTTCTTCTCGGCTTTTTAATTCATGCTAATACAGTCGTTGCTAACGAAACGATTTTCTTGAAAACCATCCATAATCTTCACATTATCAAAGATCAAGATAACGTCCTACTACCTTCCTCATTCTATCATAAGATCTCTCCAGATCTCTTTATGCTTAATATAGTCTTATTCTGAATCGATTTTTCCAGTTTACATTTAAGTAAATTTTCTCCGCCCATATTTGTTATCAAGTCTAACATTGTTTCATTCCCGAAAATCATTTTCTAGCAAACTTAATGAAAACATAGCAAACATTTTCGTTTTGTTTAACATTTAGGAACAACTCAGAATTCAAACACATACACACTTACATGCATACTTACTATACATTCATAAAGACATTTGGCTACAATCACACTTCTTTAATTCTAAATCTCTGAGAATTTCTATCTTATAAACCATCTTTTATTTTAAGCAAACATCTCTTCTCTATCTATAAGTTAATGGTGAATATTTGTGTAACAAGTCAAAGTTTTAGTGTTGTTGACTTGACATTTGAACGACATTTTAACCTATTTAGTGGCGGTTGTCTCTTAAGAAGCAATTTCTTCTTCCTTTTCTTCTTTAGTTTCTAAATGTTTGAATGTTGTCAACATCATTGTCATCATCATCACCATCAACATCGTCATCACCACCATCGTCAATATATTCTTAGGCTTATAAACCAACAACAGTAACGTACAACTTATTTTGGGGCAAAAAGTATGAAAAAATTTCTCAAGTCATAGTTTTAGTTTGTAGATTTCTATATGGAGATATTTTGTATTTAAAAGATGGACTTGCAACGATATGTGGACATTTGCAACATTGTTGTATGGTTTTCTTAAATTAAATGTAGAATAAATAAATATTCAGAGAAATTGTCATGTATGTAAGTTTATGTATGTGTTGGACAAGCATGTAATGAAAATAACTTGTTTCAAGTAGATGGATTTTGAGAATTATACAGAGTGACAAAAATTTTGTTATACAATAATCAAAAGATGAACAAATAAAAAACGCATAAATACATAAATACATAAATACATAAATACCCTCCACTTTTAAAATTATGCAAACATTCGCTTGAGTTGAAGTTAATGCTTCAGAAAGCTTATTATTCTTATTATTCGTTCATTAGCATAAACACCGATTTCGAGAAAAGGACATTTATAAAAATACGCTTTTCTGATGAGTGGGATTAAAAGGGAATTATAACCAAATATGGCCCGTTAATTGAAAAATTAGATTAATTTATTAATGACAACTTAAAAACTAATTGTATCAAATTTATTAATGACAACTTAAAAACTAATTGTATCAAATTTATTTAAAATTTAAGAGCCATATAAGCATAAAGGTCTCTTCCGGGAAGGATCTAAATAGTAAAAATAAAATATTGCCCGATATTGGCTTAATTAATAATATGTATTCAAAACAGTTATAAAAATAATTGTGCCGAACTTTAATAGAAACGGTGTATAATTAACAGCTTTATGAGTACAAAACTTTTTCCAGGGTAGATGCCTTATGTGGGAGCTATTGAAAAATATGCACCAATATTGGTCAAATTAATAACTAATATTCAAGACAGTTATAAAAACGGAATTTCAATAGAATTTACAAAATTTATAAGTCCAAAACTGCTTTTCGGGAGGCCTTATATATGAGCTATGACAAAAAGGTGAACTGATAATGGTAAAACTAATAAAATATGTTCAGACAATTATAAAAATAGCTTAGGGCCTTTTATACGAGCTATAACAAAATATCAACCGATATTAGTAATACTATATTCACGATATATAGATCAACCATCTGAATTTCAACTGTTTTATAAGCACACAACTTTTTCAAAAGAAGGGGCCTTTTGTTAGTTACATACATTGATGACAGTTGTAAAATTAATTATGCCTCATTACAATGGAGTTGATCTATATTTTTGAAATTTATAAACTTTAAGTAGCTTTCGGGAAAGGTGCCTTATATACAAGCTATAACAAAATATGGACCAAAATTAGAAAAACTTATAACGAAATATTCAAGATAATGAGATCAAAATTTTTCCGAATTTTTATATAATTTACCCATATCTAACAGTTTTATAAGTTTAAAACCATAATCCGGAAGGGGGCTTATACGGGAGCTGGGTCAAATAATGGTTCCTGCACAATTTAGTTTCTTTAAGTTTTTTATTAAATCAAATTAAATTTTCAGAAAATTATCTTCAAAATTGCGGTCTATATGATACAAATTTTGGGGTATATCAAAATTTTTTATAAAACTATTATTAATGATCCTATTTCGATCATTTTATGTACGTTGTTGATAGACATAAAAATGTGTTCTGCAGTTAAATAAAATTTAAATCCAATTATTTTTTTCATGAAAAATTTAGAAAATTAGATTTTCGGAATTATGAGTTTGTTTCAGTTATCGGTCTATAACTTTTGTGTTAATAAATTGATATAGCTGATTTTAAACAGGAAATTGCTTAAGATTACACTAAATAATTTGAATACGTTATTCTAGGCGTGAGAATATTTCCAACAGCTAGACAGACTGGTTAAGCTAAATCGACGAAGATTTTGATTCATTGCAAGAATATATACTTTATGGGGTCTTAGATGATTTGTTTTTGATGCTTCTTGTAGTGCTTTAGAGTTTAATGAATTAGGAATAAAGTACCTTTCTTTCTAGTATGAAAGTAAAGGGCTTTGAAAATCCATATAGATATAATAAACTTATATGTGAGTATAAGAGTATTTTATGCTTAGGAATGGTAAAAGGTAAAAATGATGAAGATTTCCTTATGAAAAGAAGTATAAGAGTTGTTTGAAAAATTAATTTTTTTCAGATTTTCATTTTAAGATTTATCACAGCTTTTTTGAACCTTTTTATAATTTTTTCGTGAGTATAAGAGTTTAAAAGTCTTGTAATTTACGAATTTCTAATAATGATTTTTTATTAGTCGTAGTATAAAAGTTGTTCAATAAATATTTAAAAATAAATAAAATGGATAATCTCTAAACTATAAAGCTTCAAATATTCTTCAAAAAAATTTTTGGTGAGTATAATAGTTTTTTGGTAGGACTTCTAAAAGGATTTAATAATTATAAGTATTTTTTTTGGTGCCAGATTGATGCTGCCGGACTTGAGATGGAAAATTTTCAAAACTAAAACAATTTTAGTGACTTTGATATGAGTATAAGAGTATTATTTGAAATTTAAGTATAAGACTTTTAACTTTGCCTGTACAAAGTAGTTTATCTTACAGAATCAATCTTGTGTATTTTATTTTCCTTCCCACTGTTTTTCTTACCTAATATGCCTTTGGCATTGGTGTGTCCACATCAACATTCTTAATTTCTACTTATTTACAATAAACCGCACTTTAAATAGTCAGTCCATCTTCTTTCTACAGTCGTTAATACTTAACTAGATTTATATAAACATTGTATTTGCTGGACTATTGGATTAAATATTAGTTAAAAATTTTAACCAACTTCAAATCTTTACAACAACAACAAATGTAGTTAATCTAAAAGAACAACATTTCATTTTATACCCTACACCACCTTGGGTGATTGATGCTTTTGTGCTGATATTTGTAACATACAGAAAAAAGTGTGTTGCAACCACCATTCGACTCAGAATCACTTTCTAAGTCGGTTTAGCGATAACTATCCGTCCGTCCGTTTGTCTGTCCGGTTGGTTGTCCATATAAACGTTGTGATCACTTCACAATCCACAATTTTTGAGATATCTTGTTGAAATTTGGTATATATTATAATATTGGCTCAAATACGAAGCCTGTTGAAATTCGTCATGTTCGATTCAATATTTCATACAAATGTCCTCCCAGAATGAGGTTTTATGCTCACAAAAGTCCTAAATATAAAGCGGTTTTAACGCAATTTGACAGAAATAGGTCTTATAGTATTCTATTGCTTCTTATAAGTCCCATATAAGCCCCCTTCCAAATATCACTTTGAAGGGCATAAATCTCACATAAAATTTAGTATTGTATTAATTATTTAATTGGTCAAATTAAGATAAATATAAGAAAAATGCATGTGCGAAATTACAAGGGTCGATCCATAATTTCATGTAGCTCCCATTTAATCTCTCACAAAATACAATTTAAACGCATAATTCCACATAAATTAATTCATTTCACGTACGCCCACTTAAGAATAAATCTGAAAATAAAAATATGCCAGGGTCACTCATTGTGGTGTAGGGTATTATAGAGACAAGCTTGACTGACTATAACATTCTTACTTGTTTTTTAGTGTTCGTTAAAACAACGCATTTTGTTGTCAAAGTGATTTTAAAGTTGTTTCGATTTTTTTTTCATTCCTGAGCTACAACTTTCGGCCAAAAACTAAAATAATGTTTTTCGAATTGCATTTAAACCGGAAATGTTAAAATCATTTTGTTTGACATACAAGTGCATGTCCGTCATCTTGTTCGTTCTTATGTCTTTCTATCAGTATTTATATTATCAGGTTTTAGTATGTCCGATTATAATTTCTCAACTAAAAAAAATTATTTGGGACAAGTTTTTTTAATGTTTTATTCTTGCGATATGTTTGTGAGTGTCAAGTAGAGTTCAATTTGTTCAGTTATTTAGGCCTGAGAATAAAATGATTAGGTAAGAATTTCTAACTTTTTCTGTTCGGCTGGTTTGAAGGCAGCGGTAGGTATGTTTGATTTTTGCCGCAAAACATGCATTATGTCAAAGGTTGACAGCAATAAATGACTTTTTCTATGTCTTCACTTTGGCAATAGTGGATGAGTGTAAAGAGTATTTCCGAAAATTTTATAGCGTTATAATAGATTTTCCCAAACTTATTACAGTCTGGGTGGTTTCACAAAATTTGTTAAGTGGAAATTATAGTTTTGATTTGGAGACATAATTTTTTTATAGCAAAAATATTAGAATTGTTAATAGAGTGATATTAAAGTAATAAAAAGAAAATTAAATATAAAAATCAAAGACGGTGGTCTAAGTTACATTAAAAAGGGAAATTTGAGAACTCTCACGGGTGATTAGAAATTAGTATATGAAATTCCAAAAATTTCTCCTTTTTAAATATAAATTAATAAAAGCAAATCAAAGGCGGTGGCCTAAGTTTTTAAAAGAGATAATGTAGTTCTATTTATTTAATTTCTCACGATATGAAATTTCTACAAATTTGGATTTCTGGATAAAAAATATAATTTTTTAGCAATATTTACGAAAAATATTTTCGATCAAAACGTAGTTAGACGTTTAAAATATTCATCAGAAAATTGGTGGTCTTATTTTTATTCGGCTATGCCGAATTTTCAATACCCCGCCACCACAAATGTATATGAAGTTAAAACGTTATGTTTCTTATATACAAACGAACTCATACATTTACAAAAGTATACAATATATGAAAGCTTTTATCAAATATATCACACACGTATAATAAGTCATAAAATGAGTTATATTTTTGCTATAACCTTTTCTCTACTGAACCGATTTTGATAATTTTTAAGGGTTCATACTTGACAGGTTTACACAATTTCTTTGCTTATATTTAGAGATTGCCTCAGATATTGGTCTATATCTTTATATATACTGATAATAAAGATTTATTTCTAATTTTACTATATTTATACTTGACTCATCTCGTTCTCTTGTATACGGATTTAGTATCTGGGTCAGCGTTCAATACAAAATTCTTTTATGTGAAACTGGATTCAGTATCAAATTTATGATTTTATAGCATTTGTGGTGGTAACTTTGCCAATCCATATGAAATGACAGAAAAGAGTTATCTAAGACCCCATAAGGTTAAACTCTCTTGCATTAACTCAAGATCTGAGTCGATTTAGCTATGTCAGTCTATCTGTCTTTGGAAACATTTTGACGTTTGGAATAATGTTCGAATTCATTGAAATTCAGTCATATTGCTTGTTTCTGTCCTAAACAATTTCCTATTTAAAATTAGGCAGTATAAACACCAATTCCATTGAAATTCGGCACAGTTATTTTTCTTAGTTTAATTTGATCACAACTAGTCCATATGTCCCCGAAAATGGTTTTATACTTATTAAAGTCTTAAAAATTAATATGGTGTTAAGCTTATAAAACTCTTAAGTACAGACCGTTTTTTTCAAGTTCGGCACAATAAGTTTTCAAAAATCCTTCAATGCACGTAACTAATTTGGTGCATATAGGATCATATTTTCATATAGCTCTAGTTAAAAGCCCCATCCCAGAATGTGATGTTAAGCTTGTAAAACTGTTAAATATAAAAAAAAATTCTACTGAAATTCACCACAATTATTTCCTACTGTTTTGAATATATTTTATCAATTTGACCAATATTGGTCCACATTTTCATATAGCTCACAAGGTCTTGATCTTATACATTATAAATTTTAAATAATTGACAATTATCAGACCATTTTCGGTTTAAAACTCCCGTAATAAGGTTTTAGAGTTATAAGGTTCTTTTCAATTTATACAAATTATGCACATTGTGAATGGTGGAGGATATTTAAAATTCAGCACAGCCGAATTTAGCGTTCTTATTTGTTTTATCTATAATTTTTGATACGAATGTCCGTATCAAAATCAAGTTTTGATATCTCAGAAAAAAAAACAAAAAATTATATTTTCTTGAAATACCCTTCACTTTATTAGCGAATTTCATCTCAGGAATCATTCTGTAGAGAGGACCGTCTATGTATTTTTTCAATAAACCTATTTTTGTCACGGTATGTATTCTATACCACAATAGGCGTTTGGAAAGTTATGCGTTTGTGCAAACGTTTGTAACCCAGAGAAGAAATATAATTCCAAGCGCTTTTTAATAATATATTGCGGTATATCGTTCGTTTAAGAATTACTTTCTGAAATCCATCCATGTGGTTGTCCATGAAAAGCTCGAAATTGAAGTATAAGGCCAAAAAGACTTGGCTGGACTAGAATATAAAGAAGTAGTATAAAATGCTTTCATTTATATAATATATATGTGTAGCTTACAGTATAAGAGCTGTATAACTGAAGGCGAAAATATAAAAGTTAATAATGAAACTTATTTAATGAAAGACTGATATAAGAGAAAGAAAGTATAATTAGTATTAATAAAAAATAAAATAAAATAAAATAAAATAAAATAAAATAAAATAAAATAAAATAAAATAAAATAAAATAAGAGATGTGAGGAGTAAAACGCAAATTTATTTCTTTATAATTTGTATATAAGAACAAAGTAAGGTTATAAGAGTTGTAAATGTATTGTTAAAGTTGCCTTTCCTTTAATACGATTTTAGGATTTATATTACTTTTATGACATCTTTAGTATTTTCATATGTATTAAGGTGGTGTTGAAAATAGTAATAATCTTTGTACATCTCCTTTGTATAAGAGTTTATGTAGATAATGCTCTATGTATAAGACGGCTGAATTTCTTCGACAGCCACAGACAAATAAATCTTTCTAAATTCTAAACCATCATTTATCTACAAAATGATAACAAACATATGAGTCTTTTCTCTTTTTTTTATATTCTAGTCCTAATCTTGATTTATTTCCCTAAAAAATAACTTTAGGAAAAATTAAAACAACTTCTGTATTTATTTTTTAAATACAAACTAAAAAATAAAATTTAGTATTATTTTATCACTTATTTTTTTTGTTTCCCAAAACAAATTTCTTTCAAATAAATTTTCGACAAATTTGTCATGTTAATCAGCTGCTTATAAACACAACATTAAAATTTATGATCTAAAGATCATAAAAAAGTCAACTACTGATATTCAAGTATTAAGTCATATGATACAATTTAAAGCAGCAACTAAAGAGAAGAGCAGAATCCATATTTTAGAAGATCAATAACCTAATGAAAGGCAAAAATAAGAAAACTCTAGTAATAATGCTACATTAGGTTGTGTCGAATCTTTAATACCCTCCACCACAAATGCGTGTGAAGTAAATGCTTAATGTTTCGTACATATACTCTCACACATACCATGAAAGTTTTTCTTCATAAAATTAGTTTTATTTTTGGCTATAACTTTTTCTCTACTTAACCGATTTTGATGATTTTTGGAAAGGTATTGAACCATTAATATTATGGAGAATTTTTATTCTAATTTACCGACTTATAACTCACAATTTGACGAAACTTCTTCGTATAAACTTAGAGATTGCCTCAGATATCGCTCTATATCTCTTAATATTCTAAACCGGTTTAACTGGTTTTAAATAGAAAACTTCTCAGGACTATAACAAATATTAAGGCCAAATTTCATAGAGCTCTGTCAAATTTTGCGAATGTAAGCCTGCCAATAACAGACAGACACAAATGAGATATTTTTTCTTAGCGTTACACACGGAACGACAAAGTTAATGTCCCTCTTCACCACTTATGGTGGTGGAGAGTGTAACAAAAAATTTATATTTTTTTCTATTCCAAACAAAAGACACTTGTCAAAAATTTTCACAAAAACAATGTATTAGAGACAATGTAAGATATGAATGTGCATAAGCATATACATATGCAAGTTTGTGAGCTTGTGTGTATATGTCTAAAAAGATGTTAAGTTGAGATGAAATAACATAAATAACAATTTATTATGACATTATTTTCAACGGATTAACAAAAATTTATTATAGATTCAATATTTCTACAAGATGTTGCAGCATATTGCTGTTGCATATATAGAATGTATAGCATTGCAATTGCTGATGCTGCTACGTATGTTTGCAGTCAGCAATGGCTTTAAGAAAGAGAGAAATGTATCATAAATTTCAATTTAGTTTTTTTTTTTCTTTCGAAATGCATATAACATAGTTTCCATATACTTTCAAATCTTTAAAGTTTGTTTGCTTGATCTTTTGATTTTTATGTTGCATGAATGCATGAATTAATGTACGTATGTATGTGTGTGTAGTTGAATGTTTGCTCTTAAACTTCCTGTCATTTTTGACAAGGGGTATTGAATTGTCAACTATTGTCTTACAAATAGTCATAATTAAATATCGGTACACTGTTTCCCAAAATTGTAGTTTGAGCTACAGCCTATCTACACTATAATTTAGTCTATAATCTAGAATAAAGTCTATATTATATTCTAGACTATACTCTAGGCTATAATTAAGAAAATACTTTACGCTATAAATTGGACGATAATCAGGACTATAGTCTAATCTTAGCTGTAGTTAAGACTATAGTCTCAAACTATAACATATTATAATCTAGACTATAGTCTACTTACAAGAGTATTCTCTGGTATTCCCTGTAGGGAATAACCAGGAGTAGTTTTGTGACAGATGGAGTGTGTACAGCCCAAAATTAGGTATCCCAACCTCTAAGGGTGTCCCCAAGAAAGGTAAGGAAGGGAGGGTACCGTTTTTGTAGTTTCCATACTAGAAAAGTGAAGACTTGAGTAAGTCAATGAAATCCAGCCGAAAGGTATTAAGATTATATCCAGTATGGTCTTAATTATGGAAATCGCAGATAGACATAAACATTTATCGATTGTGATATTCTGGAACTTAAGTAAGTCTGTCTGCATCTGTCTCAATAAACCTTTACATGTCTCAAAATATATTCCGAAATTGTCACCGTTAAGTTGATGGAACTGTTACGGATGCTCTTCACTGATTAGTGTAAATTTGCTTTTAGCAAAAGTTTTTATAAAGATCTTGTGTCAATTCTCGCATGATCTCCCTGCTATTTATAATGATTTACAATACTGCAAATTACCAAATCAGAAGAAAAAGTTCAAACAAAGTTTCCAACCAATTGACATGTGGTGATTGCTCGAAAGAGGAAAGAAGTAAATGGAAAGAGTGTGAACTCATTTCATCCTAAATAGATTTCGTAAAGGTGGTAAAGAATGTACATCAAAGCATTAATGAGCATGAACGGAGGATAGTGGTGAGCTACAATGAGGCTTTAATGAAATGAAGGGTAAAAGGATTTGTTCAGTTTCTGGATTTGATGAAACTACTCCCACTATGTCGAAAATATCAGCAAATAGTAATATATTTAGTAAAAGAAGGACATCCCTAGGACGTCATAGTACAGAAAAGGAAATTATTATTTGACATGAAAACATCCAGCGCCGACGAGACAACCTCTGAAGTTAAAGCAGAAATAAAGACAAAACTAAACAAAATACTTACAAAGTGATTAGACAAATTTGGAGTTAGATAGACTATGTTTCGAGTACATAAGACGAAAATACTTAAACTCGGAAATGTATACGGACATGTATCTCTAGTATATAAAAATGATATTGCCAGAAATTTCACCTCCTCCCTGATATCTTTAAAACTTTGCGAAGATAAGGAATTTGGCTGATTGCTTGCTTAGGATCAAGATGAGAGGTATTTTATATTTGCTACATCTCTCCAACATTCCGCTAGATGAGTTTGGGTCTTTTGTGGATGGAAAGGCTAAATACGATCGGAAGATAATAAGTGGTAATTTCAACTCGTGGTCAAATTACTGATGGAGTAACTCTGCTAATGCAAAGGGATGAATATTAATGAAGACATTCACAAAACTAGATTTTACTCTAGATGATATCGGAAATTGTTAAACATATCGGAGAGAAGGTACTGGATCAATAGTTGAATTCACATTTACGAGCCCAATACTGATTAAGAATCTCAAATATCACGTCAACAAACATTAAACTCACAGTGATCATAAAGGTAATATTTTCTCCTTGGAATACGGAACCTGTTCGACTATAACATTTTGAATTACTATTTGAAAAACAGGATGGACACAGCAAACAATTTGATATAGACGTAATTCATTAGCAATTTAAAAACCAATTGAATCTGATGAGAGAAAGTCAGAATAAGGATGTTTATATTACAAATGCATTGAAGAAGTCATACACTGCAGAAGGAAGGAGGCAATCGGGAAACCGAAAGACTGTTGGAACTCTGATATATCAAATCTTAGGAGAGAATTTCTATGGGCGAGACAGTTATAAAGAAAATCAAACGGGAGATCTCTGGACAACTATGCAGTGTAGTGGATTCCGGATGAAATTACAAATGTTTTTAATCGAACTTGAGAATTTTTTAAATATTGGAATATCATTATAATTTTGTCTACAATATTATCTCGGACATTAGACTGTTATCTGGATTATAGTTTTTAATTTAACCTGGACTACAATCTAAACTGTTATCAGAAAAATTTTTCACAGTAGTTTGCACTGTAAACTGGACTATAGTCGCCACAGATATCTTTACTATAATTTAAACTGTTTTCTGGACTATTATATTCGACTATTATAAAGACTGCCATCTGGTCTATAATCTCGAATATAAATTGGTCTGTTGCTACTACAATAATCTAAACTTAAACTATAGTTCAATCTAAATTCGCCTAAAAGCATTTTGTTCGGAAATGCTTTAAAAACATGTATATTTTCCTCTTTCAAAAGTGAAAGGCTTTAAACGACTCGGTAGCCGTAGTTTATGGCAATAACATATGTATCTACAAGTCTATTTACAAATCTTTCTCTCTATTTCACTTATGCGTGTATTATTTAATATTTTTTGTTTATTTTTGCTTATTAAGTCTTCATTCCGCCAGAATACAATTGCAAGGGATAAAAGTTGAGGTTATAAATTATTGTTTGGTTATGTTTTATGTCTCTTCTTCTTCTTTCTGTTTTAGAGAGAAAAAGAGTATTTATAGGTAAATGTGATTGTGATTGTGATTGCGGCATTATTTCAAAGTCAAGTATTTTGTTTTTCTTCTTGTCGTCTTCTAAAGAAATTGTAAACATAGACATACCTTGTCAGCACTTCCGAATTATTATTAAATTATGTTTGTCTGTTTATGTTGTTGTTATTATTATTGTTCAGTGTCAGTCTGTCAAAGATGTTTTGTTTTGTTGTTTCTCTTATTATTTGAGTTTTGTTTTGGCGTCAGAGGTAAAATATCCATAATTTAGTTGTAGTCAACATCTATATAATATCTTGAAGGAATTTTCATAGAAGAATCTTTTGTTTGGTAATAATAAAATTATATAGTACCTGAATGTAAAAATAAATTCAATTTTATTATCTGTTTAATGATGGTTTTATTATGACAAACATATATTTATTTATTTATTTATTTATTTATTTATTTATTTATTTATTTGTGAGTTAAAGATGAAGTTATTGATAGGAGAGAAATATTTTAAAATGTCATAGATCTTTTATTAATATCAACTGAAGGTTAGAATAATATCTGAATTTTGAGTTACGCCCTTTTCGGGAACAGTACAGAATGCTGTATTTTTTAAACATTAACCGTTTTATTGGCCTCAATGTAACTTAATGTTTGGTAGAAGACAAATTTGATCTCTCCAAAATATCAAATAGTTAATCACTTTAAAAAAATTAGCAACGAAGATTAGGTCGCTAGGAATGAATGTGAAACAGCGAAACAATTGGGAAAATTACGAATAACAGATCTAAACTAAGGGAGGATACTATATATAAACTATAATCTGGACTATAGTTTAGACTACGATCGATATTGTAATTTAGACTATAATATAGTCAATATTATAGACTATTATATGGACTATAGTCTATAATATAATCTGGACTACAGTCTATACTATAATCTGGACTATAGTCTATACTATAATCTGGACTATAGTCTAGACTATGATTTGGACTATAATCTGAACAATAGTCTAGACTATAATTTGGAATATAGTCTATACTATAATCTGGAATATAGTCTAGACAATAATCTGGACTATATTCTAAACGATAATTTGGACTATAGTCTAGACCATAATCTGTTCGAAGCTCTTGACTATATTCTGTACAAAAGTCTTAAATATAATCTGGAATATAATGTAGGCTACAATCTGGACTATATTCTATACAATAATCTGGACTATAGTGTAGACTATAATTTGACCTATAATCTGGATAAATTTCTCGTAATCTGGACTAAAACTTAGACTATTATACAACTTTATTCTATTCATATTCTGAAGATATGATTCTGAGATATGATTCATGGAATTATAGATTACAATATGAATTTTGGATTGAAAATTTTATTGTAATCCGAAAATTGTATTATAACTCTAATCTGGACTATTATCTTGACTAGAGAAAGAATTGTGAACACAACCAGAGTGTACTGATCGAAACATAAGGAATAAAGAACTATGAAAATTGGAGTTGTCGATAACAGCAAATGCGGCGAAGTTAGAGAATGATGAAACATTTCATATATCTGAGATCAATATTCGTAATCCCAAGAACCTAAACATTTTTATTTAATAAAAATAAATTTTATGATCTTCTGTTCGTTCCGCGGAAAACATTGATGCTGTAAACCATTGTGCAGCAAAGAAGTCATTAACCACTATCCGAAGAAAGGCACCATAATTCTAATAAAGACTTATATTAAGATTTTTGCAGGATACATTGACCTAAAACCTGAAACATAACAATCATTTGGACTTGGTTTTATTTCTAAATTAGAGTTATCCAGGAACTTTGTTATTCAAAAACTAGGATTTTGGAAAAATCTCATTTTGGCAATCCGAAGTAATGGAATATGAAAAAATGGAAATATTGAAAAGTTGGTTCACTCTTGTCAAAAACTCGAAGTTTGAGTCGGTTGGATTAACAATATCAGACTTCATTCTAAATATTTTTGTCAACCTTTAAAAGATCTTATTTTCCAACATCAGAATCAGGTTTTAGTTCATAGAAACTTTTCCATAAGAGGGCTGCTGTTTCCCGTACTATTAGATTTAATTCTCTTGTCACATTTCAAAAGTTTTTATCTCTCATCAGACTGTTTGGGTATTAGTTCATATAATAGCTTTTCATATGAGGGACATCTGGTTCCAGTTCTACCAGTTTGAATTCTCTTGTCAAAATTAAAAAATTCCAAATTCAAGAGCAGACAGTCTGGATTTTAGTTCATAGAAAACTTTTCCATAGGGGGAGCTTCTGATTCTCGTGCTTCCAGATTTAATTATCTTCTCGAGTTAAGTTCGAAAGTTCTTATCTTCCAACAGTTTTGAAAGAGCTTTGAGAGTACAAAATATTGTCTTTTATAATATTCTCAAAAAGTGGCAAGCCGTGAGATGGTGTATCTCCCATTTCAGCAGCTTCTGTACTAATCATAGAGTGATATACACTTTTTTCAGATGATTATTATAATTCAGAACATACGGAAATGTAATCTAAAATCTACTTTTGAAAAACCACTAAATGGATCCACATCAGAAATCGATATGTCTAGTCATTATTAGTTAAATGTTGATTTTACTTAAGAAATTTTCCACTAAAAATACTACGTCTGTTATTAGTTTCATCAATCTCAAGGACAATGACAGTGAATTGAAATTACTTCTCACTATTTCTCCGTTAAAACTTAATCAATTTCTAGCCTCAAGTGTTGAAAAAGAATTCCAATTATCATAGCAAATGAAAAAAGGAGCCGCAGTTAAAGTATCTCGACTCCCCACAACTTAAACAAAAGAGTCAATTCTATAAATAGCTACCAAAATAAAGGGTCATAAGACGTATAATAAACAATACGAATAAGTATATTTAAAAAGTACTTTGTCTTCTTAACACAACTGAAAACAACTCATTTAACATATTTCCAGAATACCAGACAAAACCGAGAATCCTTAACAAGATGTTAAAGCACGATACTTTGAAATTCATATGCAAACAATGTTTTCAATAAACAAAAAGTCAATAAAATATCTGAAAGATACAAAGAAAAGGCTTTACATAAATGATCCTTTAACAATATTTACACCAGCATTTGCACCTTGGCAAACATACATTTTTAAGTAGTCACTTTAGTCTCCATATTAGTTTAGGCCCAACAAAAATAAGTTATGTATCATCTACTAAGGTTTTATTTTAGAGCGAAGGAAGAGAGTTTATAATCTGTAACGTGTATCTCTTTTGCATTGTCCGCGTTTGGCCTTAAGGCAAACAAGTCAAATAGATATTTTGTTGCAGACACTAATGTTAAGCTGAATTGTTGCATTGGGATGCAACAACTTATAGACACGTTTCAATATTTACACTTTTGTTGTATGCGTTCAATAGCCCTGGTCAATTGCGAGAGTTAACAGGCTTAACAATATTGTGAAAAAAACCCTTTAAACATTTTAAATATGCCTAAATATGGTTTGCAAGTCAACAACAAACAATCAATGGATTACGGACCTATGGCATGTAAAATAAAACAAATACAGACATGATGTAGAAGAAAAAGGAGAAAAAAAGTTGGGAAAAAAATAAAAATCATTTTACCTCAAGTGTTATTTGGTTATGCAGATAAATAATCCTTTAACGAAGACAATACACGCGAAACATATGAAACAAATAAAGGAATAAGCAGATGAACAAACAAAAAGTTTTTGAAGTGGAAATAGAGCAGGCTGTGTAGAACCCTACTAATGATTTGTTTAAGAAAATGGTGAAATATTTCTACTTCCAATAAAAATTTTCAAGTTTACTGTGGCTTCTACGAATGCTTCCAACTGACTTAAATCATGCCCTCTCAAAGATCCCTATCGAATAGCAAAGAGTCATAACTATTTATATAGGTACCGATCGAGGTTTGACCTCAAATCTTTTGAAGAAATTTATCCAAAAATAGCTACACTATTTTTAGGGTAAACAATAAATCAAGCCTATATGTGATCCACTTCTGAATAAGTTTGATTCTGAACGACTCGTGTTTCGAACATCGGCATGTAAGTTTATTGCTTCGTGTCTGATCCCTCTAAATATGAAGCTTTATCTCGTTGTCAAGGGTATTCATCATTGAAGTACAAACTTAATTTTTAACAAAGTCATGTCGCAATAGAATATTTCTCAATGACAATTCCTGGTGCTTGTCTTCAAAGCCAAGTTGTATCTTCTATTTAGATTTTAACTCAAGTCTCCGGCTACGGATTCAACCTCAACTGCTTTCGACTTTTCTATCTTATCAACCTCTACTGAGATGGATGAAAATTTCTGATCCTTTGTTTCTTGGACTTTATCAAATTAACATTGGAAAAGTTTCGTTTGATCGATGCCAATTATCCATTTCTGTTGCTGCCTTCATCTGCTTATTTTTGTCTGATCCTATTATCTCCTTCTTTACTCCCATTTGCTTCTTTACCAGTTCTTAAAAAATGTTCTTTTCATGATCGAGGACTTACTACGGTGAGGGACTTTAGATTTTTTTGAGTCATTACCCTTTTTTTTTGTGTTTTCTCTCCAAATTTGTTTTAGAAGAATATCCAAATAGTCGACTTGGTCCACAAAGACTCTTCAAGGTTTTAGTTAGAAGAGTATTTAGAATGTATTCCTTTACTTTAAGACCTAAAGGATATACTCTCACACATTATGTTTCATCCAAACATCATCCCCTATCTCACAGTGTGTCCAAATCGATTTTTATAAAAAATTCTGTTAGTTTTGAACCATTAGAGACACTTGAACGAAATTTCACGTGGCAAGAGGTGAGATATTACGGAGTTTATCTGCAGGAGTTCAAGTGTCTATGTGGACAGAGGAATAGTGG
This sequence comes from Cochliomyia hominivorax, assembly GCA_004302925.2. NCBI lineage: Eukaryota > Metazoa > Arthropoda > Insecta > Diptera > Calliphoridae > Cochliomyia > Cochliomyia hominivorax. The sequence continues at coordinate 84,328,950 of PYHX02000413.1, read as the reverse complement.
TTGAGCATTTATTAACATGAAGAATCATGCTTGATGAAGTGTATACCAAGGTAGCGATTAGTATGAAACTTACTGATCTTATTAGGGATGGTATTATCCACTACTTTTGACAAACCTGGTTAAGTTCATAGAAATTTTAATGCAATGATGTCCTTACCGAATTCATCCCATAAATCTATTCCAAAATAATGTCAACATTACAAATCCCAAACTATATCTCATATGCCCCCAATAAACCTACAGCTTGATCAAGCATAAACACCAAAAGGAAATTGTCGACCAAAAAAATCCTAAGTGTCAGTTTTAACCTTGGTCATGATCAAAATCGGCAGGTGCAAATCGCATGTATGCAATCATTGACGGTGGTATGTTGTAACCAAAAACAACACACGTTTATATAACTCCTCAATACGTGTATTATAAAATACTCCCCAACAAATAAACTCATACTCCAGCATTCCTTTGATATTAACTCTGATTCTTTTAGGTTACGTGTTCTTGTTTATCCAAACTGCATGTTTGCTGAATGCAGCGAACTGGCTGCTTACTAGACAGTAAAGTTTAACCAACACAAGCAGCAACTAACTTTAGGACTTGTTATCGTTTTGTTTGATGTTGTTGTTAGCAAAGGTTCGATTGTTTTTTTTTTTTCATTTGAAAGTAGAATATATTTAGGAGGGACCAGTATTAAATAAAAGTTGGGGGATAATAGACTTTAGGGTAATTTTTAATTTACTTAAGCAGTTTAAAGTTGATGTTTTACTCAGCCCTCCTTGGTTCTTTAGTTAGCCCATTTCTGCTCTATGGTTTCGTATCCCATTATCTGTGACCATGCAAATGTTTCCATTATTTGTTTTTATTTTTCTGCTCTTTTTATCTTTTTTTGAAATATAATTTACATATAAAATGTTTTCAATATTTATCGTCTAGTAATCGTGACTTTTCAGTTTAGCACATCTTCCAAACAATTGAATAAAATCTGCTGATGTTGTTACAGCCGCTTTCAGAACAATTGTTGTTGTTGTTTTTTTTTGTTGGTTCCCGGTTGGTGTTTTTCTCTCTGCTCTGTTAAGCATGGAAAAATAACAATTTCAATACATGTTTTATAATTTAAATAATTTTAATTTTTATTAAAATGATAACTATATATACAGTTGCGGTCAAATAATAGCACCACAATACAAATGTCTTCTTTAATAAGTTATAAAATCCATTTGAAGGTAAAATTTTTATATTTCTTTAAATTAATTATTATAGTATTGACTTATATCGCATTCCCATTGGATTTATTACATTCTGGCACATTTCCAGGATAATAGAGTTTCATGACTGTTTTATAGTGGTCCAAAGATAGCCGACCCCTTGTTTTACACGTAAGTAGACAAATCGGGAAACTGGAAAGGCCATTTCATTAAAGTGACTCCATTATTTTTAAATCACTTTAGTAATTTTGCTGGTATGTTTTTGGGGCGCTGTCTTGTTGCACAGTCCAAATCAGTGGCATGTCATTGGCTTCAGATACATATGGTAGTATTACTTATTTCTTCTAATGATTTCATATATTCTAACACATCCATATTAGTTTAATACGGTAAATCAGTCGAACAATATAGTCCGGAAAGAACCTCCATACCATAATACCAGATCCGTCGTGTTTGAAAGTTTTTGTTGTAATTTTTACAAAGAGAAAATATTTGAGACTCATAGGTCCACATAATATTACTCCCCTTTTTCAATAAGACAAGTCAAGTAAGTTTTAGCAGACTCTAATATATTTTAGGCATGCGGAACAGTTAAGAGGGGGACTTTTCATGGTCTGTGGGCTTTCAAATTATATTCCCTAAGCCGTCTGATACAGTTCACAGTACTTATTAACAGATTTAATAATTTTTAATATCTGCTGCTGAGATAAACGTCACCTTTTTTATTTGACGTAATATACAATTTGTAGGTTATGGCATTCCAAATTATTTTGTATTACCTAATTATATTTCTTACTTCGGAAAAATTGTTTTCATCAGAACCATGCTTTTTAATGAGTCCTTGTTTTTCTGAAGAAAAGTGTTTAGACCAACTGATTATTTTAGTTCTTATAACACGAAGTCCCAATCTGATATTTTCTCTATATAATTAAAATTATTGGAATAAAAATTATTGAAATTTACTCGTGTAAATTTAAAAGAAATGCATTAATTTCCTTAGAGAATAAACTTTGAAAAAATAAAAAATCGCGGATAAAAATATTCATAAACAAAACCACAAATCAGCAACGTAGATGTGAGACTGGTGCTATTATTTTGAACGCAGTTGTATATGATATATATATAGAATTTTTTGGTATTTGCATAAAATAATTTAAGAATATTTGAAAATATTTTTAAATTAGTAAAAGAATTTGAGAACTGATATAAAACCACAGGAATCAAAGAATTGAAATGTAAAATTTTAACAGTAATTCCAGATATTAATTTGAAATTATTTTTACAGGAATTGGCTATAAATTGAATAAAGTATTTTAAAATGATCAATATGTGCATGTAAGGAAATAATATGATTTCAAAATGATTTTTTGCAAATAAATCTGTTACTTTTGAAACCCCAATGATGTCTTAATAGCGTTAGACATAGTTGAAGCTAAGAAGTTTAAAACCTATTCAATGAAATAGCTTAATTTGATTAAACCAAGTTAGTTGGATTTCAAGGATCATTTTAAATTGTGATGATGGGTCCTTTAAATTGCTGATGATGGATCTATTATTTTAACTAGACCCCCGGAATGGCGTTTTAAGGTCATAAAAGTCTTGAATAATAATTGTTTAAATTAAGATAAATATAAGCAAAAATCTATGTATGAAATTTTACGAGGGTCAGCACATAATCTCATTAGCTCCCATATTATCCCCCTAGAAGAAGTCCTCTTAAAGCTTACAATCATACATATATATTAATACCATAATATACTGCACTTTAAGCACAAATTAGAAATACATTAATACGAGGGTCGATCATTAATTTTTGCTAGCTACCATTAATAACCAATAATGCTGTATAGGGTATTAAATAGTCGGGATTAACCAACTATAACTTTTACTTGTTAACTATTACTTTTTTTCTACTACAACTATTTTGATCATTTTTAGACCGATAATGAAGTATTTGTATATAATACTAAATAGAATGGTAAAATTTTATTCTAATTTATTGATTTATAATTGACAGTTTTCCGAAAGATCTTTGCTCGAACTTAGAGGTCACCTCAAATATTGGTATTTTTAAATAGGAAACTTCTCAGGACTTTAAGAAAGACTCAGGCCAAATTTCAATACTCATATACCGTAACGCTCCTGGCAAGATCGTAATAATACGAATTTAGATTGGATACTATGTACAAGATCGATACTCGAATTACCAGCCATTCTCCGTAGTTAAATGTTTAGTTAAGTACAAATAGGTTTTTGCACAGTTTTATATAGAATATCTTAACTTGTATGAAGTCTCTTAGCTTCAAAATGGCAGTGCATACATATATTAAATAGATTGATGATCCTACGCCCTATGGGACGCCCGCATTTTTCCTTAATTCATTCGTAGAAAAGACGTTATATTTATTTCCAAATTAACGGTTAGTTATTTAAGATTCCATTAGTCTATGGGTACATGGCGACCCTAAGTCAAACTTTGTTAAAATCTTGAGTTGCGTCTAAGAAAATAATGGAAATATATTTCCTAAGTTCGAAAGATAATTTATCTGTTCAATTATTCTATAATAACTTCGACAGCCCCAAAAGTAGGCTAATAGGCCTGTATGAAGTAGATTTTGTTGGAGATCTTTTGCAGGTTAAAGTGGCATTATAATTTGTATGATTTTCTAATTTTGTGGATAAACGCCTCATCACAAGATCGTATTAAAAACATTGACGGCACGATTATTGTTAGCTTCGGTAGGTTTTTTATCAAGATCACAACTAAGTGACTTCATTACGTTAATATTCTCTTTTATGACTTTCTCAATGTCACTTGGTGTAACAACAACCGTCTCATCGACATTTATTGCAGTATGAGATGTCTCTTCCAGTTTGGAAGACTGAACTAATATGTTAAGCAAATTTTTCTTAATCACTCCGTACCCAAGTTCCATTGCCTTTACTTAAAACACTTTGTGTCTCTTATGGTAGATAAATACAATACGCCGCCTTACTTAGAGAAAATTCATGTGTCTATCGTTAGTTATGTTCTCAATGTTTTCCAACTTTATCGAATCGACAGTCTCAGATTTGCAGCTGTACACCTGAATTGAAAATTTGCTTACTGGTTTTGTTCGAGATTTGACCATTTCAATTTTCAAGAGTCAATAATGATGTAAATTCGTTAATGCATTCATTTATATATTCTCCTCACAGCCTCTTCACAGAATTTCGGTTAATGCTCATAGATATTGTACAATGGTTATCCAGGGAATACAAAATTCTATCTTTTTTGTGATCAACTAAAATTTTATAGAGCTGTCTATCTCTGAGACTTAGATATGTGTGTATTTGGCCTTATAGTTACGACAACCCAGGAATCTATATACTAGAGTGTTAAAGAACAGCTCAAACTTTACCTGCCTCAATGAAAAAAGTGAAGAACAATATATTGAACTCATTGCTAATTGATCAAATTAATATTCAAAATGACTGGATGTTGCCTGATTATATAGTTTTTTGAGAATCCACCCTGGGCATCGTATTGTGTCTGCTTTAAATAATTTTAAAAATATACATGTTTAACATAAATTTTAATAAATCACCTAAAAATTTAATACACATATAAATGTCTCAATATTTGTTACGTTAACAAACTATAAGATTTTTATATATTTTCCACTTCAATAGAAGTGACACCCTCCTCCCTTTAACCCCAACGATAAATTACACAAAATTACGTGCCTTAATTAGAAATGAAAATGGAGAAAGAAAATTTTAATAAAAATTTTTAATTCTTTAAATTCCATAATTATGAGCCTTATGGGAATGACATTAAAGCGTTATCATAGCGACACCTAATAAATGCAAACAATAATCAGGCGTGTTAACAAGAAATATTTTATTACAACATATGACAATTCAAATAAACTGCGGCTGCTTACAATAACAACTCTTTGATGCCAAAGGGGTCATGTTAACGAAATGATATGATAGGGCGATACAGAGACACACCTCATTTGAATGATGCACAGTAGTCCTAAAACGTTTTTTTTTTTTTTGAAAAAAATTCTTTAACTTTGGCAAGTAAATCACCAAAGTTGGTCATATTGGATATGAGGATTAAAGCAAAATCAACAAAATTTTATTTATAATTTCATTGAAAAATATGGACCGAGATTGTTCTAATTAAAAATATACATTAAAAATAGTTAAAAATATCATTTTACCGAGTTCCAATGGAATTAGTCTTTATTTAATTGTTTTATAAGCTCAAATCCGTTTTCCGGGTAGGGGTATTATATGGGAGCTATATCAAAATATGGACCCATGTAAATAAAATTTATAACATATATTTAAAATAATTCAAAAATTAAATGTGTCAAATTTCAATAGAATTGGTTCAAATTTAAGAATTTTATAAGCTATAAATCATATATCGGGAAAGGCCTTATATGGGAGCTGGGTCAATTAATGATTCCAGAACAATATTACTTCTTTGGATTTATTATTGTATCAAAGTAAGTGTATGTGACAAATTTCAGTAAATTATCTTAAAAATTTCGGCTCATATGACACACAAAGTTTGGGGTGTATCAAAATTTTGCATATTATAGCCTATAACTTATTTCCTGTTAATCAGACTTTGATGATTTTTTGCACGATGAAGGAGCACGTACAACTGTATGCTAAAATTATTATTTTGTTTAAGTCCAATTACAGTTTTAAGAAGAAATTAGAAGAGTTTGGAATTTTGAGGTTGTTTCAGATATCGGTATATAACTTCCTTGCTTATAAACCGATATAGCTGGTTTAAATAGCAAACTCTTTAGACAATAAGAAACGATGTGGCCAAATTTCATTGAATTCAAACAATTATTCTAGGCGTGAGAATGTTTCCAACAGACAGACGGACGGACAGACGGACATAGCTAAATCGACTCAGTTTTTTATTTGATGCAATATTATACATTGTAGGGTCTAAGATTCTTTGGCGTTACACACGAAATGCCAAGTTAATATACCCTCATCGTATAAAAAGCATTTTGGTACCACTGTATGATGCATTAAAGTAAAGCAGAAAGTTTGGGTTCTTAAGCTATAAAGTTAGCGGATAGAAGATTTATATTTTGGAACTAACTTATGGAGATATGAAGTTAATAAGTAGATTTTTATGAATGCTAGATATTGACATATTTTTATGACTTTGCACAGCAGTGGTGCATGTCATTCCGATATGTATCAAATTATTAAATATCAAGGGATTGAATTTTTATGCTGCGACGAGAATTTAACGACTTTTTTTTGGAATGAATTAACAAAAGAGCTTAATTATATTTATGGCTAAAAATATAAAATATGAGAGTCTATAGCACTTTTTTGGGGCACTCTAATTTTATAGTTTTAAGGTGTGAGTTTTTACATTCGAAATGACCATGGAAAATCTTTTGATATAAAATTATTTTAATGGGAATTTAATTAAACGCTTTTGAGAAAATTTTAAAGTTTCCTTAATAAAATCTTTAAAAAAAGATGAAAATAAAACTTTTTTTAATTGTTATTTTAACAATAATTTCATTAATTCCTTTTGAAAAATATATAAACATTTGAAAAAGAAAAACTAAAACTAAAATTTCTTTTCCTTTTATTACAAAACAACAATAAAATACATTCTTTTTCTCTTTTAATACCTACCGCCACCACAAATGGTCATTTATTTCTGTCATTCTGTGTGTAACATCAAGCAAGAATCATTTAAGATCTCATAAAGTATATATATATTCTTGCATCAAATCAAAATCTGAGCCGTCTGTCTGTTGGGAACATTTTCACACCTAAAAAAAGTTATCCGAATTCAATAAAATTTTTCCGAATTATTTGCCTTTGTCCTAAGCAGTATTCCATTTTATACCAGCTATATCGGTTCATTTACAAAAAATGTATAGACAAATATCTAAAACAACCTCTAAGTTCCGAAAAAGATTTTTTTTAATTTGTTCAATAAAAGAATATTAGACTCAAACCAAAGTTTAACTACAACTTATTGTTTTATATTCTAATCGTATAAAAAGTAATCGAAATTGGAACAATAGAAGGAAGTTTATAGGCTAAAATACGAAAATTTTGATACCTCCCGAAATTTGTGTGTTATATGGTTCGCAATTTTTAAGATAAATTCCTGAAATTTGTCATACATATGAATTTTGATACAATCATAAACCCAAAGAAACTAAACTATGCTGGGGTTCTTATTTGAATTAGCCCCCATATAAGGCCTCTTCCCGGAATACGTTTTGTAGCTTATAAAACTCTTAAACATGAACCAATTCTATTGAATTTGGCACACTGATTTTGCAACTAGTTTTTATATATATTATTAATTCGAATAACCTCAGTCCACATTTTGCTGTATCTTCCATATAGATCTACTTCCTAAAAAACAGTTTTAAGCCCATAAAACTGCTAAATATAGACCAATTCTATTGAAATTTAACACAATAATTTTTCTAACTATCTCCATAATTTGACCAATATCGGTCCATATTTTACTATAGCTCCCATATAAGGCTCATTCCCGTTTTCCTTATAAAGTTTTGAGCTTATAAAACTTATTAATAATGACCAGTTCAATTGAAATTCGACTAAATTATTTTTATAACTGTCTTGAATGTATGTTATTAATCTAACCAATATCGGTCCATAGTTTGCTATATCTTCCATATAACGCGTCATCCCAGAAAATGATTTTAAATTTGATCCACTTTTTAAACTGTTTTAATATATGTTATTACTACCTTACATTCCTACTTCCTGGAATTGTGTTTTAGACTTATGAACCAATTCCATGGAAATTCAGACAACTATATATTTGTCTCGAATATTGTCTTTTATGTGGGAAAATTCTTCCTTAAACAATAAGTTTTTTAAAAAAGTGGACCATTAAATCTATAGCTCTGTACCAATGTTTCAAGAATATGTTGCCATATATGACTGTAGGGGCCTTTTTCCGAAATCGTAATTTAAGCTGATGAGCAAACACGTTTTTTGGTCCATTATCTTCCACTAATGCTAGTTATTGCATAATATTAGTGGTGGAGGGTATTTAGGATTCGCCATAGCCGAATATAGCATTCTTACTTGTTTTTTTAAAAAGAAATAAAAAAACCTTAATAAAATTTCATTTTCAGTTAAAAATGCTTTAAATTGTATTTTCTCTTTTTATCTTGTGTAAACAATTGAATTTCGACAATAAAAATATTTTGAGTGTCCAACAATTGACCAGAAAATGTTTAGATGAATGGCACTTAAGCTGAGCTAATATCATCCTTATTGGTGGCCATTAGATTCACAAAATAAAACAAAACAAAAACAACATCTTTTATTTGATTCCTTTTTCCTTATTTTCATTGTTGCAAACTGAAATACAAGATAAACTACTATAACTTCAATATAAAGTTAAATTCATATAAAAATGGCAAAAATACAATAAATTTTCTTTATTTTTCTACAATAAAAAAAATAACCTAAAACAACCATTCTAATGGATTCCATTCAGGGTGGCCTGTGTTTGACTCCCTTTGGAAAGAAAAAAGAAAAAAATATTTGCTTTGTTGGTTAGAATTAATGGAAATTTTTGTTGTTATTGTGTTAAAATAAAAGAATTTCGCTTTTTAGTCTTTTTTTATATTTTAATCAAAGTTAAAAAATATATGAGAAAAGACCAAAAAAAAAAAAAAAACATTTCAATTTTCTAAATTAAATAAATTGTAAATGTAAGTAAATAAATAGTTTTAGGCCTGAATGAAAATAATGGTAAAACAAATACTGAATTGGCGCCATTTGGTAATGAAAGGTTCCGCACAAATATTAGATTCCATTCTCCAGAAAAACAACAAATAATTATAACTTAAACAAAATCTAACTAAACAACTTTCTCTCTCCAAGTTTTGTATTAATCTAAGAAAGGCTTTTTATTAAAAGACCCAGACCTGAACTACAAGCTGATTTAGAACCTAAAAATAAAAGCTGAATAGAAGTCGAACTAGAAGCCATACAAGAAACTAAGTTAAATGCTGGACAGGAAGCTCAACCATGAGCCGAAGTTAACTACAATTGAACTGTAGGCTGAACTAAGAAGATGGATCGAAAAGATCGTGTGTTAAGTTTTTCATTAAAACTTTTAACTCTGGTATTATTTGATACTCTGCTTTTGGACAAGTTAAATTTGTAAAAGATGTCAGTTACTGTGTTAAATGTCAAACAAATGAAATTATTGTTATCCATACCAGTTTACCAGTTAAATCGCGTACCAAAATTATTAAATAGTTTTTACAAAACCGAACTTGGTCATATAAAAAGTTGGCCAAGCATTCAAAATTTAGAACCAAACTGTTCCCAATGATAGTAAATAGTACGGCGAGACCTTGTCCTTTGATAGAAAACCTGGCACAGGTGGAAGGAAAGATCCACATGATGTTTCTAAAGCATAAAAACAGAAAGCATTTTCAAAAGAGCTCCCAACACATCCGGTAGGAAAGCTAAAGCGTTAGATCGGTGTTCGGATTATTTGGTACGAAAAGTTAAAGCAAAAGCAGGCTTAAAATCTCACAAGGCTCAAAGAGTTCCACACAGAAAACTTTTCGAACTATTAAGAAGCCGAAAACAGAGATCACAAATTGAAGTCAAGTTTTCTGCAAAAATATTCTTTCTGCATAATGGTTGACAAAACGCATGTTCTGGCAGATTTGTATTGCTCATGCTTGATGGACTGTTGAAGAAATGTTTAAAAAAGTTTTCCAAAAAAGTTCTTGCAGCAAAAGAAGCCAATCATTTGTTGCAATGGGCTCTTTAAATGCTGAAATTTGTATAAAATAATGTCTACAAAGAAAGCTGCTTCCATTCATAAGACTTCATAATGTGTCCACTTCTTTTCGGTCTTACTTGACATCATATCACTACGGTAAACAAGCCTTTGAATAGTACAAATCCTTCAAAATACCCGAACGTAAGAGAAGTGAAGAGATATTATGATCTCGGTAAAAGTGATTTAAACAAAAAGGGTGCTTAAAAGTGTGGCAGATTTTAAGTCGTGATGGACTACCTATAAGAAAAAAGGACTGCAAAAATGTTAATGGAAGTGTTTCCGAACTAGAATTAGACTGAACTAGAACTGAACTAGAAATGAACTAGAAATAAACTAAAACTGAAGTAGAACTGAAGTAAAACTGAAAAAGAACTGAACTGGAACTGAACTAGAAATGAACTAAAACTGAAGTAGAACTGAAATAGAACTGGAACTGAACTAGAACTGAACAAATTTATTATTTGAAATTATTCGAAAAAATGTTTAAAATAATATTAAAACATCATTTCCAAATGTTGCAAGTAATCATTTCTCCTACTTTATCGTATAAAAGTATTTATGAATTCCTCTTTGGTGATATTAATTCACATGTATGTGTTGGTTAAGAAATTTATAATCCCTTTTTATCCAATTGCTATTATTTAATAGTTATTTTTTTATAATCAATTTTAAAATCAAATAAAATAAAAAAGAGAGAAAAATAAAGAAAATCTATTAAAGGAAATATTGGCCTTTTTACTATTGTTTCTCTCCCCATAAAAGACACATTTTATAAGACAATTTAGATTTATGTCCTTTCACATAAATGATCCTCTTTTTATTAAACTAGAAAATGTTTTTACTATTGTTGTTGTTGTTTTTGTCATATGTATTTAATACTTAGCCGGTGGTAACTTTTTGACTTAAATGCATTTATTTGGATTTTGATTTTATCCAAATGGGATTTAGTTATAATTCAAGTAAAAATAAAGAAAAACCTCGCTGGGAATCGAGTGAAGTACTTTATTTTTTGAATATAATTTGATTATAAAGAAATTGTCAATAAAAAACTCAGTGGCTATCCGCACACACACACAGACACAATTATGTACAATAGGGTAACAAACCTTTTATTGTCTTTATTATACTTATTTTCAGATTTTAAAGGGACCTTTAGGATTTTGTAAGAAACTCTATTTGTGGGAGGTCTGTTGATGTTACCAAAAAAACGTAACAGTTTGTCTAAATGTTGTTATAAATTAACACATTATCTGAACAACTTAATCATAATCGAAAAGGTTAAAGAAAATTTTAAAGGTTTCATTCAAGAATGAACTTAAAATCATGTTCTTTTAACGCTATATGATATAATATATGTCATTTGATACATATGTTACCAGGATTTTTAAATTCTTTTAAAATTATAAATATGTCAATTTATTTAAATGGTTTTTTTCATATAAAACAATTATTTATTTTAGGATGAAAAATTATTTTATACGATTTTTTTTTGTCATATGTCCTAATGTGTGCTCACGATTTATTAGCGTTTTTTTGTGAAATTAATACTTAATGCGGGAAAGGACAGGAAATTTAATAAATAGACTGGAATTTGAAGGTACTTTAGTATAAAGGCTGTTTGTTTTATAATTTTCTAGACCAGCAATTGTACAATGCGCTCTTTGCTATATATGGGGGCTACCGCTGCTTTATTGTATTTATCCATAATTTTTTTTCTGGAAAGAGCACAATTTACTTATGATGTGATTCATAGAATACATTACCGATATATATTTTCAAATAGGAGAAAGTAGCAAAAATTTTAAGTCAGAAACCATAAAAAATAATTAAAATTTTTTACTCGAGCTGTTTATACCCTACACCACCTTGGGTGGTTGGAATACTATGCGTTTGCACTGATGTTTGTAACATGTAGAAAAAAGTGTGTTACACCCACTTTAAAGTATACTCAGAATCGCTTTCTGAGTCGATTTAACGATGTCCATCTGTCTGTTTGTCTGGCTGAATGTCCATGCAAATTGGCGAAAAATCGCTATTTTTGGTCTAAGGACGAAACTTACTAAAGTTAGTCATGTTCCGTCCAATATATTCTGCCTCCCTTACAAATGTTCTTTCCAAAATGAGATGTTAAGGCCAAAAGGTCTAAATATAAAACGATATAAACAAAATTTGGCACATGTAAGACATACAATATTCTAAAACGATATGCCAAAATACGCAAGAATCAGGTCATTATTTCTAATTATCACTTTTAAAGGCATGAATCTCACATATACTTTGGTATTGTAATAATAACTGGTGAAATTAAGATAAATATAAGATGAACAATTATACGAGGGCATTATAATATTGATGTAGTAATATAACCGCATATTCATTATGTGACAATACATGTCCTTGAATAGTTTCATATCAGTACAGGTTGTAACTGGCGAGTATTTAACATCCGACTTATTTTTGAAGAAAACTTCGATTTTCGATATACATGCAATGTAATCTTTTGATATATGCACTTTATGGCTTTTGGTACAAAAATCTCCATTAAAAAATTAAGAGTATAATCAATTCCATAGTTCAAAAGAGTATTATCTTTAATAAAGCTAATGGAATTCTTTTAAGGTGGATGCTAAGACAGCTGCATACAGCTTAAAAAGGTAAAAAACAGACAAAATAAGTAGGATTTTACGTGCTCTAACTCCCTGACTTCTAATAAAGAATCTGAGTATGAAAATATGTATATCAGCTTTCTAAGCTAAAGACATCTGATGGCATCGGAGTTAAAAGAACATAAATTATTGAGAAATCAGGACAGTCATGGAAAAAGAATGGATCTTTTGAAATAATTGCCCAAATCTCGGAATTGATCTTTGATCACAAGAGGATCGATATATTCATACTGGTATTGGAATCATTATACATGTATTATAATGAAAACAGAACAAGATCTCCTGAAATTATAGAAAAAAATCTTAATTTTTTATTATCAATAGAACGTAACAAACATAATACATCGGATTTAAAAGATAATGAACGAATTTTAAAGAAATTGGAACAATATTGGAAAAGTCAAATTTTAAAAACACTCTATTAAATTTGGATGTGAATAAGACCTGTTTTAGAGATAAGATCTATGAATACAACTGCATCTTATATAAGAAAATGTACCAGATCTTTGATCATAAATTGTTCGTTTATGTTGGATTATAAAGAAATAAGAACAGTTTTGGAAAGAAAACTGTAGTAAGTAACATTTGGTCCAATCTTGAACTTAATTAAAAATATCATTTACTTAAGATGATATCAGATGAGATTCTTGAATATAAATCGATAGCATTGTATGGTGGTGATAAGATACGTGGGGAAATAAGTGGACTGAAGCCTAGAGAATTTTAATATTAATTGTCCTGTATGAAGAAGATAGTCCTGCAAATTCCGTGATCGGTTAGTAGATCTTACAAGCTTTGAAAATAAATTTTATTTAACTCAGTTGCAAGACGATAACATGACAATTTTAGATACTCTTTATATAACCATCAGTGTTCCCTCTGAATGGTATTTAAAATTCTCCACTCCCTCGAACAGATTTCAATATTTCTCAATCTGAAATTGAAGTATTTTAACTTCTTTATTTTCCAGTCAAATACAGTTTGAATTTTAATTTTTAATTATTAATTTCATAAATAAAAAAGAATTCAATAAAAATATCCCACAGATTTTTTTCGAATAAAATATCTTCGACTTTGTGAAAAAAAACATCTAAATGAAAATTATTGAATATATTTTTCATTAATAAAATTATTTATCATAAACTACGATACAAATAAATATAAACAAAATTTTTGCTATTAATTTCTGTCAATTGTTATGCACAACAACATAAAAAAGAGTTATTTTTTCATAAATCTGTCAGAAATGAAGAAAAATAAAATGAAAATGATAAATTTTGTTATAAAACATTAATAAAAATTTAATTAAAAATCCGAACAAATGAAATCAAAATATTAAAAATTTAAATCAATTTCTTTTATTTCGAAAAAAATAATAAAAATAGAATATTGCAGTCGGTCAAGCTCGACTATGTAAAACTCTACATCACAATATTGGTTGGAAAAAATTTGTGAACGATTCTCGAACAATTTTATATTCTGATTTATGCGTATGTGTGCAGTACATTATGGTGACACTAACTGGTTGTCATATGAGGGGTTATATAGGAGCTTGAAGAGATTATGGATCAAACCTTGTATTATTTCGTACACCGATTTTAGATTATATTTATCTTAATCTAACCAGCTGTTATTAAAATACCAACTTATATATAAGATTTATGCCCTTTAAAAGAGCCTAAAACGTAATTCCAGGAAGACATTTGTTTGGGAGGTACCTGAAATATTGGTTCAAAAGTAGCCAACTTCGTCCTTGAGTCGAAATATTAATATGAATCAAATTTCATCAAGATATCTAAAAAAGTAAGAAATTATACTCGGTCAAGCCCGACTATTTTATAACCTACACCACATTTTTAGTTATATGTGGTAGCTACCAAAAATAATGAACCACCCTCGTATAAAGTATTTTTTAATTTAAAAGTACAGAATATTATACTGTGTGGGATTACAACGTTTTAAAAAGTTTTTCTGCGGGCGTTACATGGCGTGCTAAAAGAAATTATGGACCGACCCTCGTAAAATTTTGCACATTGATTTTTGCTTATATTTGTCTAGATTTGACTAATTTTTGATACAATTCCAACGTATTTAAGCCCTTCAAAGTGATATTTGAAGGGGGGTTGTATGGTACCAATGAGAAATAATGGACTGATTCTCATATTAATTTGCACATCGTCTTAGAATATTATAAAACTAATTTCTGGCGAATTTCATTAAAAACGCTTTATATTTAGGACTTTTGTTAACTTAAATATCCATTCCGGGATGAATATTTGTATGGAAGCTTGGTGAAATAATGGACCCATCATCACCAATTTCAATAGGCATCTTTTTCCCCAACAACTTATGGTGGTGTACGGTATAAAAATTGCTACCTATAAATTGTTCACAACGTTTGCATGGACAGCCAGCCGAATACGTAGACAGACTTCGTAAAGACGACTCAGAAAGTGATTCTCAGTTGAACGATATATTTAAAGGTGGGTGTAACACAAGTTTTTTCTGTATCTTACAAACATCAGTACAAACTCATAATACCCCAACAACATTCAATGGTGTAGGGTATAAGAAATTCACATAAAATATAACAACTTTATGGAAATACGAAAATAAAAATATTATTTATGTTTAATAAAACTAAAAATCAATGAAAATCATAGAAAAATATGCAGTAAATCAAATAACTGACTTTTTTCTGTGATATTTAAACAAGAAGAAAGTTTTTGTTTTCAACAGCAACAACGACAACAACAAACAAAATGAATATGACAACAAACGTTGATGATTTTGATTATGTTGACGATGATTACGGTGATGTTGATGATAATAATAATGATGACCTGCTGTTAATTGTCAATAGTTTTTTGAGAGTTTTTCTTATTTTTTTTTAACAAATCCAAAATATTATTTAAAGTTCTTTTTATATTATTGACATTTTTAATAGAGATTCACTGTGAAATATATTCATATTTTATAATGATTTTTCTCTATTGTTTAACATGAATAAACAATTTAAGTCAAATCGATGAAATAAATAGAAAATTATTGAGTAAAAATCGTTTGAGTTGTGAAGAATGTTGAAATACCCTTCTGGAAAAAACTCTTCAAAAACATTATCAGTCGAAAAGGTTGAATGATGTGGAATGGGAAGTATTACTCAATGAATATTATCATCAAACACGAGGGTAATGTACTCTGTTTGGGTAGATCAGAGGTGTAGGAATCTCCACCGAAGATAACTGATTCATTTGAAAAGAGTAAAACAGAATATTCGATTAGACATGAGTACCTTCTACTACCACAGGTAGTTATGGGGTATATTTGCTTTGTCATTCCTTGCGTAACGCCAATTTAAGACCGCATAAAGTTTATATATTCTTGTATGAAATACAAAAATGGGACGATTTATGTGCGTCCATTGGAAACATCCCCATTTCCACAAAAATGAACCGATTCTAACGAAATATATAACCTGATGTTTGTAGTGGTTTCAAATTGCTTTGAAACCACTAAAAAACAGCGGAGTTAGATTTAGCCCACCAATGATAAATTTCTTCTGACGATGATTCTAACGAATGCCCTTCTCAAAAGTTACTGTAGAACTTGGTTTGATTATCCGTTATCGTGCAAATTCATTTGCAAGCTGCTGCATTCTGAATTATACATCAAATATCAGATGTTATAATGTTTAAAATTTATGAGAGCTGACCATGAAACACTTCAAACATCCACATTTGTACTATAACTTGGTCAACTCTTTATGTCTAGAACGTATAAAATTTCAAATACGATAAAAAATTAAAAGAATTTTAAATTTTTAAAGGGAAAATAGTGGAAACTGAACTTTAAGCTGAATTCCCGAACAAATATTAAAGTTAAATAAATTTACTCATTTGTTTCAAGTTCAGAAAGTTACAGACAATTAATATGTAAAACGTTTGAAAGTTAGGAATCGAAATTAAATGTGAAAGAAATTTAACAATTCCGGCGACGAAAGAAGTTCATTGACAATTGGATCTAAGTTCCCGAACTCCCGAGTCGCAATCGGTCTATGATTGTCAACCCAGTGACAGCTGTGCAATCGGATTTTTTTTCATAAGAGAGAACTACTAATAAAGCTGTTGAAAGAAGTTTGTTCCCACGACAATTAGATCTCCGTTCCCGAACGAACCGAGTCACACTCGGCCAACTTAGTGACAGCTGTATCAATCGGAAATTTTTTTCGACAAAACACAAACAAATAAATGCAAAACTGTTACAACAACGAAAGAAGTCTATGCTGATGACGTTCTAGGATGTAATGTATATAAGTTTAGGAGCGAATATCGGAAACATGCCCCGATGAGGAAAACTTAGTTAAAGAGATATCTAGTAAAATCTATATATGCAATAAAACGATATTTTCCTCTTTTACACAAGATGTCCATATATTTCACCTTGAACACTACAGTAAAAATATTAGACCCGCTACTAAATAATATCGAGTAAACAGATCATGTGAAAAAATCATTAAAATCTTATTGCAAAATATGGGACATTTTTAAAAAAGTTGTGCTGCTTGTTCCAAATATAAACGAAATAATAAAAAAATTCGATTAGAGGAGGTATTGAAATGTCAAAGTAGTTCATAAGTAAAGTTTAGATTTATTTTATATAATTATGCCGGAACTTTTAGACATAAATGATCCAAAAATAGAAAACAAGATGCAGCTCTTTGAGACATATCGGTCTTTAAAATTTCCATGTCTTAAATAATTTTTAAAACCGATTTCGCCAGTTTTAAATAGCAATTTTCAAAGAAGACCTGGACATAACCTAAACATGATTGTTAGGGAAATATTTTATAGAATCTTGAATTTTTCTACAAATAATATGATATTTCCTACATCAACTACTTTGTCTCGGTGTAGCGTACAAAAATCACACCAATAAAATTATGAATAAAAAAACTCTCAATCAAAACAACGCATAAAATGAATAGAAATTCCACCATGTGAAATGTGTTCATTTAAAAGGGAAATGTGATTTGAAATAAATTGTTTCAGAAACAAAAATTCACTTGTAATGATTCAGTTCCAATAAATAGAAAACTATAGAAATATGAAATGTTAAACCGCTTACACATAATCGATTTCCCAGTAGGATACTTTAATTAAATGAACTCACAGAAAAAAAACAAACAATAATAATAATCGCCTAAATGGGGCAACTAATAGAGAAAGGGCTACAGAAAAAATGTAGAAATGTGGACAAACTCTCTTATTATATCTTATGATAAACAGGTATAATAGCAGGTAAGAAATTGAGAAAATAGATAATAATGTCAATTCTCTATAGGGTCTACACTTGTAATGATCTCTTGCTATGTTTTACACAAATTTTATATGATTTTATATGCAACAGTTTATTTTACGTCTCGAATAACATTTTTATTATAGACAATGTAAATCAAATTGTAATATTATAGTCATTGACAATTCTAATCTCTAATTTTTTTCAGATACAAATTGTCAATCCATTAGTGTTAGAAATTAAGTTGAAACCCCAAAATTGTCAGTTATATTGTGTGTTCTAAAATATATAATTTTTTAATTGTCATCGTAATAAATTTCAAAAGTCATGGTTAAAATTTAATTAAAGGATTTATTTCAAATGATCTTAGAGTTTTTGGGAAGAAGGTTTTAAGATCATGATAGAATTTTTAGGGATCCTATAATAATTTTCCATACTTATTACATTTCAAGAAGCATATTTATTTATACAAAAACTATTTAAAATTCATACATTTTCCTACAAATGTCTAGATTTGGGATCAGCAATTCGAAAATAGAATGAAAAGCCTAAAAACGGTTCCAAATATGTTAACAAAATAAGTTTTGTATGCGAGTTAATGAAAAAAGTTAGGAAAATAAAATCATTGCTAAAACAACTAATCCCAGATATATTGTAGATTGGATCAAGAAAAAAAGAGAAATCACAAGTATTTAAACACTTACAGACATAAAAGAATCCTCCAAAACTAGTGTTTTCAAAAACCGAAACCAGAAACAGTTTTCTTTTTTTTCATTTTAGAAAACCAACCGGTTTCGAATAATTTCGTATTGTCAAATTATTCGACATGTCGTTTTTTTCCAGTCAGTTAACCGGTTTTAATTTAATGCATATTTAGCTGCAATTTTTGTGAATTTCGCCATTTACGAAAACGAAAACACGAGCAAAGTACCGTATGTATTCTTAGACATCATATTCTGAATCGATTTTGCTATGTCCGTCTGTTTTAGAATTTATCACATCCTCAGAACACCTGTTTAGAATATTGAAGAGTAAAAGGATAATTTACATACAGATTTTAATTCATCATAAATAAAACATTATTTAATCTTCAGGCCATTTCACGATATAGGTTTTTATTGGTTGGTCTAAAATTATTATAAACAATGTTTTTTCCCATAAATTTATAAAATTCCAACAAAAGCCGGTTAACCGGATTTTTTAACATAAAATAGTTTTTATATACGTGTTTTTTTTTTTTTTTTTGAAAAGTTCATTTTTCGAATAATTCGAAAACCGGTTTTCTGAAAATGTCGTTTTTTAATACACTATTGAAAA
The DNA here is from genome assembly GCA_004302925.2 of Cochliomyia hominivorax. Taxonomy (NCBI): domain Eukaryota; kingdom Metazoa; phylum Arthropoda; class Insecta; order Diptera; family Calliphoridae; genus Cochliomyia; species Cochliomyia hominivorax. The sequence goes on along the minus strand of PYHX02000413.1, from coordinate 84,309,625 downwards.
CCTAATGTTTCGATATGTATATGAAAGACAAGTTCAGCTATTATTATATGGATAATGAACGGTTTGGTTACACGAAAGGCATTCACTTAGACAATGAAAATAACGTATGATTGCCTTTCGTCTCTATTCGAATTATATCACATCTCCTTAAAAAAAATTTCGATTCCTGATAGAACTTTATCTAAAACTCCACATAGGTGTAGAGATATTATGCGTTTGTGAGAAAAAGTGGCATTACACCCACTTCGAAGTATACAGTTCAACTCAGAATCACTTTCTGACTCAATTTCACGAAGGCCGTGTGTCTGTTCGGCCGGCAAGGACAGCCACGTTGTGTTACAATTTTCGAAGTTTTAAGCTCAAAAAGATTCTAAGCGATTTAAGAAATAATTCTTATGGTATTCCAAACTGGTTTTTTTAATTATGCGAGGGTCGGTTCATTTCTTCTCATAGGTACCGTACAAGCCCATTCCAAATATCACTTGCATGTGAACGTTGGTATTGTAATAATAATTGATCAAAAAAGTATACTGTCGGTCGGACCATAATTTCTTGTAGCTCCCATTTAAACTCCCACAAAAATTTATTTTAAATGCATAAATTACGCATAAATGTTAGTGTCACAATAATGTACTGCACACTTAAGAATAAGTTAGAAAATAAAATTATACGAGAGTCGTTCATTAATTTTTCTTAATTACCATTTAAAATCAACATTGTGGTGTAGGATAATACATAGCGGGCTTGACCGACTATAATATTTTCATCCGTATGCAGATGAATTTTTCATTCCTTAACTTTCTCCCACATCTCATGAAATTTCAAACTATTAAGATGAGTCTGCAATTTTGTGGGGAATTACGAGTTTTTTTCTTAACAAAATAATTTCAGATTATTTATTCCGAAACCTACAGAAATTATTACCTAAAATAAAGTTGATCGTTTGAATCTTACAGCATTCAAATTACTTGTCGCAACTGGAAGTTTAGTCAGTTGAAATAAACACTCTCAAATCGTATTTAAATGCAACATTAATTTACAACTTGACACCTGACCGATTTTCCTCACTGATATTTTTTTCAATGTACAATTTACAAGAATATAAACTTTACAAGTTTCAAAAGTCTCCAATCCCATCTCTGTTGTGGCAGTACAAACTTCGAATCTGAGGATTGGATCTGAGAGTTACTCTGGTAGTACGCAGCTGATTCTGGTCATTGACTGCAATGGGTGGCCTCCAAGAATAAAATTTATATGGTAACTTTACACTGCGAAAATAAGGCATCTCTGTGAATGTCATTCAAAGCTGTTTATATAAATATCTGTCATACTTACTCAAAAAAAATATTAAATTTCATGTTAAACTAAATAAATAAGAACGTTTTATTTGGCTCGAAATATTCAAAGCAAATTTTAATACATTTCTTTGTATGGGGGATGTCTCTCCCCTTAATTCTATCCGCCCTACATTTTGTCTTGTGAAAAAGTTCTTTGAAAAAGTTATTTGGACCAACTTTGAAAACTCTCGATGAAGCGGTTCTTTAGATATTCGGTAATCAATATTAGCCTTGTATGGGAGGTACCTCTCCACCTGGTCCTGAGAAAATTTTCACAAAATCGGGACAATTATTTTGCTGTCTATAAGTTCCAAACAAACAGCAAACACAGATTCATTTCTATATATATCTTAGATGATTCCTTATTAGTGTAACACATTGAATTAAAAAGTTAATATACCCCCTCCAACACTTGTGGAGTTGGAGGGTATAAACATGATCTTGGAATGCAAGTTTCTATAAAGAACAGTTAAATTAACTTCCAAGAATGTCAATCTAAATTTTAGCTTATTATTACAAATGACACTAGAATGATTCATTGTTTCTAATAACCTCAAACTTGTGTCTTATAGCCATTTTTCTATAAAAATTATACCCATAATAAATTAATAGACTGATATATCTTTTCCTAAAATTCCTCTAATTAAATCATTTTTCCTCTCTGGATTTTATTACAAAAAGAATCTTCTTTCCATTTCTCTGAATCAGACAAGTGGGTGAAATAATAAATTTTATATATTTTTTTTAACATTTTTCAATGACTGTTTTATTTTCAGTTCTCCGTTTTAGCCAGAAATTCCCACCACAAAATAAAATCTCCTCTTACAAAACTATTAGTCATCTAACTAATATTTATCTATATAAATTCTTTGATTTTAATTTGAAATTTATTTTATAACTTGGTTTGGTTTGAGAGAGATATTGTGATTTTATTTAATGTTTAATGCACAAGTTTATCTTTAATTTAATTTAATACTCTCCATCACCCCAAAAAAAATCTATATAAATACTAACAAATTTCTAATGAAAACATTATTTTTCTTTGTAACAAAGATTTGTTTTTCTAAGCTTTAAGAGGGAAAATAACCATAATAAACATTTTAGTATTAAGGAGTGAGATCGAAAAATTCTTAACATACATGTATGTTAATAAGAATGAAACACTTTAATTATTACAACAAATAATTTTATTGTTATAGTAACAAGTGATGAAACTTTCCATTAACGTTTTATAGAGTTTTCTGTCACTTTGCCGTTTAAAATTTATCGCACTTTTGGATACCTTTCTTGTGCTCTTCAAATTTCTTTTATCTAGAGCCCAATATCTCTTTACTGACCTTAGCTCTCTTGGCACAAATACTACATTATTTTTCTGGTACCACTCAATTTATGCCAATTTAGACTGAAAATAAGCGATCTCATTATGAAGTCTTATGAATGGAAGCAGCCTATTTTGTTAACATTCCTCGATGTAAATTTTGGTATTTATAGAGCCTGTTGTAGCAAACGATTGACTTGACAAACAAAGAACTTTTTGGCATCTCAAAATTTTCTTCGACATTCCTTACAGTATTAAAGACATACAATTTTTGACCAGGATATTGCGAAAAATCTTTCAGAACATAAGATTTGTCATCCATTATGCAGCAAGAATTTCTTTAGGAAAGTGGACTTCAGTTTCCGTACTCTGTTTTTTAGCAGCGTTTCCAATAGGAACAATTTGAACCCTTTCATACTAAATAGTCTGAGAACTGAGCTAATCGAGCTACTTTCCTACCGGATGTGTTAACTCTTTAAAAATTGTTTTTATTTTTGAGCTTTAGAAACAGCATGTGGAGCCAATATCTTCCACCGTTATAGATTTAGAAATAATTGTGGCATCATATTGAAAATTCTGCTTGTAAGAGGGTACCACTCCCCCGTGCCATATCTGCAATTAACGTCGTTTAACAGTTTCAAAGATATGCTACATGAAATGTTTCGTTTGTGTAGTCCACAATTAAGTGCCAAATCTCATGAAATTCTTTTTATGAGCTATAGTGGATTCCAAAATCCCCCTTTCTGTTTGTAAGGGGGATACCCCCTTCCGTGCCCTATACAAAAATTGTTTAGTGTGTAACGTTTCTCAATTAAGGCAAAATCAACACGCCAAAAAAAATCATTAAATCCTATTTTTCTGCTTAAGATGTTTATCCCAGATGTCGGTCAATAACTTTCTTCTATTAAAACTAATTTGCCGGTTTTAAATGAGAAACTTCTTAGAACAATAACAACTTTTTAAGCAAAATCTCAGTAGGTTTTGTAAATGATTTCAGATGTGAGCGTGCCAACATCAGACAGACGATCACAGTTATTCAGGAAAATCCCTCTTTTTTGGAGTTAAAATAAAAGTCTCTCCATTTTCCCTCTGATTGAATTTGTTGATAAAAATTCCAATAAAAAGGGAAAATTCCATCAATCTGACTGTTTGGACCATGCCTTCTACCTGAACCAGGTTTCCTAACAATGAACAATAACTTTTGGCAGGGCCAAGTTGGGTTCTGTGGAAAATATTTAATAATTTTAGTTATGACTTTTTTCTGATCACTCATTTTAATCAGAATAACAATATATGGGTTAAAAGTTCTGTGTGTTAAGAATTTTTCGAACTCAGTCCTTAAGAAATAGAAGCAAAATATATAACAGCATCGATTTTGGTTTATATCTATAGAAATAAATCTATAAGTTTCCCAATAAATGTGATATAAAAAAAATTTCTGATGATGACAAAATAGATACTGACTATGGAAATAAGGTAAAAATGGCTATAAGATACTGTGTTTGTTTGGTAACATTCTTTATTTTCTAGATGACTTTAAATGTTAAGATATTTGTGTGTTTGTGTTGAAATGTTATTGTTTCTTATTGTAGTTGTTGTTTTTTCTCGGGCAATACTTAGAAAGTAAAAAAAGATGTTTTTTTAAGATGCACCTTTTTTCCTCTTCTTTTTCTCTATTCTTCAAATGGTTGCTCGAAATTCTTTAGAAATTTTTGAAGTAAATTATATCATAGAATTTTTTTGGTTTTCTTTGTTTTTTTTTGTTGCATTATTCGATCTTGATAGAAGAAATCAAAATAAGTTGTTGTATGTTTTTGTTTTCTATTTATATATATTTTTTTAAGAAAGATTAACAAAAGATTTCCTAAATGAATACGATTTAATTTATAACAGCGTTTTCTTTGAACCTGAGAAAAAAATGTTTATATAAAATCAAAACAAGTGTTTTTCTTTCAGTTTTCGAGATGAAGTAAAAAAAAAGGGTTTTATGAGACAAGTGACCCAAATTTTCTATGGAAATATTATTTTGTTCATTAGTTTGATTTTAAAGCAAGTTAAATTTGGAGGCACGTCTAAATGACATATTTATGTCATATCAAATTTTACCCTAGAGGATGTTAAAATAGGACTGATTTTAAACTAAACTGATCCACTTAAAATAATTTCTAAGAATATCGAAAAGTGTTTTAGTCATAGAGTTTAACATCAACAATTTGTAAGACGGTATTTTTTATTTACAAGATCTCGACGATATCTTAGGAAAAAATTATCATTTATTCTGACGAAGAGGATAGTAGACCTGCTTAAATCATCATATACAAATTTTAATGAAATAATAATTTTATTGACCTTTAACAGCATTAAGAAACGTTGCCATCGAATAGTTTTGTCAAAATCTCTTGAAACTACAAAATACAAAGTTATCTTCCTGAGACATGCAGCATACATCATTGCCATTCAACATGAAGAGATGTTAAGAAATCTATTTCAGAGACTTTGGTCTCAAAACTCAATGAAGACCAAAAGTTTGTTGAGGACGGCGTCCTGCCATATCTTGTCTATCTTCTAGCTCTTTTAAATCCCAACACCTACACCTGGAGTTGACGTGTACTAATATACCATCATGGTGACGAATGATGTGTTAAACGGTTAACTCAGCGAAATTCTCAATTTCTTCACTGCGCGAAAAACTTTTTAGCTATGATGTAAGTCGATGGGACAAAAAAAGTGATTAGAAGTTAATTCATCATAATCGATGATGGAATACACGAAAATCTTGAAAGTTACATTTAACAACCTTTCAGTTAAACTGCATAGCAGAAATAAGGTCTTCAAACCACATGCCGAGGTATGGATAAAACGATTGACCGTGGACTCTTCCGTTGAGTGATACACAGTGAGGAAAAATATCCTTTAGAAATATAATAGTTGTGTTCAGATATCCTCAACACATCATCTTCATGGAAGACGTATTTTCTGCCAGTTACTTTTATGATGTTAAAAGAAAAAATCAGGTCATATTTAATGATACTCAATTGAAGTCTCTTCCGATCATTGTAAGAAAGGATATTCGAATATATGAATAGAGCATCTTAGAAATATGAAATACGTCACAATTTCCGCAGATACTGCATGGAAGCCCACTTCCCGCCCTTTGCAAAAAATGGACGAAATCTGCTGCAGTCTACAAGAGTAGTGCTGACACAACAGATATCGGGATGTAGGCATAAGCTAAACGCCTTTTCTCCTTTTGATCATGCCTTCCCAGACATATATCATATATGTAGTCTAAGTATTATATATTTACTTCATTCAGATTTTTTACGTATGTTTTTTTGAGTTATTCTCAAGCTTAGATTTCTGGATTAAAAGTGTTTTATATGATGTTTATCAGATCGTCCATGAAATGATTATAAGGGAAGTTATAAAATCACTTGACGATGAGATCATATCCTTATTTTGTTATTGTATGCAATTTGAAATAGACTATTGAAATAGACTTTAATAGTGAAGTTTTATATATGGTTTTGGTATCTCAAATCGAAAGTGATAATATGGTTAAAACTCTTTGTGGAAATCGACAAGACTAAACTCCTTGAGTATGAGCGCCGTATTCTCCACCATCTACTTTAGAAAATTTTAGAACGGGAACATCGGCGAGAACCCTGCTTAGAGTAAGAGTATTTGGATTAGAAGGAAATATGTATGTGTATTTCGGTATTCATCGAGTTTGAAGGATTAAAAGATTTGATGCTCACACAAAGACTGAAATAAAGTTAACTGACATTGGAAGATAATGATGAAATAAACCCCAGCATAGCTTCTGTGTAACAATAAGATTGAACGAGTGAAGCATTCACTTTATTATTGTTCAGCAAATAAGATTAAGTTTGAAAGGCCAACAATTTTTAAATGGTGAATCTAGCAATCTAATAGGTTAAATATGACAATGAGAGGAACAAATTTGAACTCAATACAATTCCTTGTTGTTTTACAAATATGTTTGCCTTTTTACTACTACTTATACGACAAGAAATGATGATTTTATAAGATCCTGTCGTACCTATCATCTGAAAGATAGACCAACTGCATTAAGAACATCGATAGTAAAAAGGGTTACGAATCGATAGTTATGAGGTTACGATTTATATATCTGTATACTGATATGTAAATCCTAAGCAAAATATGATAATGACACTTAAAATCCCTTTGTGACAGATCTTTTAAATTTAAAAAAAAACTAATTTTTTCAACATTTTTTCAAAAACAACTAATTTTTTCATTTATTGTCTGAGTATTTTAAAAAAACGGCAACAAATTTCTAAAGTCTTATTGATAAATCATCCCGCAAATTAATTGCCAACAACTCTGTATGGTCCATGTCTCTCTTGAATTCTTCTAATCCATACCAAACTTATCAAAAATTCTTTTATTGAAAAATGACAAAAAATCCCCTCCACATATGTTTTCAACTGTCAAAAATTACTCAAACTTCAATGACAGAATATAAGTCCAGGTGACTTTTGAAAGTCGACAACAAATGCCGACTTAAACAAAATGTCCTTAAACATGTTACAAATCTTTCAGATTTTGATTTAATTGTTATAAAAGCAAGAAAAAAAAGATCTAAAGAAAAAAACTGTCATAACTCTTTCACAATTTATGTCATCCTCAGTTAACATAAACTAACAAAATTCCATAATATATTTTTTCCTTTAAAACAAAAAAATTCTACCAATTTTTGTCTTAACTCTTTTCTCTTTTGCTTAACTCTACACAAAATAATAAAATTCCTCAAAAAATTTAAAATAATGAAAGAAAACAATTCCAAAAAAAAATTTGCACAGTGGGATGGAGCAAGAAAATATTGGCAAACAGTTTTTATGGATTTCGTAACAATTTACACAGACATAGTTGAGGACATTAAGGTAAGTTTTTAAGGACCTGAAAGTTTCACTCCTGAATAGCCTGATAAGATTAGAGGAGACTAAAGTAGGATATCCCCGATAAGGTCTTAAACATTATACGAAATTTTGGTTTATTCTGCGAATAAACCGAAATATTGATCGACCAAAAAGGTTCTTAATTTTGTTCCCATGTATTTAAATTCTGTCCCACTGTTTAGCCAATGTTGCATTAGTACCAAAAATTGCCTTAAGGCTTTTTTGGTAACCGTAACAAAATACATACATTCATAGGATGTCCAAGCATTCTAAGTTCTGGAACCAGTTCACAACAGATATGCGTAAACATTTAACCGCACTACTGCACACAAACGAACTCAACTTCAATCCACCAAAATAAACATTTAAGCTAAACACAAACAAACATCTTTAACTTCCATATGAATGTGTTCTTTGTAACAAACCACATTTCAACTAATTCCAAAATTGCATTCATGTTCAAATTGTATCAAAAATAAAATATAACATTCATATGATACTTATGATGTATCTGTTGTCCCTTTACCATCAGGCTTAAGCTTATGGGGCCAAAAAAAATATAAATATATAAATGCATTGCTGACCGGAATCGGCCCAACTAAAGAGAGATCTGTCTGTCCATCCGGCAGGTGTGTTTCTCACGCAGTTTTTTTCTTACCTCCAGTTTTCAATTTTTTTTTATTTCTTTACGTTTGCTGTTATTGTCTTATGTTTTGTTATCATTCTGTCAAGAGTTTTTTTCTTTTTTCTGCTTCTCTCATCTTGGACTTTTTAGCAATAGTTAAGCCATGCCTTAGCCTTTAACTGTCTGTTGCAAATATAATCATATGTAGCAGTTAAGAGATTGAAAATAACACGAATGTATCTGTAACAATTTTTTTCGTTATTTTGTATTTTAAAGATATTTCAGCATTTTTGTTGGTGAATGTATCTTAAAGGAAGCCAAGGAGTTGAGGTTGCAAGGCTGATGTTGCAGTTGTTGTTTATTTTAAGTTCTATATAGACTGATATTAAACCCAGATTTTAATGCGCTTCATCATCACAAATGGTGAATGAAAGTATTTTACATTTTTTCAGAACATATGTAGGAACAACATAGATCTACTTCTACTTCAGCCTTCGGCTTACCTTATAATTCTGTTTTAGTTAAGCTTCCATTTCAGCTTCAAGTTTAATTTTAGTTCAGTTTTTAGCTAAGGTTTTAATTCAGCTTCTAGTTCAGTTCTAGTTCAAGTTAATTTCAGTTTTAGATTAGCATTCAGTTAAGCTTTTAGCTCAGCCTCCAGTTCAGCTTCAAGGTCAGCTTCAAATTCAGTTTCTGGTTCAGCTTCTAGAATAGTTTCAAGTTCAGTTTCTAGTTGCATTATAACTCAGTTCTAGTTAGCAGCGGTATTTAAAATTCGACTTAACCCAATGCAACATACAGACTTATTTCTTTAAATCACAGTATTTGTTTTATTTTCCCATTATGAATCTTGTAAGTTGGGACTTTATTTGCCCCATAATAGCGGATGCTTTTGTGAGTTATGTTTAAGCTTTTGAGTTGAGTCTATAACCATTTACCTGTGGGCCAATTTTGTAACCATCTATTCATCCATCTATCTAAATATTCTCTACAATCCAACCAAACATTCAAACTAAACACTGAATTTTAGTTGAAAACTAAACTGTTGGTCGAAATGTTGTTAATGCTGATGCTGCAGATGATGATGGGGATGTGTTGCTTTGTCTGGTTTGGTGTTTAATGTGGGGAAGTGAGTGTTTGTGTGTTATTGGTGCTACATTACAATTTTATTGTTTGAAAAACTTTTTCATTCTATGAAAGTCCCAGTCAGTCCGTCATTCACAATCAAAACTACAGATTCCTTGTTTTTTGCCTTAAATTCTTCTGTTGTTCTTTGCATCATTTTTTTTTTTTTTGAGCAAAACAACAAAATGTAAAAACCACATGCGGTGCTTGCAATTGCATCAACATCAGTAACAGCAGCAGCAATGGCATCATCATCAGCAACATCCACCTCAATATTAATAAAAAATCTTAAAGCCGGTGTTTAGCTTAAAATAACATTATACTGGAATTCACACTGCCAAGGCACCTAAGGCTTTGGTTTTGAATTTTTTACTTCTTGTACGTCTTGCTTTTTTACTACAATTCCTGCTGCATTGCTCTTGATAGTTTTTTTTTTTGTCTCTTGTGTATCATCATTCACATGATCTTCCTCACATCATCTTGCTGGAAAAACATAGTTATTGTTTTTGTTGTGATGTACTGTGGCCATCACTGCTTCCTTTTTAATTGTGTCGTTTTCCTGTATGTTTATAGGTTTTTTATTTGTTGTGCTTTTTTTTTTGGTATTCAGGAGGCCATGTTCCTGGGGCAGACAAATACCACCTAGACTATTGTTTGAATATCAAAATGTTTAAAAAATTTGCAACAAGTTTTTATGTGAACTAAGATGAATAAAGTGTTTGTATGTTACTTTATATTGTGTTGATGGAACAGCACAAGGAAAAAAAGGAAGTTTCCTCAACTTGGAAAAGAGGGAGAGAAATATTTGAGCATTTCAAGTATATTATAACTTCCACATAAATCATTTCAATAGAGCTCCAGTTCAGTTGTCCATCAGTTTCCAGTTCAGTTCTAGTTCAGTTCTAATTCAGTTCTAGTTCAGTTCTTATTCAGTTCTAGTACAGTTTTAGTTCAGTTCTAGATCAGTTCTAATTCAGTTCTAATTCAGTTCTAGTACAGTTTTAGTTCGGTTTTAGTTCGGTTTTAGTTCGGTTTTAGTTCTGTTCTAGTTGAGTTCCATTTGAGTTCTAGTTCAGCTTCTAGTTCAACTCCTGATTCGGTACTAGTTCAGTTCTTTTTCAGCTACTAATTCAGTTCTAGTTCGGTTTAAGTTCAGTTCTAGTTCAGTTCAAGTTCAGTTCTTAATCCGTTCTAGTTCAGTTTTAGTTCAGTTCTAGTTCAGTTTTTGTTCAGTTCTAGTTCAGTTCTAAATCAGTTCTAGTCAGTTCTAAATCAGTTCTAGTTCAGTTCTAGTTCAGTTCTAGTTCAGTTCTAAATCAGTTCTAGTTTAGCTTCAGTTCAGCTTCAGTTCCTGATTCGGTCCTAGTTCAGTTCTTCTTCTGCTTCCAGTTGAGCTTCTATTTCAGCTTCTAGTTAAGATCAAGTTTTGTACCCGTTCAGTTCAAGTACACTTCAAGTTCATTTCTTTTTCAGTTTTAGTTAACATCCAGTATTTTTTGAAAATTGTCTATGGTTTTGAACCCCTTTTAAATATTCAATTATTTATTTCATCTCTATTTTTTGGGAATTATAAATACGGCACTAAATAATCCTTTGTAATACAATGAATCCTTCGTTATAACATATTTTTTGAGTCAATAAAGGAACAATTACAATAATTTTTACAATCCCTTGAAAAAAACATATCATTTTAACAATAAAATTAAAAAGGAAGAATTCTACAATTACACAATCCATAAATCATATTGCAATATTTAATCCATATTTTTGTTGAGCCTTTTACACAAATTAAGCCAAACAATTATTAAATTATACTCTCCATTTGTTAAGACAAACCTTTTGCAAAAGAAAAAAAGAACTCTGGCTTTTTATACCTTTTCCATACATATAGATGTGGCCTAGCAGTAATTTGGCTTTTATGTTGCTGAATGTATTTTTGCAATTTATAGGGAAAAAACTATACAACAACATAAAACAGTAACATGCAATTACTCCAATTTTCATACAAAGTCGTCTGGACAAAAGAATAAAAAAGCATAAAAGCAACATCTATAATTTACAACTGGAACATCATCAACATCAGCTTTGTGAGATTCCTGGTTTTATGTTTTTATTCACATTTTGAAGTTTTTGTTTGGAATTCTTTGTTTTGTTTTTTTATTCTATGAGTTTTATCTATTTTGAATTGTATAATTTTTATGTTCTTCTCGTTGGAATGGTTTAATGTTTTGGAGCTTTTTCATCCTATGTTGGATTTGATATCATAGGTATTTGCACTATGGCACGAGAAGTGAATAAGAATTGAACTAGAATTGAAGCTGAACTAAAACCAAACTAGAACTTAACTAGAACTGAAGTAGACCTGAGGTAAAGCTGAAATAGAACTGAACTAGAATAGAACTAGAATTGAATTAGAACTGAACTAAAACTAGAACTGAACAAAAATTGAACTAGAACTAGAACTGAACTACAACTGAACAAGAACTGAACAAGAACTGAACCAGAACTGAACTAGAACTAGAACTGAACTAGAACTAAACGAGAACTGAATTAATATCTGATTTAAGAGCTGAATAGAGTATTGATTGGAAACTGAATCAAAAACTGAATCGATAACTGGATAAAGAAATGAATCAGGAACTGTATCAAGAACTGATTCAGGAACTGTATCAAGAACTGAATCCAGAACTGAATCGAGAATTTATTTAAGGACTGAAACAAGAACTGAATCAAGAACTGAATCAAGAACTGCATCAAGAATAATATAAAGAACTTAATCCAGAACTTAATTAAGAAATGAATCAAGAACTGAATCAAGAACTGAATTAAGAACTGGGTCAAGAACTGAATCAAGAACTGAATCAAGAACTGAATCAAAAACTGAATCAAGAACTGAATCAAGAACTTTATCAAGAGTGAAATAAGGAACTTAATCAAGAACTGAATTAAGAACTGAAACAAGAACTCAATCAGGAACTAAATCAAGAACTGAAACAAGAACTGAATTAAGAACTGAATCAAGAACTGAATCAAGAACTGAATCATGAACTGAATCAAGAACTGAATCAAGAACTGAATCAAAAACTGAATCAAGAACTGAATCAAGAACTTTATCAAGAGTGAAATAAGGAACTCAATCAAGAACTGAATTAAGAACTGAAACAAGAACTTAATCAGGAACTAAATCAAGAACTGAAACAAGAACTGAATTAAGAACTGAATTAAGAAATGAATCAAGAACTGAATCCAGAACTGAATCAAGAACTGGGTCAAGAACTGAATCAAGAACTGAATCAAGAACTGAATCAAGAACTGAATCAAAAACTGAATCAAGAACTTCTTCAAGAATGAAATAAAGAACTTAATCCAGAACTTAATTAAGAAATGAATCAAGAACTGAATCAAGAACTGAATCAAGAACTGAATCAAGAACTGGGTCAAGAACTGAATCAAGAACTGAATCAAAAACTGAATCAAGAACTGAATCAAGAACTTCATCAAGAATGAAATAAAGAACTTAATCAAGAACTGAATTAAGAACTGAAACAAGAACTCAATCAGGAACTAAATCAAGAACTGAAACAAGAACTGAATTAAGAACTGAATCAAGAACTGAATCAAGAACTGAATCATGAACTGAATCAAGAACTGAGTCAAGAACTGCATCAAGAATGAAATAAAGAACTTAATCCAGAACTTAATTAATCATAAACTGTACTGAAATTTCTTAGAATTTTGTATTTTGCCCTATTGTGCTTTGTCTAGATTTAAATTTTTCTTTAGATTTCAATTTTAATTGCTGGCGAGATTGAAGTAAAAGAAATAAAAGCGTTTTTACCTCAAATGACTTCGAGAATGGGAAAGAATTTTTTTCAGTGATCTCAAGTCTGACGAACTACTGGGAATCTAAGAATCATTTCAGTTAAATCCACATTTAGCTAACTTAAGCTTCTTTATTATTTAATAAAAAAATTTCCAATTAAAATAAGTATTAAAGTAGTTTTCACACAGAGTTAATTTTAAATTACATTTCTATAGATTTTAATAAAAATTGCTGTTATTTTTAAAGTTTCTCTATTATTATTAAATAATTTTTATAATTTTCTCAATAATTATATTGGTTTTCATTTAATAAATTTATAGCAATCAATATTTGCAATTTTTACAAGTTTAATTATTTTTTTCGCTGCGAATGTTGCTTCCTGCTAAGTTTTCGTAGATGCACAGAAAAAATCCAATTTAAATAGATTAGAATGTACTACATGTGACGATTTTATTTTTTCATTAAAAAGTAGTACATGCTAATGGAAGGTATGTTTAGTTGCTTAGAAAGTTTGGTCAATAACAAATTTGTCAAAGTTTGTCAAAGAAAATTAAATGTTTCAATACAAATTCCAATGATTTACAAAAGTTTTACTCAAAGTTTATATTGTCACTATGAGGCCGTCGCTTCGCCCCCACCATAGTATGCTCAAAATTCTACCAATTTCATTTTGCGATTTCCTCTAAATCCTCAGTTCTAACGTATTCACCAACAATTTCGATTAAAATTGTTTATGCTATTTTTATGTCCCTCATAGCTGCTTCCACACATTTCGCATGCTGAACAGAGAAAAAAAAGGAACTGAAATGAAAGAAAAATTACATAATATTCATAATTTTTAATCATGCGTCACAGGCATGTTGTACATTTGTCACTTTTTAAGGACATGCTACTAATGCTAAACATGCAGACATTCCATGTTATTCATCCAACAAACAAACAAACGGGCAGGCAACCATTGGAGTCAACCAACAGCTAAATACTCGAACTAACTTTAACTTGATAACTATAAAGCTGTGATATGCAAAAAATGTATAAAACTCTATTTAAACCGCCATGTAAAACGTAAATAGAAACATGAAGCAATTTATTCCTATTTTTTTGTATTTTCTATATTTTTCTCATTGCAAAATTGCAACCGTGCTGTGAATGCTTGCACGCACTAACTATATTTTGAGTATAACTACGATTATAACACATACAAGATATGGGTAAAAAATTATATGTATAAATGGAATTAGAACACAACCAGTAGATGAACCCAGAACTGAATCGAAAACGTATTAAGAACTAAATCAAGAGCTGAGTATAGAATTGAGTTTATAACTGAATCAATAACTAGAAATTGAACTAAAAGCTGAGCTACAAGCTGAAATGGAAGTTGAACGTTGAACTAGAAAATGAAGTATAAATTGAATAAATGCTAAACTTGAAGCTGAAGTGAAAACTGAACTAGAACTAGACTAGAGCTTGACTAGAGCTGAACTAGAACTGAATTAGAACTGAACTAGATCTGAACTAGAACAGAGCTAGAATTGAACTAGAACTGAACTAGAACTGAACTAAAATTGAATTAGAACTTAACTATAATTGAACTAGAACTAAACTCGAACTGAACTAGATCTGAACTAGAACTAAACTAGAACTTATCTTGAACTGAATTAGCATTGAACAAGAACTGAATTGGAAGCTGAACTAGACCAAAACCTGAAGTGGAATTGAACTAAAAGCTGAACTAGAAGCTGAACTAGAGATGACCTTAGACCTTAACAGTGTTTTGAATTGGGAACTATAAACAAAATCAAACTGAGCTTGACTTATTTGCCCATATTAAGACAATTATTTTAGAAAAATTCATAGAGACTATTACACTCACACATCCGTACATACAATCCATTTAACAAATGCGTCTCGTAAACATTATTCAAATAACAACGTAGTGATTTAGATTACACATGTGTAAAGTTTTTCCTCTTATTTTTCATAGTTTTTAGACATTTCTACACAGTTTTTTCTTTTTTATTTATTTGCTAAAGTCTTTAGCAGGCATTTTTGCTAAAACTGCAGCAGCAACAACAATGACAACAACAGAAAATATGATGTATCTTAGATTACTAGACAGAATCATATATATTTAACACAAAACTACAAAATTGTTTATAACATGCTGAGAGTCTGGTCATATTTTAACAAAATAACAGAGAAGGGTGGGAGAGTGAAGAGATCGAGGTACGCACAAGTTAAATGAACATTGAAATTACGCAAAAATTATTGGTAGCAAGGATTTTTAGTGAAGGAAGGGCAAAAATAGTTTTAAAGGGCATTACATCCGGTAAGAAATATTTTTTGAACCATTCTCGGTCTTATAGTACAGTGAACTAATAGAATCTTTTGCGCGTTCCCACAACATTTGGATCTCCGTTCAAGAATGACCCGACTGGCAATCGGTCAAAAATTGTCAACTTGAAACCGGAAGTTTTTTCCTTAGGGAAGAACCTCCAACAACAGCAAGACTGTTACAACAATAAAATGTTACAGTCGAAGGGTGGGAAAGGAAAGTGGCGAAGCACGGGAACGGAATTGTTTCAGTTTCAAATCAAATGTCTGTACTGCAAAGTCTTTGATTTTTTTCATTGAAAATATGATTATTGAAATTCAACTTAAGGTATAGAACAGAAGCAGAAGACTTCTTGGAGGAATTTAAATAGCGTCGCCTTTCATATACATTTCATGGCAATACGTCCGCAATTTTTGAACTGAAGACTCAATGATCAAAACTTGACTTACCAGAGATAAAAAAGAAGTTGAAATGCCTGGAATACTTTTTTCAGAATCACTTGATTTTTTGGTAACAATTTATGAAAGTCGGTCAAGTTCGACTTTGTAATTCTCTACACCACAATGTTGGTTATAAATTGTACTTACGAAAAAGTAATGCACGATCATCGTAAAATTTTATTTTTTGTTTTATTCTTAAATAAGCAGTACATTGTTGCGACACTAACATTTATAAAAATTATGCACCGTGTAATTTTGCACATCGATTTTCGCTCACATTTATTTATATGTTAGAATAATGCCCTTCAAAGTGTTATTTGGAATGGTGCTTGTATGGGACCTATGAGAAGCAATGGACAGACGTCGTTTTAGAATATCATTAGATGCATTTATGCTTAGATTCGATCGCTTTTTTTAGAGCTTTTATGAACTTAAAACCTGATTCCGGGAATACATTGTTATGCGAGATACCTGGAATACTGGACCGAACATGGAAAATTCCATCAAAATTCATCAAGATATCTCAAAAATTGCGATCTGTCGGATCGGATAGGTAGCCGGATAGACAGACGGACGGACGAACATCGTTTAATCGACTGATATTGTGATTTAAATGTGTATGTAACACTATTCTTTCTGTGTGTTACAAACATCAGCACAAAATTATAAACCCCCAACCACATACGGTGGTGTAGGGTATAATGATTTGTAAATAAAAATCTCATGACATTGAAATAATTTCAAAAAATTAGTTCATTTATTACAATTTTTATCTAAAACTTCCTGATTACCAACCAATTCAATATATGGCCTATAGCGTTCATTCATTCGATTTATTTCAACTAAATATCATTTATTTTCAAACATTTTTTTTATTAACTGAAAAAAAGATCTTTGACTTATGTCTTGTTATAACGTCAAGTTTCTCATTCACCATATCTTTTCTACAGCTTCAACTAATGCGACTGATAAAACTTAACATGAACAACAATAACAACAAAACATAATTGTAAGCAAATTCTAACAAGATTCTATAATTTACAGGGTCTAAACATTTTTATGGTTAATATGTGAGTGTGTGTGTGTTTCCTTTATTTCAGATATAAAGGAAAATTTGTTAATGTGTATGTGTTTTGTTGAAATCTTTTTTACATAAATCTTGTTTTTCCATTAAATTTCATAAGATTGATTGTAATCGGTAGTCAAGTGCAACTTGTAGATGCCTGTCGCTTAAAGGAATATTTTAAGATGCAAATGCTGTAACTGTCCAGAACATGTTAAACACACGTACGAATGCACACATACACTACAATATGAATGTGTTGGTTATAGACTTATTAGTAGTAAATGTAAGTGTATTACGTTTGCTATTTCGACTACAACAAAAGGAAATATATATACAAAAGATTCAATATTTTGGGATCACATCACATTAGTATTCACTGCCCGAGGTCTTCATTTATAGGTCAGATCCTGATTCAATTTTTAAACAGTTTAATTCCAGCTTCAGATTGATTCAGATTTAGTTTCGTCTTCTAATTTGTATCAAGAATCAGCTCTGGAGTACAAGATTCTGTTTTAGTTTACACTCTGTTCAGTTCCAGTTTTAGTTCCAGATTCAGTTCTATATCAAATTATAATTCTGAACTACATTTCCTTGATCCAGTTCTATCTGTAATTTCGAATCTATGCTAAATTTCGTATTACATTAATTTTAAAATTCAATTAAAGTTCATTTCCAGATTCAATTCTAGATACAGATATAGTTCTTCATCCATTTCCACATTCTATTACAGATTCAGTTCTACATTCAGTTTAGTTCCTAAAATCAGATTTGGATTCTATTCGACATTCAGTCCAAAATTCATTTTTACGTTGATTTCCTGACTGAGTTCTAGTTTTAGTTGAAAGTTAAGTTCAAGAATCAGATCTAAAAGCAGTTCTGGATTTATTTCCTGCTACATATTTGGTCGCAGCTTTTGATTCTGTCAAGAATTAAATGCTACATTCAGTCTTACGTCATAATTTAGATACAGATTTAGAAAGAGATCTATATTTAGTTTTAAATTTAGTTCTTGATCAGATCTTGCTCAGTTCTAGTTCAGTTTTAATTCAGTTGTATTTGAGTTTTAGTTCGGTTTTAGTTTAGTTCTTGTTAAATTCTAGTTCAGTTTTAATTCAGTTGTATTTGAGTTTTAGTTCAGTTCTACTTCAGTTCTAGTTCAGTTCTAGTTAATTTCTAGTTCAACATCTAGTTCAACTCCTAGTTGAAGCTTCCAATTCAGCTGCTTCTAGCTCTGCTCCTAGTAGTTTCCTTTTTTTTCCTGATTCAAATATATTGAAACGTGTATCCAAGATTCGGTGTACAGATCTTTCTACATGAAAAAATTCTCACTTATCTAGAAATTAAATAAGTAATAGAAGTAGAAGGTGAGTTTAAAATGAAAAATATAAAAAATTATAATTTATGACACAAGTAATGGAAAGAAAAACTGTAGTTAGGCTGGATGTCTTGAAATATCGTTAGGTATTTTGTCTAGGTTGCATGCAGTTAAAAGCAGCATTTTGTTGATATTTACAGCGAGTGCGTTGCATGCAACAAAATGAATACAAACATGTAAACATTGATGCGTTATCTTAAATTGATGATGGTAAAGATCATGATAATTTCATGCTGGCTTGTGTGGTTTCCATTCTTTAGAAAATCATTTTTTTTTAATCCTAAACATGAACAAGTTCTTGAAAAAAACCCCAACCACCAGCAATTAATGAGAAAATGAGAGAAATCAACAAAAACCTTTTAAATAGTTTGTGGAAGAACAAGAAAAAAATTAGTAAATTTTTGACATTTACAGTCATTAGTTGAAAATAAAAAATTATAAATTTTAAAGGTTTTAATTAAATCTTTGTTATATTTGTATACCCTTCACCATCACAAGTCTTAAAGAGGGTATATTAAATTTGTCATAGTATGTGTAACGCTAAAAAGGAATCATCTTAGACCTTATAATGTAAATATATTCTTGCATCAAATCACAATCTGAGCCGATTTAGTCAAGTCCATCTATCCACTTGTCTGTATGTCTATCTGTCCTTCTGTTTTTGGAACGCTCACATAGACAATAACTGACATAGTTCAGTGAAATTTCGCCTGGACATTTGTTATAGTTCTGAGAAGTTTTCTTTAAAATCTTTAAAAAATGAGTATATCAAATGATATAGAGCGATATCTGAGGCAACCTCTTAGAAATTTCGTAAAACTTTCAATTAGGAATCGATAAATTATGATAAGATTTTGGACATAATATAAAGTTATATGCATATCAGTACCTTTCCAAAAAATTATCAAAATCGGTTCAGTAGACGTAGAAGTTATAGCCAAATATTTAAGAAAAAATTGTTATATATTTTATACGTTTGTGTGTCTTCGTATGAGTCCGAAGAATTGTAATTCTTCACACACATTTGTGGCAAAAGGTATTGTAAATTCGGCACTGCCGAATATAGCATACATACTTGTTTTAATTGTTCTTTCCTTAGAAATGTGTAGAGTTTATTAGTGATGCTTGAAGAACTGCCCAAATTTTCTGGTTTATTATATGTTTTTTATAACGCTCCTGTAAACGATTTTCCCCTAAAAGATGACGCCAACACAAATTGGCGCCTTTTCTTTAATAAAACCTTCACATTCAAATCAGTTTTTAATTTTTTTTCGTTGAATACAATAATCTCTATCAAATTAAAATTTAATCAATGAATCTAATAAGGTTTATTGTTATTATTGTCTTTAGTATTGAGATTTTTTCCTTTAAACCTGGCAGGTGATTTTCCCAAGAAGCTGCATTTTTTAAGATACAAAAGTGTTATTGTTTGTATTTTGTTTACTTAATTATAATGATGGTAATTATTAGTTCATCAATCTGTGTGTCTGCTTGTGTGTGTGTGTGTCTCTATGTCATATTTATGGAAATTTGATTGATAGAAAAATTATCATATTTTCCTTCAAGATCTTTATATTATTGATTGATAGAACAAATTATCATATTCTTGTTCTTGAGAGATCAGGGGTTTCTTTTGATTGATAGAAAAATTATCATATAGTCTGGTTAGATTAAGGGGATAAGAAAGAGATTTGTATCCAAAAAGAGACAAAATATGGAATATAAGTTTTGTGTTTTGTGTGTGGTTTTTCAATATCCCATTTGCAGGTGCGGTTTTAGGGGTTTTTATAGATATTATCGCGTGGTTCAAATCGATGATAAAAACAGTCGGTTTTAATATTAAAATTAAAAGAAAATAAATAACAATTAATAAAGACAAACTTTGTCTCTTATTATGGTAATTTGTGATCATCATAATAATACATATTTTGGGAGAATTTAATAAAGTCTGGAGCATGTACGCATAATTTTATGTTCCTATGAATACTTTTACAAAAAACTAAAATCGAATGTTTTACTTACATTTTAGACAAGTAAGAATTCGGCTGTGCTGAATCCTTAATACCCTTCACCACATGTTCATGCTTACAATTACTTTTACACTCGAATATAACCTTAAGCATACTAACATAAACATACCGATCGTTTCTTAAACAATTGAATCTCCGTTCCGGAACGGCAAAACATGCTGCAATAAAACTTAAATTTAAGATCTCAGGATCTCGCTATTCTGGGGAAAAGCACTATGTTCGCAATGCTTTTTAGAAGCTAAAGGTAAAGAGATGAAAATTACAAAAATACAATACATAAAGGTATTATAAACTTCTAACTCAATTGGGAGGTTGGAATACATATGGGAGCCTTAATTTAATGTGATGTATTGTTCACAGAATTCTTTGGCCAATTATGAACGAGGGTGGATCCTTTATGGAAGAAAACTTAGAAAAATATTCATTTTATATAAAATCAGTTCACATTTAAGAGATTTATGAGTTCAAAATCATATTTCTGGGAAAACTGTATATGGGAGCTAGATTTTAAAATGGACAGACGGACATAATCGATTTAATACATATTTTGATTTGATTTGATTCAGATTTTGACCCTATGGGGTCTTAAATAATTCCATCTTGCCGTTACACAGGGAGTGGCAAAGTTTATAAACTCTATGCATCACTTGTGGTCGTGGAACTAAAGCGTACCAACAGTTTTATTAGATTTCAATCACCAGTGATGAAATTTCGAACCTTTTTCGGAAAAAGTTCTATTAAAGTTTTTACAGTGCTTTCTATTAGTTTGCACAAACAGCTCATTCATTTGCGTTTAAAATCTATCACACTTTTAGACACCTTTTTTGTGCTCTTCAATTCTCTTTAAATAAAAACCCAATAACTCTCCACTGTCCTTAGCTTCGACAGACATTTTTAATCTAGAATTACTCCGGTGCTTGTTAGCCATAGTAGCACGATGCTAAGTCAGCTGCCTTTTTTGTAAAAATTCCTTAATTTCCAAGGAAGAACTGTTTTGGAATTTTTAACTGCTTTTCTTCAAAATTCCCTTGACCATCAGCAACATAAAATTTTGACCAGCCTACCGAACCTGCATTTCGTCATCCATTATGCAGCAGGAATATTGTTTTAGTAAAGTTGACTTCCGTACGTTGTTTTTGGTCTTTAAATTTTGAGCAACACTCCTTCCAGGAACTTTTTGAGCCTGGTTTGTTTTTAAACCTGCATTAGCTTTAACTTTTCCGACAAAAAGATTCGAGCACTGAGCTAACCGGCCTACTTTTGAACCTTGTGTAAACTTTATCTTTTTCTTCAAACAGGTTTTCTATCACCAGACACGTTCTCCAGATACTGTTTAAAGTATGTTGGCAAATCTTTGAATGATTGACCAACTTTTTGTAGGACCAAGCTGCACTTTTTTTGGTCATAACTGTTTTTAAATCAGCAATCGATTCAGGACAATGACAAACAATTTACAAGAGACAGGCGGATATACTCTAATTTGGATTGAGTACAGTAATATATTTTGTAGGATTTTAGCTGATTTATTATAGCTGCTATACAAGCAATAACAAACTTAATACACACGCTTTCACTATAAAACAAATTTACAAAGGAACTGGGAAGTATGGCTACGTTCTTAAAAGGTACCAAGTTATACTCTGTTTACTTTAGTAGGTCCGAAATAAATTTAATCTTAAAAAGCATCTCTTTATATTGGGTATACAGTTTAGTAATATAGATTTTTATAGTGTCATAAGTTGTCCCAATCGACATTATTAACTTCTACATTCAGTATTGAAAATAATAGAATTAAGAAATAAAAGTTTCAAAAGGTTTGTCGGACCATATATGATCATATATCGCCCACTTGAAAAATTCTTTTAACTTATCGTTCTTACCGCAATTAACCCAATAAATTTCTTACTGCATTTTTCGAATTTGGAATTAATTACTTATATTGACAACCCACAACCACCCACAATCAATAAAAATTCTAGACTTCATCATTCCGTCAAAAAAATAGTTAATAAATTTAATATTAACACTCTGTCCCAACAACATTCATTGACCAAACCTTAAAAATTCTCCATTAAAACCTTTATTTGTCCAGGTTTTAATTATAATTCTTTTACTTGTTTGCATTCCAATAACACGACATTACAACAACAATTAACGCCACAACAACAACAGTAGTGGCTAACAACAACAAAAGTTTTGTTTGTTTATTTAAGTTGTAGAATTTGTCGGTAAATGTCGTTTGTTATTTGATTTGTTGTTCCGTATTTTGATGTTAGAAACAACAACAACAACAAACACTTTAATATATAATTGCGGTTGTTGTTATGTGGCTGCAAACAGCAGTTTTTAGAAAGCAAAATATTTAGTAAAAAATTTTGTCGTTGATATTCAATTGATTGTAACACTCACACGAATTCATTTTTTAATTGGCAAAGTTTCACTAAAAATTCACTTTTTCAATTCAATTTTATTGGAATCTCGGGTTTTCAAAGGCTGGACAGTGACATAGGAAATGTACCACAGTCTCAGTGTCATTCCCACACGCACTCCATTCGATATCCTCGATAACACCTATGATATTAAGATGTTAAGAGTAAAAACTACTAAAATCAATTTTCCTCGAATTCAGAATAAGCATAGTCTTCTTCCCTTCTGGGTCTCCCAAAATTTTATGGTAGTTCTACCAACCATTTCAGTGTTTTACATAGTTCTGTGTGACTCTGCTCGGCTTTCAATACGACGAAATGCATAGGAGTTTGGAAATTCACAGTCGACAGAAATCTTGACTCATTGAATATTTCACTAAAAATTGAATTTTTCACTAAAAATTGAATTTTTCACTAAAAAATTGAATTTTTCACTAAAAATTGAATTTTTCACTAAAAAATTCAATTTTTCACTAAAAATTGAATTTTTCACTAAAAAATTCAATTTTTCACTAAAAATTGAATTTTTCACTAAAAAATTCAATTTTCACTAAAAATTGAATTTTTCACTAAAAAATTCAATTTTTCACTAAAAATTGAATTTTTCACTAAAAAATTCAATTTTTCACTAAAAATTGAATTTTTCACTAAAAATTCAATTTTTCACTAAAAATTCAATTTTTCACTAAAAATTCAATTTTTCACTAAAAATTCAATTTTTCACTAAAAATTCAATTTTTCACTAAAAATTCAATTTTTCACTAAAAATTCAATTTTTCACTAAAAATTCAATTTTTCACTAAAAATTCAATTTTTCACTAAAAATTCAATTTTTCACTAAAAATTCAATTTTTCACTAAAAATTCAATTTTTCACTAAAAATTGAATTTTTCACTAAAAATTCAATTTTTCACTAAAAATTGAATTTTTCACTAAAAATTCAATTTTTCACTAAAAATTGAATTTTTCACTAAAAATTTAATTTTTCACTAAAAATTGAATATTTCACTAAAAATTGAATTTTTCACTAAAAATTTAATTTTTCACTAAAAATTAATTTTTTTACTAAAAATTGAATTTTTTACTAAAAATTTAATTTTTCACCAAAAATGCAACTTTTCACTAAAAATTGAATTTTTTACTATAAATGCAACTTTCCACTAAAAATTGAATTTTTCACTAAAAATGCAACTTTTCACTAGAATTTGAATTTTTCACTAAAAATTTAACTTTTCACTAAAAACTGAATTCTTCACTAAAAATAGATTTTTTTTTTACAAAACATTTATTTTTTCCCAATAAATGGAACTTTTCACTAAAAACTGATTTTTTTACTAATTTAACTTTTCACAATTTTTTTTCACCAAAATTTAATTTTTCTCTTATAACTGAAATTTTTACTCATAATTAAATTTTTCATTAAGAATGGAATTTTTCACTAAAAGTTTAAATTTTCACTAAAAATTTAAATTTGCATTAAACATTGAAATTTTCACTAAAAAATTAAATTTTCACTAAAAAATTACATTTTCATTAAAAAATTACATTTTCACTACAATTTTAATTTTTCACTAAAAATAAAATTTTTAGTAAAAAATTTTCTGTTTACTAAAAAGTTATTTTTTTAAGTGTAGAACAAAAAATTTTAAATTCATGAACTGTATTTTCTTTTAATTCCTTAAGTTTGTACCTGTAGTATGATTTTCACACTCAAGGTGGTCGTCTTTGTTTTTCGTTACTTTAGGAAACTTACAAATTCAACAACTTTTAATATTCAAATTTTTGTTAACTAATTATTGAAATTTTCATGTTTTACAAATAAATTCTTAACAAAATCCCATTGCAATAAATTAAAAAAATACAAAAAAAAAAATAATAAACTGAGTTTAAGTCATAAATTAAGTTGTAAATAGGAAAATATAAAACAACAACAAAAAGACCAAAGAAAACTCCCCAAAAATTTTTTGTTTTGGAAGAAATAAAAAATAACTACAATAAAACAAGTACTTTCTGTCAGAATATTTTAAATTATGATGTCTGTCCTCAATCAACAATCATGCATTCATTCAAACACTTTTCTTCACTACATTCAGTTGCTCACTCACTCGCCGCCTCACTTGTGCATTCACTACAACCAAAGGCTAACGAAAAAGGTTAGTTATTGTCAGTCATAAAGTTTGTTGGTGTGGCAAACTGGCTGTCTGTATGGACAATTGATAATGTTGTCTTTATTCTTAGAGAGTTTTTTTCAGAGTTTTCTGTCTTTTTACTGTTGGGTGACCGACCATAAACAATGTCATAAACAACACTTGAGCAATTAGTTAATATTAAAATGTTCTAAAACAACGGAAAACACGACAATATATTTAAAATATTTTTTTGTTGTTTTTATTAAAGTAACAACAATATTGTTGTATTATTACAACAATAAAATGTAAAAAAAACTAACGTATAAAAAAATTTATGCCACCAATGAAATTTTGATGTTAAAAGTGCATTATAAAACATGACGAAGTTATAAAAGAAAAGAAAATTAGTAAAAATTTTTAATAGGAAAAACTCTCAGATGTGAAAGCAGTTAAGAACTGAGAATAGAAATTAATCAGGGTCTGATGTCATCGGATTAATGTGTCCACTTATTTTTGATCTGACTTGGCATTATGTCACTCTGGTAAAAGGAGGCCTTAAGTGGTACAAGAACAATAACGTAATACTAATATAGTACCAAGAGAGGCAAATCTTCCAAACTGCCCGAGAGATATTGGGATCTTGTTAAAAAATAATTGAAGGGAGGTGTGGTAGATTTAAAACAGAGACGTGACAAAAATCACTATTTACAGATTAATGGAAGGGTTTCCGAAAAAGGTTCAAAATTTTTATCTGTAGTGATTAAAATTTTAAAACAATTTATTTTGTAAATTATAATATTAAATACTTAACACCACATTGTTGGTTATTAATGGTAGCTATCAAAAATGATCGACCCTCGTATAAAAATATTTTCTAATTTGTGCTTAAGAACGCAGTATATTATGGTTCTAATGATTTGTGCGCTTTAAAAGGATTTCTTTAGGGGGAAAATACGGGAGCAAGATGAAATTACGTACTGACCCTCGTTAAATTTTGTACATAGATTTTTGCTTTTATTTGTCTTAATTTAATCAATTATTATAACAGTACTTGCATATATATGAGATTTAAGCCCTTTTGGCGTTATTTTTAAGGGGAGTTATATGAGACCTATTCGATATAATGGACCGATCATCATATAATTATGCACATGATTGTAGATTATTATTGGATTAATTTGGGCCAAACTTGGTAAAAATGGCTTTATGTTCAGGACTTTTATGACTTTAAAACCCCATTCCGGAAGGAACATTTGTATGGGGGCTAGGTGAAATAATGGAACCATCGCCTTCAATTCAATAGGTGGTGATGTGGCATTATTTTGACCACTCTGGGTAAAAAAATAATAATACATACCAAGTTTTATCGAGGTATCTCAAAAATTGCGACCCGCATTTTGTTCACAAAGATTACATGGACAGCCCGACGGACGGACGGACATCGTTAAATCGACTCAGAAAGTGAATCTGAGTGGAGCGGTATACTTAGAAATTGTGGTATCAATATTGTTTCTATTCATTACAAACTTAAGTCCAAACACATTATACCCCCAACCACCTATGGTAGTGTAGGGTATAAAAATTAATTGATTAGAATTAGTGTTTAGTTTTCGTTAACATATATGTATATTAAGAATTTTTGGATCGCACTCCTTGTAGTTATTTATTGTTATTATTGAAAATCTTAACAAATTAAACATTTCTTAACCTTAAAAATTATAGACAAATTTGTATTATATTGATATTTCCTTATTTCCTGTTCCTTCATATAATCAAAAATTTATTATCCTTGAAATTCAACATAATTTTTAATAAAAGACTTCCTTAAAGAATATAATGTATTTCCTATAAGAAAAAGGAATCTGTCAAATCATAAAAAATATCTTCCTCTAATTTTATTAGCATTCTTTTCACTAAATTTCAAAACAATTTTGTCTTTTCAATTCATTTTATTTTATTTTAAAGAAACTCAAATGTCTCATATTATGCTTAATTCCATAATAAATGACCATTTCAAAAATTTGACTCTTATTGTTGTTCTATTATTTAATAAGAATTGAAATGATATAAAATTTTCTTTTTTTTTGTTGGATTTTCATTTAGCTTCCGGTTTAATTGTTTAACAATTTGCACAATGACTTTTGATTTGTTTTTCCTTGAAAATTGTATTTAGAAATTTCTAAGGTTTCATTGTTTTTCTTTTCTTCTTCTCTTTGTATAAATTTTCTTTTAGTGTTTAAATGCAATTTATGGGTTTTCAAAACCAATAAAATATCAATTGACTTGCAATTAATCATATTCAGTCTATATGGCAGATTTTCCAACAAAGAGCAGTTAAATGCCATTAAATGTGAAGCTGGAACGTATATGAAGTTGAAGGTGATGATGCCACGGTTATATTCATACTATAGCATTATTGCAATGGCATTGTATGGTAAAGAAATTGTTTTCTTCGCTTTTTCATTTTGTAATGCTTCTTTGGCTGTTTATTGTCTGTATCTCATCTATTGACTTTAGATTTTATACCGGAAAAAGTAAGAAAATACTATTTATTGTTGGTTATATTGTTTGCTCTGTAACTTATTGTTTATTATTTTCCTATTTTTCTCAACTCTGTATTTGTAGTATTGCATTTTTACCTCTGAAGTAAAAGCAATTGATGGTACAGTGGGTATTATGAATAAAATCTATCTATAACTCCTGATTTATAGGGGAAACTGAACTATAAGTTGAATTTTAAACTGAACTAGAAACTAAACTGAACAATAACTGAACTCGAATTTAACTAGAACTCAACTAGAACTGAATTAGAATAGAATAAGAACTGAACTAAAACTGAACTAAAACTGAACTAGAACTGAACTTCAGCTGAACTAGAACTAACTTAGAACTACACTGGAACTGAAGTAGAAATACATTAGATCTACACTAGAAACTAAACTGAAAGCTGAACTAGAACTGAACTAGAACTGAACTAGAATTGAACTAGAAATGAACTAAAACGGAACTAGAACTACACTAGAACTGAACTAGAATTAAATTAGAAATACACTAGATCTTCACTAGAAACTAAACTGAAAGCTGAACTAGAACTGAACTAGAACAGAACAAGAACAGAACAAGAACTGAACTAGAACTGAATTAAAACTGAACTTGAACTTAACTAGAACTAGAACTACATTAGAACTGAACTAAAATTACTTTAGAACTGAACTAGAAACTAAACTAACTAGAACTAACCTAAACTGAACTAGAACTGAACTAGAAATGAACTAAAACTGAACTAGAACTACATTAGAACTGAACTAGAACTACTTAGAACGAACTAGAAACTAAACTGAAAGCTGAAGATACTGAACTAGAACTGAAATAGAAATAAACTAGAACTGAACTAGAAGCTAAACTTGAAGCTGAACTAGAAGCTGAACTAGGAGCTTAACTAGAAGTTGCACATTTATCTTTTGAAAACTGCATCTCGGGCCCACTGTACAGCTTTTAGAACACAGTTTTTATAGACATTTTACCTTTGGTCCATTTTACTCGTACACACTTGTATGCAGTTAGTAAATTTTTTTACTTCACACATTTTTTTGCTGGCCCCTTTGGTACTTTTTGTTTTGTACTTCTCTATCTTTTTCTCTCAACACCAACTAATAAATATTGGAATAAATGAGCGTTAAATGTAAAATACAATATGTCCGTATGTCTTTTGTTTGCACTTTTTAACAGAAAATAGTTTTCTTATATTCTACGGTTAATATGGGAAAGAGAGGAAAATAGCGGAAATATATTTTATACCATAATTTAGTATGTCTAATAGGAAAACAGACAGAGGTTCTCAAAATAATAATATATTTCTAAAGATTTTATCGATATTATAGACGTATTTAAGTCGATCAAAATATTCGTTTGAAGTCTTAAATAAATTCTCATCTAAATTTCCTATTATTTTGCCTCTAACCTATAACCTGTTATAAATTTAATTTATTATAAACTTTACCCCCTTTCCGTACCTTTTCTAAAACTTTGCTTATTTTATAGTTGTTGTGTTCTGGAATTTTCTAAAAACTTTAAATTGCATATTTAAATAAAACTGAGTGTTGTGATTTTTTTGTGTTAATAATGAACTTATTTTCTCAAGACAAACCAGGTGTTTAGTTCTTACTAAACTTATGCATATTATATTGAGTGTATTTAGGGAAATGTATGTATATATATATAGTACATTTATTCATTAATATTAAATTTCTAAAAAAATCACATGCATTCCATTCATATGGGAGTTAGAAAATAATGAAACTTCTGGTTTGTAGCATGCTGAAGAATTTTTTAAAATTGAGAGCATATCAGTTTATTATACCCTACACCAACGTAGGTGGTTAAGGTATTATGTGTTTATGCTGATGTTTGTAACATACAGATAAATTGGTGTTAAGAATACCGTTCTATTCAGAATCACTTTTAAGTTGATTTGATGATGTTCGTAAGTCGATCCTTCTGTCTAACTGTCTGTCCATATAAATGTATATCATGATGAAATTTGATATATACTATTATTTTGGCCAAAGGACGAAATCTATTAAAATTGTTCATATTCCCCCATAAAAATATCCACCCGGAATTACGTTTTAACCTCATAAAAGTGTTGCGATTTTAACAAAACCGGGCTTAAGTAAGTCTTTTAATATTTTAAGTCGATATACTAAATTTTGCGAGAGTCGGTACATTGTTTCTAATGGGTCCCATACAAGTCCCCATAACCAAATATCACTTGGAAGGGCAATAATCTCTCATATACGTTGGCATCTTAATGATAATAAGTCAAATTTTGATAAAAGCAAAGGTTGATGTGCAAAATTGTACGAAGGTCTGTCCATGATTTCTTTAGCTCTCATTTAACCCCCTTAAAAATAATTTTAAAGCGCATAAATTTTCATAAATACCATTTATAATCAACATTTTGGTGTAGGGTATAACATAGTCCGTCTTGACCGTCTATAACATTATTACTTGCTTCTCTATGAAGTACTTATAAAGGCACACGTAGAAAGGAAGGGAAGGAGATTAGTTTAGTACTGTATGTTAGTGAAAATGGAAATTAATAGCGATCGTAAAGTTAATGAGTGAAAAGTATCAGTTGAATTTGATTTCAGCTAATGCTCCTACAGCTTTTTGGTGAGAATAGACCCTATTGCACTGAAAATCCTCATTGTCAGCAGATATATCGTAGGGGGAGAGCAAAAAACTTAGAGAAAACACGCGATATACTTAACCGTCACCAAGTGTAATGTAAGGGGACAGTGAAAATCGGACGTTGGTAAATCGACTCATATTTAAGTTAATAAACAGTCCTAAAACGAAAAAACATTAATAACATTTTTACCCTAAAAGTTAATGGAATTTTGTTACGACCCGTATGTCAGTTATTATTTTAATCGATTTCGGCAATGATGCGATTACAAATACTGCATAATCACACGGATCATCGTTTTTATAGTTCATACAGCAAAAACACTTTTGCTCCAGAGTCCGACTTTTTTGTAAATGTTCAATATCTTTTTATTGCTTGAAGTATCCTTAAATATCAATAAAATATAACAAACTACTCCCTGACTAGATAAAGATCTGTACTCCTCCAAATGTACTATAAAATGATGATGTCTTTAACGTTTCAACAGTTATAGAATTATTTTCCAATAAAATAGATTAGGACCCACTATAGGTTGTTGGTAATCAAAGTCGAGAGGTAATATATTGTGACTGAGTTGTTACAAAAGGATGCTTGTTCAATAAACATACGTTTGACACATTAAGTGTTGACCATAATATATTTGGAGCACAACCATAGGTTTATGATAGCATAACCATAATATGATGGAAAGAATATGGCAGTACTTTTGGATAAAGACATGGTGCCACGGTTACAAATACAAATGATGAAGCAGAAACGAAAATAAAGAATGTTTGGATTAACCAAAATTTAGTGAATAATTAAAACTTCCGAATTTGAAAAGGAACTTATAGTGAATTTAAACCAAATTATAACACTAGAATCATTTAAAGCAAAGATTGACGATAAGATGTTTAAATCCATGTACCAATTATAGCTATCGATGATAAAATGAAGAGTATACCAGGCTTTGAATGACCTTTGCACCATTATTTACCATTTTCTCAAACACTCACTGAAAAACAAGGTTCCTAAAGAAGATTTTTTACAAAAACTTTGTATATCATAACTGAACCGATTTGGCTGTATACGTCTGTCTGTTTTTTGCGCGCTTACATCCACAATAATTGACAGAATACAATGAAATTTGGCCAAAGTATTCGTTATTGTTTCTTAAAGTTTCCTTCTAAACATCGCAAAATCGGTTCTTTAGAAAAATGTTATAGACCGATATTATGCAGGGTATTAAAAATTAAGTATAGCCGAATATATCATTCTTATTTGTTATTATATCTAGACAAATTGCTGAAAAATATAAATAGTTCAGCTTTAACCTCAAATTTCTCAAAAATTTCCCTAAATATAACAATTAAAAAGTTATAGTCGGGCAAACACGAACCATATTGCAGGTCACGAATTGTAGCTATGAGAATTTATGGTGTTCAAAATTCTATGGGAAGTTATGTATCGCCCTGTGACAAATTTTGAAAAAGAATTTCAGCTATTCAAAGGAACTATTATTGCAATACCAACGTTTATGTGGTCCAAACAGAAATTCGGAGGCAACTCTCGTAAGCTCAATCTGTTCCAAAATATCCATAAAATCGGTTTATATTTTATGAGCTTAAAACGTTTACATATGTGAATATATGCAATAATGGACCGATCATAGTCAATTACGTATTTGATCACGAGATTTACATGGATAACTCTATAGTATTTTTGAAGTGGCGGTAACGCTATTTCTTGCCAGCATCTGTACCCAACCATCCAAATTGTTGTTGTAGAATATACGAATTGTAGAAAAGTTTAGAAATATATTTGTCGTTAAAATGTTATACGTGTGAAAAATTGTGAGACATAATCCGAAATTATAGTGGAGACATAGCACACATATGATTCTATACAGTGGGCCAATTCTGGATGCTGCAAGTAACACGATTTATCCTGAATTTAGTTTAAACAAAGTTGAGTCATATGAAAACATTCACCATCCTTCACCTTTGAGTTAATGGAAAAAATAATATAAATTAAGAAACCAGAATTAACGCACAATTTTTAATTTAGATGGATGTTAACACTCTAGAATGGACAATTATGCACGTAGACAAGTATGCAAGTATGTGATTTAAACGTCTAGTCAATTGTTAGCACTCTGCTAACAAGAAACTGATTAACAAAGTGAAAAAGAAATGTTTAAAAAGGGTTTAAAAAACAAGCAGCCAACCAAACAACCAAACAACCAACCAAACAAACGACCAACCGACCAACCGACCATCCGACCAAAACAAGCAAACAAAATGAAACGTTAAGTCAATCTTTGTTTTATTTTAATGGATTTTTTTATAACTTCGCTAAGTTAATTCCTTCTTTTTGTTGTTTTTGTTGTTGGTTATTCAAACAAAGAAGTTAGAAAGATCAATGAGAATGTGAATGTAAGTTTATACATATATAAACGATTCGTAGGTACTTTGTTGCACATGCAATTGTTAAAATGCGGCTTCTTGTCTTATATTTGTCTTTTTCAAATCAAGCATTGCAATGTTTTACAACACACACACACACTCTAACTCGTACAATGACTGTTATAATGGACAAAAAGTGAAAAAACGCGGGGAATTGTGAGGAGAGAAAAAAAGTGGCAGTTAAAAAATATTAAGCCATGTTAACGGATGAATGACAATTATTTTTAGCTTAGAAGAAAAAAAGTCAACAGAAATAAAGAAGTTAAAATAAAACCGGGAAATTAAAATTAAATTGTGTTTGGATTGAGTATTTGATTTGATTTGTTTTTTAACTTTTGAACAAATTAAAAAACATTTATCTAACGTGAAAGCAATTAAGGAAAAACAAATTTTGAAAAGAGAGTTAAAGTTAGTTGGGCTCTAAATAATTGGAATTTCAGGCACTAAATAATAGTAATTGTTTTGAAACAACATTATGAAGGCCCAGAGCCCAGGAGGAAGGAAGGATGGACATGAATTTGATAGAAATTGAAAAATTGCTAAATCTGACTAGGGACAGGCTAGTTTAGATTAGATTTTTAATCAAAGTATAAATTTCATATACAAGTATTTGGTTTCTATAAAAATGGTAGAACATGGGTACAATATATCATTGTCACGAAAAATATTTATGAAAACATAAATATTTCGGAGTTTTGCTGCTTTCATACCACCGCCATATTAATTTTGTGTCACACGAAAATGGAATCATCTAAGATCACATAATATATACTTTCATCAAATCGAAATTTGAGTCAATTTAGCAATGTTCGTCTTCTCACGTCTATTGTCCGAATATAATGAAATTTGCCAAAATTGTTTTCTATTGTCCTAAGCAGTTTCGTATTTAAAACCATATCAAAATCGGTGCACTAGCAAATAAGATATAGACAGATAACTGAGACAATCTGAAAATTCCTAAAAAATAGTTTTTCTCATTTATTTCTATCAATTGTCAAAATCGGATCAAGAGTAAATCCAAATAAATTAGAAAGTGTCTAGCTTTCAAATAAGACCCCTTTTGGAAATAAAGTTTTAAGCAAATATGGCCCATATATTGATATAGCTCTGATATATATTATTCTATATTCTACATAAATTTAACCTTTATGGGTCCGGTGCTATATTTCCAATACAAAACCCCTTGCCCGAAAAAGGATGTGAGCTTATGAAACTCTTAAAAGAATATGAACCAATTTTATTTGGAATCTTCACAATTATATTTATTTAATGTCTTAAATATGAGTTATTTTCTTTGCGTGTATCGGTCCAACTTTTACCATAACTCCCATTAAATCTCCTTCCGAGTAAAAAGCTTTAAAATTATCAGAATAAGAAAAATTCTATGGAAATCTAATATTTCACTTTAATGAATGAGTAAGATCGAAAAATTCTTAATAAAAACAAAACTACTAATTTTATAGTTTTAAATCTTTAATTGATTAATTAAAATTCACAATTTTTATTTAACAAGTGCCAAATATCTCGATCGGGCTTACGCACCTCTACCCCCATGTTGTGCTTTTTAATTCTCTTTTAACAAGAGTCAAATATCTCCTTTTTCGGAATCCCTTCGACTAATACTTTTAAAGTGCTTTCTGTCACTTTGCTCGAACCTTCACGGGCACCTCGACAACCATCTTGTACTCTTTAATTCTCTTTCAGCAAAAGCTAAATAACACCAGACTGGACTTAGCTCCGGACAGTTTAGAGAACTTGCCTCTCTTGGTAAAAATACCACGTTTTCTTGTAGCACTCAAGGGCTGGTTTACCATAGTAACAGAATGCCAAGTCAGGCCAAAAATAAGTGGACATATTATGAAGTCTTTGGAATGGTTGCAGCCTTTTCTGTATTTATAAATCCTGTTGTAACAAATTATTGTGGTTTTCACTACATCTGTATCCTAAGCTTTTCTTCTACATTCTTTCAAGCACGAGCGACATAAAACTTGTTAACAATTAGTTTTTCTATCAAAAGACAAGTTTTCCCGGCACTGTTTAATAACACTGAAAACAGTTTGAGGTCTGAATTTTGAATGCTTGGTCAACTTTTTGTAGGATCGATTTTTCAAGTCACTCATTATAGTCAGAATAACAATATTGTTTGACATTAAATATAATAAGTGGTTCGTTTAACAGTTTCCTTTGTTAATGTTCATAAAATTCCTGGTTTAAAAAAAACTTGTGTTAAGAATTTTTGATGTCACTCCTTATATGTTACTAATTTGATGAATATCGGGCCATTTTTAGTTTCTACTTCTTTATAATTCTATTGAAATTCAGACATTTACATAATTTTCTCGAAATGCTTAAAATTCGTTCGTTTTTCCAACTGTAGTTTTTATAGAGTCTTTTTACCGAAATCGGTCTTTAAACTGAGGAATGAATAATCAGTTTTCTAGTGTTTCAATTCCTGCTAATTTTTGCATAATGTATGTAACGAAGTGTGTTTAAGAGTCGGCCCAGCCGAATATGGCACTCTTACTTCTGTAAAATTTAATCATACAAAAACATGACACAAATATTTTTAATTTCATAAATTTTTAATAAATATTTTTTCAATTTAAAACTAAACATTTCTCTTCTATCCCTCCTCCTAATTAAAAAATAAAATTATTTAATTTCCCATATTTCGATAATTTTAATTAATTTGTACTGACTCTATTAAATATTTTTGAATAATCATCACTGCTGGTAGAATAATGATAACTTTATTAAAATTTTATTATTATTTTCCTAAAAATCAAAGTCAAATTTATATTTCTAATTTTACCCCAAAACCCACATAATAATTTCATGCTTGAGACTCTTAGTTTGCCGCTGTTTTTCCATTTATTCTCTCCCTCTCTCTCTTAATCATAGTGATTATGAAAAATTACTTAATTCCAACAAAAAAAGGCAATAAACTATAAAGAGTTTTCCTATAGAGAGTTATGGTTCAA
This sequence comes from Cochliomyia hominivorax, assembly GCA_004302925.2. Taxonomy (NCBI): domain Eukaryota; kingdom Metazoa; phylum Arthropoda; class Insecta; order Diptera; family Calliphoridae; genus Cochliomyia; species Cochliomyia hominivorax. The sequence continues at coordinate 84,274,034 of PYHX02000413.1, read as the reverse complement.
TTGTTCATATGTTGATTAATTAGTTCTAAGAACGCCATTAAGATCAACATGGCACAAAATAATATACAAATGTATTAAAAGTTATATCGAGAAAAGGCGCAAAATGAAAACAAGATATCAAATCCAACAGTAAATTATAGTTAAGAGCTCAATTTTTACTACTTTAGTTGGAAACTATAAACCGCTGATTTTTGAAGGGTATCAGTGTTAAAATTCAACATACTTCAAACAATTTTATTTAGAGCCTTTTTGATGCTCAAAAATGTAGGAACAATCCGCATAAAATGCTGTCAAAGTATCATATTACAAAATAAATAGTACACAAAAACAAAAGAAAAACTCAAAATTTTGAAGGTTATTGAAAAGACAAGGATTTATGGTTATAAAAAAAGGAAAAAAGGAAAGGATTTATTTTTACAAAAACGTAATACACTTGAAAAAACTATAATTTAGAACTGACTACAGAATTGAATTTGAACTAAAATAAAGGTACAACTGAATCCAGAACTTATTCAAGAACTGAATAAAGCACTGAATCTTTTACCGAATCTAGAACAAAATCGAGAACTGAATCTAAAACTAATTCAAGAACCTAATGACGAACTGAATCAGGTGCTAAATTAAGAACTGTATCAATTACCGAATCCCAAACTAAATAAAAAACTCAACTTTGCAAAAAATTAAGGCAAAAAACTAATCAAGAATAGAATCGAGATCTGAACTGAATTAAAAAATCAATCAAGAATTGAATGCAAATATGAATAAGGAACTAAACCAAGAACTAACTCCAGAACTGAATCATTTAGCGAATGACGAACTAAACCAAGAACTGAAATATTTACTGAATCAAGAACTGAAATTTTACTGCATACAAAAATATATTAAGAAATCAATGAAGAATAAAATCGAGAACTAAATAGAGATCTTAATCCTGAACTGAATCAAAAAATGAATCAGGTGCCGAATCCCGAACTAATTAAAGAACTTTAATATTAATTGAAGATAGAACTGAACTATAATTGCATGATGAAATGAATCAAATATTCAATAAAGAAGTGAATCATAGACTAAATTACGAACTGAATCAAATACCGAGTCCAAAACAAAATTGTGAATTGAATTATTAACTGAACTATAATTGTGTCAAAAAATCAATCAAAAACTAAATCAAGAGCAGAATCGAGAGCTGAATTATGAACTGAATCAGGCAGTTAACCAGGAACGAAATCAAGATCTTAATCCAGAACTGAATCAGGACCCTAATCAAGAATTAAATCAAGTTCTGAACCAAGAACTGAACCAAGAACTGAATCAAGAACTAAATCAAGAAGTGAACCAAGAATGGAATCAAGATCTTAATCTAGAACTGAATTAAGACTTTGATCAAAAAGTAAATCAAGTTCTGAACTAAGAATTAAATTGAAAAATAAATCAAGAACTGAATGAAGAACATAATCATGAACAGAATTAAGAACTGAATCCAAAAGTGAATAAAGAAGTGAACCAAGAACGTAATCAAGATACCTGAATCATGAACTTAATCAAAAACTAAATAAAGAACTTAATCAAGAATTGAACTAGAACTGAACTAAAATTCAGTTAGAACGAATTTCAGAACTGAAACTGAATTTAGAATTAAAATTCAATTTTATTGAACCGATCCAAATGAGTTCCTTCAAAATAAGGAATAAAACCAGATCTACTGCATATCGAGAGGATAATTTTGATATTGATATATTTAGGACTTGATTAAAAATATAATTTCGAACTGAGTTTCTAACTGATTTTAGAACTGAACTATAATTGAAATATAAGTGTAGAAAATTTTAAGTCTACAATTAAAACTAGAAATGAAATTGAATCCAGAATTTAATGTTGATTAGTTTTGAACCGATCCAGATGTGTTACTTCAATGAGTAACACCAGGCCAGGCTGTCTGCATATTGTGTGAATAATTTCCAAATTGGATTTTTATATTTTCCGATTAATATTCGTTACCGTTGAGAGTGATTTCTAAACATGTGAGATGTTGCCATTTGGGAATTTACAATTTTTAATAGAAATTTTACTCTAGTCATTTGTCTGCCAAAAACATAAAATTATGTGATAATTCCTGGAACTAAATGGAAAAAGAAATTGAACCAATTTTTCTTCTTGACCTCAATAATCTATATATTTTCCAAAAAATTTTACCCCCAATGGTTTCTTCAAGTGTATGGTACTTTTTATTTGCACCATATATAGACAACACTTGAAGGCCAATTTCAAGTGTTTCAATCATTACTTTTTTCTTATTATGACTTTTCCTCGTAAAAAAAACTCAAAGATGGAAAATAAAATAATATTTTTTAAGAAAAACCAAAAACACTTAACACTTTTCCATCTCCATTACAAAATATAAAAAAGAATAATAAAAAGGTACAAGAGACATTAAACCAACATTAATGACATGATCATCGAATGAATGGTGAAGAGTTCCAAAACAAAAAAAGAGGAGTTGATCACACATATGTTTAGAATATGTAATTTAGTCATTAATAATATGTATTTTAAGATTTTAGTTTAAAATACTTTAAGACATTAGAAATAGTCTAAAGGGGTGTTTCTTAACAATCTGTATGATGATGTGTTTTAAAGGAAAATATTACTTAAAATCAATTTTAAAAGTGGTTTTAACAAGATGTATGTAATAATTTAAAATAATAGATATTTTATGTTGTTTTGAGAAAAACACTTTAATGTTTTAGAAAATATTAAAAACAATTTTTTATGAAAAGATTTTTGAGGAGTTTGAAAATGATATATGAAAATGACATAAAGTCTGATGTTAAAAAAAAAAGACGTTTCTGAGATTTTGACCAAATGGTGCCAAATTTTATAACTTAATTATCAGGTCTATATTAAGGAGTGAGATCGAAAATGGTTACACACGTTTTTCATTAAAACTTTTAAGCCAGTTACTATGGTTAGCGTTATCTAATGAAATAAGCAAAAATTATAGAAATAATAAATATAAATCCTTTAAAAGGACCTGCCGAATCTTAAATATCCTCCAATCAAATGTGATTCGATATTCTTAAAATTCAAAGTCGAAGATATTATTGTGAGAACACTTAATTAAAATACTTTAATTTAAAGAATTTTATGAACATAAAGCTCGATTCTAGGTAATTGCCCAAATATTAATCTGCTATTCCAGAATTGTTTGTTCTTGAAATTCTATTCCGGGTTAGGGCCTAATCATTAGTTTAATAACATATGTATATTAAATACAGTAAGAAAAAATTTTGTGCCAAATTTAAATATCACTTTTCCGTATTTAAGAGTTTTATATGCTTAAAGGCATATTTCGATTAAGGTCCTGGTATTGGTGGTAGATTTTTAACTGTGATTAATGCATTAGGAAAATTCAGAAAATCATCTTTCAGGTTTTAAAAAACAAATTTTTTCGGGAAAATTCCGGAAACTTTTTCCCGCTATGAACCGTACATTATTGTCCATCAAATGAATATATTGCTAATCTGATCTGATTAAAAAAATTCAGTAAACCCCCGTTAGGTCCTAAAATAAGTTGGTCAAGCATTTAAAGTTCTCCCGTCAAACTCTCTCCAATGTTATACAACAGTACAGGGGAACTTGTCCATTAATGAATACCTTATTCAGGTAGAAATATGATATTTCTGTAGACAAAAATTTGAAACCATTTTCAAAAGAGCTCCCATTAGATCCGGAAGGAAAGCTGCTTGGTAAGCTCAGTGTTCGAAATATTTGGTATGAAAAATTAAAGCTAATAAAATTCGAAAACATGCAAATATCAAAAATTTCCTGACAGAAGTGCTGCTAAATAGTTGGAGGCCAAAACGGATAACAGAGAGAAAATATCCTTTTTGCATAATGGGTGATGAAACATATGTTTTAGCAGATATTTCGCAACAACCTGTTCCAAGTTTTCCTGATGTTCGAGGGTATGTTGAAGAAAGATTTAGTCAAAACTTCCCAAGAACTTTTTGGTATACCAAGCAATATGCAATAGCGGCAAAAGTTGACAATCATTTGTTACAAGGGTCCTAATACTACAGAAATTTAGATCTAGGAGTAAACACTACTAGATCTAAAATCCATTCATCAGATTTCTTAATGTATTCGCATATTATTTGCCTGACTTAGTGGAGAGGTATTAGGCTCTGTTTAAAGGAGAATCGAAGAGCACAAGACAGGTGTCCTCACGTGTGGTAGATTTTAATCGGAGATTGACTTTGAGAAAAGTGACAGAAAGCCCAGTAAAAACCTTAAAAAAGTATTATAATAATTTCAATCGATTAAAAAAATTAAACTGTAAGTTTTGTGGACTCGTTCTTATTAACATATATGTATGTTAAGAATTTTTCTATCTCACTCCTTATCTTCTTGATATCTGTCTTTCCTTTTTAATACTAATTTCATTTTTAAGATAAAACCTGTAATTAAAACCAAAATTAACTCAAATGTGTTTAAAAATTACCTTCTTTCCGTACTTTCAATAAACCACATATTCGTACGTCTAATGTTGATAATGTCATTAATGTATCCTTATCTTTGAGATACTTATACTTAACACATCTTGAGGTAAAAAATAAGTGAAATAAACACTTATTACAATGAACCTCCAAAAGTGTGTTCATTTTCTTTATTCTCAAGATTTTGCTCAACCAGGATAATTTCATCTTTAATTTATGTTATTTTTCAATTATCGTTAAAGAGGTTAAAAAATGTCATCCCAAATTATTCTTATATTCGAATTTTCTTATTTTTCTTCTTTTAAGACGTCTTCAAAAATATTTGTATCCTTTTCTTTTTATAATAATTTAAAGATTTAAAAAAAATAATTTTAAACTCTGTTAGGGACATTATGACATCTCGTATTTTTGCTCATCTTAGAGGAAAATGGTATAAAATATAATTATGAGTGTTCGAGACTTGTCATAATTTTTCCCAGTCAAGGTCATAAACAGACCACCGCAGGTCACTTTTTTAATACAAGGATTCAAGGTTAATGTCATACGATTTTTACTTGTCAGTTTTGTGTCTCCATTTTTTAATGTTAATCTTTTTTTAATAAGTCTCATCAAGGTTAATAGCTTCTAGACGTTTTTAGAAAAATTATTTGATCTTGATCATATATTTTATAATAATCAATATCTTGATAAAATTTTCAATGTGAATTTTTTTGGAAAAGAAAGGATGGTCTAGGCAAAATATACTATTTATATTTGCGGCTTTTGAAATAGGCAATTTCGAACGAAAGCTTTCATTAAGCTTGCGAGCATAAAAATTAAAATTCAAATCTGTTTCGATAGCGAATCTATTCAAAATCTATAAATCTTTTAGACACCTTTTTGTGCTCTTTAGTTATCCTTTTAACAAGAGTACAATATCTCTCTCTGGCTTAGCTCAGGGCAATTTGGAGAATTTGTCTCTCTTATGACAAATCCCCATTATTGTTCATGTACCACTTAAGGGCTTGTTTACCATAACGAAGTCTTATCATTTTTTTGTAAACATTCCTTAATGCAAATTTTGGTATTTATAGAGCCCGTTCTAACAAATGAAATATCAAGAACTTGTTGATGTGGCAATTTTGGCTCTTTTGGATCCTTAACTTTTCTTCAACATTCCCTCGAGCATTAGCAACTTAAAATTTTTACCAGAAATTTGTGAAAAATCAGGCAGAACATACGTTTCATCATCCGTTTGGTAGTTTTCAAATTTTGAGCTCTATTTTTGGTCTTTAAATTTTAAGCTGCGTTCTTGTCAGAAACTTGTAGAACTTTTAATGGGTTTAAATATTCGTTTTCTTAACTTTTCCATACCAAATAGTCCGAGCTAACTGGTTGCTTTCCCACCAGATGTGTTGAGAGCTCTTTTGAAAATGTCTATCATACATTCGAATTGGATCAAGTTTTCTAATATCGGAAAATTTCGCCCGCTACTGTATAATATACACTAGGAACAATTTGAAGGCAGACCTTTAAATATTTGACCAACATATATTTCACTAATATGTCATCTGAAGTGATTTTCGGCTTTAGATGTAATCTGAGAGCTATAAGAAATTATAAACCGACACTTGTAGAATCTGTGGAGGTATTTTTAGGTAATATAAAATTTAGACATATAATATATAATTCCAATATTAAACATTGTTTTAAACCCTTCAAAATGATTTTTGAAGGTGGCCTGTATGGGGCTTAACCACAGTCAACTATGGTTTGATCTTTTAAAAGTTTGGCATGGTGACTTGAATAAGTACAACCGACTTGTATCAAATTTAGTGAACATATTTTCATATCTATGTATTTGTATATGAGCTTATAAAAGTATTACGGGAGGACATTTGCATGGGTCTTCTTCGAATTATTAAAGCAACATGGGAGTTATTCGAATAAGCATAACAAGAAGAATTCGCTCAAGGTACAAAAAATTAGCTGTTCCAAATTTCATTGAGTTGTCTCAAAAATAACGATCGATTCACAACACACACTGAGGCAGAAACGATTGTTTTACTCTCAACAAGTGGTGATAAAATTGTCATGCCGTGAGAAAATCTAAGAAAGAATCAAGGGACCAATAATGTATACATATATTGTCATCATATCAAGCTTTGATTAAATTGTTCATGTTCCTTTTCACGAAAATAATTTGAGTTCAATAAAATTTTGATAAATTGTTCGATATTGTCCTGAACACATTATTGGTAATAAAGATGTTATGGACCTAAGATAACCTCGAAATTCGGACAAAAACTTTTAATAGTTTTTCAGAAACTATTCATCAGATTTTAATAAAGTTTAACCATAATTTATAGATTAATGAATGAAATACATTTATGTCTGAATGCATTTCATATGTTTAGATATAATGAGTAGAAAAAACTTAAAGTCAAAATTTCGCTTGATATATAAAACACTTTGTTATTATTAGTGTGAATGTGTATAATGTGAGTTAATGTATATGTATATCATGAACTTGTTGAAATTTTATAATTTTATGTATGTGATGGAGGGTTATTATATATTCGGCATAGACTAAACTTCGATATATACACATATCATCTAAGCATAAATGGTGATCACGTTAGAAAATACTTTTGTTCCAAACCAAAGTAAAACACAAAAAATTAAAATTTCATATTAAAACCTTTAAATTTCCAGCCTAAAATCTTCTTTAAATTAAGCGCTTCAAATAACTTCTTTTTCATGTGAATTAAATGAAAATATTTCATCAATAATAATTTTTTAATACCTTCACTTTAATTATTTTCATTATTTACAAAAACATGTTTTTACATTTTGGTATTGTTGCCATTTTTCTATTATCATTCTTTATGATAGATTTTATAACAAAAAATAGTATTTTTTTGCTAATTAAAAATCTGGGGCATCCAAATAAAAATTCATACACATAAAATGAATAAATGAAAGTTATAAATTTTTGGAGAATAAAATTACATTTTTTCAATTAAAATATTTTGTAATTTTTATGAATAATTTAAAATTTGATTAAAAAAAGTTAAGTTAATAGGAGTAATTAAAAATTTAATTAAAACAAATAAGAATGCTATATTCGGCTGAATTTTAAATACCCTCTACCACTAACTGTGCCGAATCTTCAATAGAACTTTTTCAAGTTTAGAAGTCTTTTAAGATTAAAGTTTGTACCGAGAGTGAGACTTAAATCTGTGGCAAAATATGGGCCATTATTAGCTAAGAAAGTACTATACATTCAAGACACTTAGAAATCTAATTATGAAAATTTTTAATTAAATTGGTTCACATTCATATAACAATTCTATAAGCTTAAATCCGTTTTACGGAATGGAAAATGGGAGCTATAGCAAAATATGGACACAGATTGGATGAATTAATAATGTATATTAGAGACAGTAAGAAAAATAATTGTGTCGAATTTTAACAGAATTTTTTATTATTTACTAGTTTTATAAGCTCAAAAATATTTTCAGGTAAGAGGTCTGATATGGCAGCTACAACAAAATATAGACCGAGATTTTTCACTTAAAAAATTATCGTGCTGAACTCCAGTGGAATCGATCATTATTTAAGCGTTTTATAATCTCAAAAATATATTTCGGGAAGGGGCGTTATATGGGAGCTTATCAAGGTATGGATATTGATAATATAATATATTAAGAGTTAAGGTAGAAAATTAATTGTGCCAAATTGGTACATATTTATACCTTAAGTGGTATAAGAACTATCATGAGAGATATTAGGACCATGTTAATAGAGAAGAAAGAAAGCACATAAAAGATTTTAAACGGAGATGAACTACCTTTCCGAAAAAGACTCATAACTTCATCACTGATGATTAGAAGTATAAAAATTTTACTTATAATAACAATAATAATTCGATCTCAATTCTTAAAATTAAAGAATTAGCAAAATGTCAAAATTTTAATGAAATTCTCGAATATTGAAAAATGTGATTTTTACTATTTAAGAACACATTCATATTTCAATTTAAATATTCTTAAGAAATGTTCTGAAGATAATTTTGTCTTTGCAAATACAGACGAATACGAAATAATTCCCATTTAAACTATTTTGGGAAATTCAAAATATAATTGAAATCAAAAATTTTATGCACATTTTAGAGATTGAAAATATCATTGATTTAATGATTGAAATTATTTTTTAAATTTAAAATTGAAACTGATTTGAAAATTTAATACTTATTTAATGTATCTCGATCTAAAAGATTTTAAATATTAATTAAATTCGAAATATTCTTAAAATTTTGGTAATTTTATATACTGTCAAAAATTTAGATATTTAAAATTTCGATGTTATTGGAAATTTAATTTTCTTTAAAATTTCATAATTGTTTGATATTAAAATATTTTTTTAACTCAAAGATAACAAAGTTCGATATAATATTTAAGAACTGAAACATATTCCTAATATTTTGTAGGACTTTTTATATTTTGGAAAAATTTTGGAAAATTTTAATTTGAAAAATGTGCTTGTTATGTTCAAAATTCAATAGATTTTTAGAATTTATTAAATTCGATATATTCTAAAAATTTAAAAAATTTCAAATATTTTCAATATCATGTAAGTAAAAGTTATTAAGTTTTTGTTATTTAAAAAGGTTTTTCCATTTTATTAAAAGATTTAAGTTTCAAAATAATTAGATTCGATATTAAAATATTTTTTCTTAAACTAAACTGAATGTGATGATATTTTTTAAGTTCGAAACATTTTGATGATTTAAGAATTGAGTTAAAATATGTTTGATATTTTTTGGGAGGCGATTTTGAAAATTATTCAATATATCTCAATCTTAATCTTCTTTTCTTCTTCTTATTTCCGAGATTCGAATAGTTAAAATATTAATTAAATCCGATATATTCATAAAATTTTGATATTCAAAAAAGGTTTTGATTTTTCAAAAATATTTTTATTTTTTAAAAATAATTTCAAATTTTTAAATTAAAATATTTGTTAGACAAAAAAATTACAATATTATTTGTATGTTAAAATTATCTAATATTTGGGAAATTCAAAATATTTGAAGATTTTTACGATTTTATAAAAATTTTAAATTCAAAATATTGTTAAAATTTAGATTTTTTTATTTTTTACAAATCAAAAAGGTTTTCAATATATTCTTTTTTATTTTAATTTATTTTTCACATTATTGAAGTTCAAAAGTTTTGATATTTTCGAAATTGAATTGACTTGAATTTTGGAATATTCATAATGTTTGAAAATTAAAAATTTAAAAATATTTTTAATATTTTTTTTTAATTTGAAATTGTTTTCGAATTTTTCAAAATGTCCAAATGCTTGAAGGTTTTGGAAATTCAAAATATTTTTAACATTTTGAAAATTAAATGTATTTTTGATAATTTAAAAATTCAAAATATTCATGATATTTTGAAGTTTAAAATATTTCGAATATTTTGAAATCTCGAAAATTCTGGATTATTTTAGATTCGTAATATTATATTTAATAATTTCAAATTATTTTGATTTAAAAAAAAGGTTTAATTTGTATTTTTGTAAATTTTTGTCCAAAAATAATTTTGAACTGGAAACTTCATTGCAGTATTTCATATGGTCGTTTTAGCTCTTGGAATAAAGCTACAGTATTTCTCATATTTTCATAGTGAAATATCGAATATTATTATTTTTTCTTAAATCACTTATTTTTCATTTTAGCAAAAATTCCATATTTTTGTTATTTCGAACACAAAATTAAAATCAGTTTTGAAAATTTGCATTTATTTTCACTTTTCCAAAATTTTCAAAATTATCAAGTATTTTTTTAATCTTTAACACTTTATTTATCCTTTTTAATAGTTAAACTTCATAAATCCATGACATTTCTTATATTTCCTTTGCAACATAAAAATTTACGTATTTTTTCCAAAACCGTAAAACATGAAAAAATCTTCAATAATTTCCCATTAATCGCTCTGACCTCAACTGCTCTGCAGAGCAACTGAGAATGATGAAAGAAATTTTCATAGAGCTAAACAAACTCTAAAAATTTAAACTCTCTAAATATGAGAATAAAATTTTGAAAAATATATTTTTTTATAAAATTAAAGCTCATAACGCCATCTATTGATGAACACTTTAATTAAAATACTCTTATTATTACTGTATTAAAAGTGCTAAAAATTCAATATTATGCTCTTTATGGAAACTATATAAAATACTCTCTCACTCTCTTTATGAATTGTATCTCTATACAAATTGTATCTCAAAATAAAATTGTATCTAGATATAAATTTCTATTGTTTTTCTGAAAAACATCTGCCGTTTTACGAATACAAATATTGTGTTTACTCACAATGAAACCTGTTTTATTATTACTCTATTTATAGGATATACCTACTCTTTCTCTCTTGTTTTTAGAACTTATGATATGCTCTTTGAGGGTTATATCTCGCTCCCACCCTTGTAATGGCTGAGCTCTCTGAGCATAATGTTGTTGTGTTGGTAAATAATAATAGGGAAATGTAAACAATAGTTGTGTGTTATGTTGTTTTTGCTCATTTAGTTACGCTCTTGTGAGTTTCTATGGATTTTACTCGCAACCGAGGTGTTGTAAGAAAGTTAAATGCCAGACAAAATCAGTGTAGTTCGTTGCTTCATCGTGTACGGTTGTATACCTGAAAATATTTCAAGAATATTTATCGTATAATCGAACAAGATACAATTTTATAATTTCGAGAAAAAAGTATCTTAAAAATACGTAGTTTTATTTGAATGAAGAAAACGTAAACATAAATTTTTTTAACGAAATAAATACAAAAACCCAACACCGTGATTAAAGCGAACACTTGGATTATCGCTCACGGTTAAAAAATAATAATTAACAAAAAATTATAAAGTGAAAAATATTCAAAAAAAGAAAAAGAAACTTGAAAAAGTTCTGAAACAAAATTGTGAAAATAATAGAAATTCGAAATTTTTTGTCGTTTGAAATTCGATAATTTGGAAAAGAATATTTCCAAAAGAACCACAAGATTTAAAGGTGGGTGTGAAAAACTAATTGGAGTTATTATTACAAAATTTAAGAACTCAGAAATAAAAATTTGAAAAACTAAAATTTTGAAAATGAAAAGGAGTGAAAAAATTCGAAAACCAAAATTTTTATAAAAAATTAACAAAAAAAAAAAAAAGAAAAAAAAAATATTAATTAAAAAAAGATCATAAAATTTTGAAAATTCTGAAAAGAAAGAAATTTAATTTTTAAAATTCCTATAAAATTCCTATAAAAACTAATTTTTAAAATTTAAACAATTATAAAAATCTGTTAAAATTTTTATTAAAATTTTGTGTTGAAAGTTTTTTTTGAACTCTTGAAAAATAATTTCTTTAAATCCCCCCCCCAAAAAAAAAAAAATACATTCAAATTTCAATTCAAAACTAATTTTCTTGTGTTTTTCCTCTTTTCAATCTCTTTTTAGAATATGGAACTTTAACATCTTTGAATTGCCCTTTCAAAGCAAAAAACCTCGAATCATCATTATTTAAATAAATTCAAATCGAAAAAAATTCTTTGCATCGAAAAAAAATTGCAAATCATTTCATCGTACTTCGAAAGAATATCATCATTTTCCCCTTCGAAATTTTCCTCAAAATGAATACTCCTATCATCAGCATTTTGAGCCTTATCGCTCTATTTACAACACAAATTATGGCTTTGGCCAATTGTCCTCCCGGCTGTCAATGTGATGACAACACTTTGATTGTACAGTGCGGTGAGGGTCATTTAGATGTCTTGCCTATTGCTCTTAATCCCTCCATACAACGTTTAGTGATCAAGAATAATAAAATCAAGACCATAGATTCATCCATACAATTCTATGCTGAATTGACATTTTTGGATTTATCTTCAAATCATTTAATGAATATTCCCCAACGTACCTTTGCCTATCAACGTAAATTGCAAGAAGTTCACCTCCAGTACAACAAAATCGGTCAAATCAGCAATAAAACCTTTATTGGTTTGGCTGCGGTTACTGTTTTGAATTTAAGAGGTAACTTAATTTCGGAATTGCATCAGGGCACATTTGCTCCTTTGGCCAAGATAGAAGAATTGAATTTGGGTGAAAATCGTATTGGTTTCATTGATCCCAAGGCTTTTGATGGTTTGTCTCAATTAAGAATTTTATATTTGGATGATAATGCCTTGACCTCTGTACCCGATCCCATTCACTTCCAAGCTATGCCTTTATTGGCTGAACTATTTTTGGGCATGAATTCTTTGTTGACTGTTCCCTCCGGTGCCTTCCAGGACTTAAAAGGTTTAAGCCGTTTGAATTTGAAGGGAGCTGGTTTGCGCAATCTTTCCCATGATTCTTTCCAAGGTTTGGAAGCTTTACGCATTTTGGATTTGTCAGACAACAGATTGACACGCATCCCAACCGTCAGCCTCAGTCATTTGGAACGTTTGGAAGAATTATTTTTGGGTCAAAATGATTTCGAAGCTATTTTAGAAGGAGCCTTCGTAGGTTTGAAACAATTGAAGCGTTTGGAAATCACAGGAGCCCTAAAATTGAAACGTGTTATGAATGGTGCCTTTGCTGCCAATACTAATTTGGAATATTTGAATTTGGCATCCAACAAAATGTTATTGGAAGTGCAAGAAGGTGCCTTAAGTGGTTTACCTCATTTGAAATATGTCAACTTGAAGGCAAATGCGTTGACCACATTGGCTGAGGGTTTGTTCCCCTGGAAAGATTTACAAACTTTGGATATTTCTGAAAATCCTATGGCTTGTGATTGTCGTGTCATGTGGTTGAGAAACTTGTTGGTGAGCAAAAATAATTCCGGCGATTCAGTGAGTGAAGTGATTTGTGAATTCCCTGAACGTTTAAGAGGTGAAGAATTGAAGAACTTAAATCCTGCTGTTATGGGTTGCTCACACACCGATCCCCGCAAACAAGCTTTAATTGGAGCTCTTTTAGTGGGTACAGCTGCCACTATCACCGCCTTGGCTTTGATTGTGTACAGATGCCGTCATAAGATCCGTGAATACTTGAAGGGTGGTTTGTTTGGTAATTCTGCATTGGGCCGTAAAGAACGTGAATATCAAAAGACTTTCTGTGATGAAGACTACATGACTCGCCATCAACATCATCCATGCAGTTTGGGTATCCACTCCACCTTCCCTAATACATATACTCCTCATCATGTTAATCAACATCATTATGGTCCAATGTGCACTTTACCAGTTAATGGTGATCAAAAGAATTTCCAACAATTACAAGTGCCTACCAATACCATTATGAGTGAACAACAATCCATGAAATCCGCTAAAAATATTGAAGATTCTGCCTCATTTGTGATGCACATGAAAACTGGCTCAGCTCCCCCACAAAAATTGAATCATTATACCAAACCTCATTTCTTGCAACAAACAGCTGCTGTGGGTGACTCCTGCTATTCTTATGCTGATTTGCCTATTGTCCATGATAGCGGTAATCAAGAGCATTTGCAGCAAAATGTGAATTACCAACAACAACCTTTGCATTATGGTACTTCTCATGATTATAGTAATAATGGTGCCTCCAGTGATTTGGATCCTAATTATATCTATAGCAATACCCACTATTCCATGCCTGTGGAACAGCAATCAACAAATCAAAGATCCAAAACACCCACACCACCTCCAGTACCACCAGCATTGCCCTTAAGAAATCCTCCTCAAATGTTATCGGTTTCTACAACTGGTCGCCGTTCGTTCAATCATGGCAGCAACAGCAAACATGCGCAACAACAACAGCAGCCTAATTCAAGTCATGCTCAAACTATGCGTTATCAACACTGATCATGGATGCAAACGGGAAGTTTTAAAAGGCCTAAAAAACGTTATTTAGCAACAGCGGAAAAATATCCTTTACAACAGACCCCGCTTACCTATTTTCGCCAAAATTTAAGTATTTGCGCTTAAGATTTCCCTAAGAGACTTGAAGAAATGGAAAAAACAAGGGAGCCACTGTGATGCCAGACTATCGTAATTATTTAAAAAAACCATTAAAACCTGTACAGAACCAATTTAACGCTAAAATTAAGACAAACAAACCAACAAAGACATTTAAGTTTTAAGAACAATTATTAGCTTAAGTCCCTAATTTAAGTCCAAACAACCAAAAAACATACATTTTTCGTATGTTTGAAAAAAAATTTAAAGAGAACAAAAATTATCATAAATTAATCATTTGTATATAGAAAAAGATCTCTTCAAAAAGATATATTAAACATGTAAAAATTAGTTATTAATGTATAAATCCCAGCACTGAAGTCATTTTTAGTTTTTTTTTATCTTAAAAAAATTAAACTAAGTTTTTTTTCTTTAAAAAAATGTATAAATTCATAAAAAAATTATCTATAAATTATTAAATTTAATGTTAAATTTGTTTTTAGTTTTATTATAAAAAAATATTATTAAAAAATAAAAAAAAAACTATAAAATTTAAATGAAAAACTTTTTTTGTAAAAAAAATGAACAACTATTTTTATGTAAATTATTTAGTTAGTTATTATTTTTATTAAAAAAAAAATATTAAAAAACAAAAACAACAAATGAACAAAAAATTATGAAAAAATTAAAAAACAACAAATAAAACAACTAATTTTATTAAAAATATAAATTTTATAAAAGTTTTTTTATTTAAACAAAACAAAAGAAGGGGAGAAATTGGGAAAGAGATTTTGTAGAAGATACGTGGCTTGTTCTTGGACGAAAGTATCAAGGGCCAAAGATGACCATTTTCAAAGCTAAAATTTTATGTAAAAATGACACGAAAGACATCTTAACATCTACAAAAATCATTAATTTGAAAAAAGGGTAAATTTTCAAAAGTTCAATAGAAAGAAGGAAGATATACAAGGAGTTGAGAATTCAGAAAAATTTTGAATGAGGTTTCTATCTTGATCATGGAAAAAGTTATAGTGAACCAAAGTTAACCACTTTCAGAGCGAAAATTATATTGAAAAATTAAAAAAATTTTTAGATCCAAAATATACAACAATTTGAAAAGGATTTAGTCCGAAGGATTGAAGGGCCAAAATAATGGGAGCCAGGAGTTCAGAAATATGTGAGCAAAAGTATATAACTAGATCATTGAACCACTTAGAGTGGACCAAAGTTAGCTACCTTTAGAGCAAAAAATATTTAAAAAACACCAATTAAAAAAAAAAAACATCCGAAAATATCAATAATTTTGAAAGTTTTAAATCTGAAAACTTTGCAGGCCAAAAGAGCTGATATCCGGAATTCAGAAACATTTTATACAAGGTACATAGCTAGATCATGAACAAAGTTAGAGTTCATCAAAATTAACCATCTTCAGAGCAAAAATTATATAAACAAAGTGAGACCCTAAAGAATTTTACATCTGTTAATTTTCAGTAATTTTGAATGGGTTAAAGTTCTGAAATTTGAAAAATCAAAGCAGCAAGATTCAGGCCATCATAAACATTTGAGATAAGGGGTATAGCTAGGTCACAAACGAAGCTACAGTGCACCAATGGAAAATAAAAAAGTACATTTGAAAAAAATCAATAATTTAGAAAGCGTGAAATTGGGAAACTTAATAGATTAGGAATCAAGTACTCAAAAACAATGTAACAGACGAAGCGAGAGTGAACCAAAGATAAACTCCTAGAAAGCGAAAATTATATATAAAACACTGAAGCAAAAAAATTTACATAAAAAAATTATAATTTTGAAATGATTAAATGAATCACAATAAAGCAGAATTCAGGGATTCAGTAATATTTGAGATAATATATATATATATATATATATATATATATATATATATATATATATATATATATATATATATATATATATATATATATATATATATATATATATATATATATATATATATATATATATATATATATATATATATATATAGCATGGTCACGGAAGAAGTTACAGTGGAACAAAGTTAACCACTTTCAAAAAGAAAATTATATATAAAACACTAAGACAATCAATAATTTTGATAAGATTAAATATAGAATCCTGAAACATCAGCAGATAGTTTTTTTGGACAGCATCAAATTTAGTCACCTTCAGTAAATAACATTTAAAAGTAAGACCGGCAAAATCTCAACATACATATATATTAATAAAATCAAACTATTAAACTTATTTTTTTAATTTTTAATTCACACTTTCGCTCTACAATTCTCGCTATTTATAGTCGTTCTAAAATGTCTATTACCCTCTTACTTGTTTTTCTTTAAATTATTGAAAAATATCAATATTTCGTCACACTTCCAATTATTTACATCATTCTCAGACTAAGATGCCCTAATTATCTATTGTCTTCTATTCATTTCCTAAAAATAGTTGTTTCCATACTTTTAATCATCTTTTAAAAATTTATCAATTTTATTTCATTTAGGTCACTTGCAATATTGTCCCCCTTATACGTTTGTTCGTATTCCCTTAAAAATGGGTTTATTTACTATTAATTTCAATTTCATACAATCGCCACTGTTTTTCACTTTAATTATTCTCATTTTGTTTTTACATAAAAATGAGTTTATTTGTTATTGATTTCATTGAAACGAGGTCTATATTTTGATGTTCCTTTATTTTTTCCTGAAGTAAATCAGCTCAGTTTTTATTAAATATTTATTTTAGTCACAAAATCAATATAAATGTGTTTATATAACAGAGATCTGTAAATATTTTTGACAACACACTAAATAAATATAGAAATATTATGTGATAAATTATACAATGAAGAACCCCTTTTTTTCCAGAAAAAAAAAACAAATGTAACAGTCAGTAGTTAGACTTTACGGGTTTTTATGTATAAAAACCCGGTTAAATAAACAAACAAGACAAGACTCAAATGAACTATAAAAATGTTTGACAGATAAATTGATTAAAAATTGAGTTGTAAATAGAAAATTAAATTATGAACAAATTTAATGAAAATTTTTTTAAAAAGGGGTATGGTTCTAGATGAAAATTTAGAAGGTCTTTATCTAAATTTTAGTATATGGTTCCATTTTGAACTAGTATAAATATATTGTTTTTTATCAGTGTATTGACAATGTATGAAAAAGTATGCCGGCTAAAAAAGAAAGAAGAAAAAGTGTTAAAGTCAGTGAATATATAATACCACTCACAATGACGCAGGCATTAAAAATTTCCGATCCTGCATAAAATATACTCATTAGATACTTATATATGGACCGACCCGGGTTGTATAAATCTTAAAAATATAAAACATTATCACAATGCTGACATTTTTTGAGATTTTGAAAATTGGGATCTTTGAATGGACATCGTCAAATGTTTTGAATATTCTGCATAGATTAAACGAATAACTGTAGTGGCTGTTTGTTACAATCATCAGTACAAACGTATATGATACTGTAGGGTGTAAAAATGACAGGGAATACAGAATAAATCCTGAGTTGGAAAAACGATAGTTCTAAGAAAACATTTCCCCTAAAATATATATGTTACATATATCTTTATCTAAAAAACCCTTCAGATATCAACAATTTGGAGTTTAGCTTATGCGTTATAAAATTAAAAAAATAATTTTCAATAGAGAAAACATTCTACAATCGGCTAAATAGATTTCAATAGCAGAGAAGTGCAATATATCTTCATGTTTTCTTGCTTCATTGTGCTTCATTGTAGGTTCTTTAGAAATATGTTTGCATATTTCTAATTTTTACAGTTTTCGAGTTATTTACATTACAAATTTCAAAATATTGAGTCAGTTTTTAATGTATATCCGAAAGTATTTTTACGATCCTATTAAGTTTTATACTAACTTTGGTACTCATTTAAAAAAATTATCGGAAATATAAGATAGATTTTGGACTACATTACACCTCATATGAAATCCAACAGAAAAATCAGATTCTCCCCAAGAAGCGATTGGGGCAGGATTAATCCCACTGGGAGATAACACTAAACGTCATATGATTACAGCTTATTGTAATTGGTGTCATTGAAACCCAGGTGAACCTTACAAGTTGAATATAATTGCCATAATCAGATTATTTGGAACCTTATTGAAAGTTCAAGCAGAAAATAGTGTTATAACGATCAATTCAAAAACACCCCTTGAATATGAAAAGATTTTGCTTAAATTTAAGAAGGCTGAAGACAGTAGGTCACATACAGGATCTTTGGAAAAAAGCGGGTTCTATATTTAAAAAAATATTATTGTGATATAATGATCGCATAGTAGTATTAGTGTATGTCGATCGATTCCTAATCACAACTTAAATCTATTTAGTGAGTCTGTTTATCCAAATGCTTGTCTGTTAATATAATGTGGGAGTTGTGAACAATCCATTCGATGAAATTTTTAATCAATTATGATAGAAAATACTTTGTTAAATTAAAACAAAAATGATGATTTTAGGTTTCATACAGGAACTTCTTTCGAAAACCATAACGATAATATAAAACAAATAATAATGCTATTTCAGCTGTTCCGAATTTTAAATA
The DNA here is from genome assembly GCA_004302925.2 of Cochliomyia hominivorax. Taxonomy (NCBI): domain Eukaryota; kingdom Metazoa; phylum Arthropoda; class Insecta; order Diptera; family Calliphoridae; genus Cochliomyia; species Cochliomyia hominivorax. The sequence goes on along the minus strand of PYHX02000413.1, from coordinate 84,255,011 downwards.
ACCTCCATCACTATTCGTTCAACAGCTTAAGTTGGTACTTCAGGATGAATATTTAAATCACGATATAGTTTATGAAAGCAAAAATCTTAGAATCAAATTTAAAAAGGTTCGGTACATAACTTATAGTCAGTTAATGTCTTTATCACATCTTTCCCACCTATAGAACCATTGTGTCAGTATATTCATAAAGTGAATAGACCTTGGAGCAAGTAAAACCTCATTAAAATTCTTTTTATTCATAAAATTATTTCAGGAAAGTTATTGGAGTTTAGGTTTTTAAGATTTGTGGTTTTCTTTTGTTCCTTCTGAAAAGAAATTTAAAACTTAAACAAATTACTTGTCACCATTTATACTTCATGTTTAGAACAATTTTCCATTTCCTTTGGCATTTTTTATTTAAATAAAATATTTTCCAACAAATGTTCTTATTATTTATAAAACAAACTTAATTTAAATAGTAAAATTTTATTTAATTTTTTTTCTTTACAAAATAAAAAAAATCTAAACAATAACATTTACATCATCATAAACATTATTGTGTCTTCAAAAAACGACATCATTGTCTGACAGTTACCATTCATGTTGAACCCTTTTTTTCTTTTCTGCCGTTTTTTTTTTGTTTGGTCTATAAAGAAAAACTACAACTTCCTCCGAATAACTCCCTTTTTTATACCCTGCACCATCACTAGCGAGAAAGAGGATATATTTACTTTGTCGTTCCGTATGTAACGCTATATATTTAAGCATTAAATCTAAGTCGATTTTATTCATCTGTATTTGTCTGTCTGTTGTTGGAACACACACATCCGCAATAATTGACAGATCTCAATGAAGTTTGGTCTGATTATTTATAGTTGTCCAGAGAATTTTCCTGATTAAAACCAGCAAAATCGGTGCAGTAGAAAAAAAGATATAGAAAATATATAATCAAATTTTTGTCTCAGGTTTCTTTGTTGTATATAAGAAATACTTTCATATATTGTATGCGTTTGTGAGTGTATATATATCTCAGACATTTATCGTGTAGGGTATTGAAGATTCGGCATAGCCAAATTTATCATTCTTACTTGTTTCTGTTTTTCATTCTATAGAAAAAAAGCTTTTTTATTTGAAATGATGTTTTTCTTTGTAGTTGTCTTCATACGACAATGATTAACCAAAACACCAGGATTCCTCTTTTTCTCATTGACTCGGAGAGTTTTAAATTTTATTCTTTTTTCTGAAAAAAAGAAAATTATTCTTTTTGTTTAATTTCTAATTTTTTCTATTTTAAACAACATGTTTTATTTTAAAATTTACCTTGTAGTTGTATCTTTTTGTGTAAATTAAGTCTGTTGTTGCTGCTGCTGTAGTAGCTGAAGCAACATTTCTAGTGTAAACTTGCTGTTTTCTGTAGAAAAATATAAACTTGTTTTCTCTATTTTATTTTAATTCATTGCAGCATGAAATTTCCTTCTTGTTTTACTTTAAACCGTAGAAAGAAAGAAAATAAAATACAGAAAAAGAAACAAACCTTTTCATCTGTTATATTTTTTTAATTTTAACATGTTAACAATTTCTTCATGCAACAAAACATGAACGCTTAATGTTGCTGATGGAAAATAAAGAAAATTTTAAATTTGTCATAGCATTTGTTACACTAAAATAAATTAATAGAAATTAAAAAAATGTTGAAAAGATAATTCAAACATGTTGCAAAAAATATATGTGTGTATAAACATGTTGCTAACAAAATTTAAGACAATAACAACATATTAAACTTTTCATAGGATTTAATAAAAAACCTTTAAAATAATGTTGTATTTTTATATTTAAACATATTGCTATCGGAAAAATATCAATGAAAATACTGATTTCACAAAAGTAACTAAAATGAGGTAAATGTTATATTCTTCATTGGGTTTGTGACATTAAGAAATAAATTAATAGAAAATTTTCTAAGACGACGATAAAACGATTTAGCCATGGAACTCCATTGATATTTAAACATATTGCATGCAAAATTTGTTTATAAACATTCTGTTATAATAAAAATATTTCCGAATTGATGACATTTTTTTAAATTTCTTAAAATATTTTAAATCGGGAAAAAAGCGATTTATCAAATATAGAATTAAAGGAGTATGAATAATCATTTTCATTCCAACAAATATTTTGAAACATGTTTAGAGAAACTAACAAACCATGTTTACTTATTCTGAATATTGCCAATATGATAGACTTAATTTAAAATCTGAAGACTGGAGCTGAAAATTTCTAAACTATAATTATAATTTAAATTAAATATCTTATTTTTAGCTGTCACAAACATATTGCAACATGTTCGTAAACATTTTTAAGTAAACAATACTTCTTGAAATGTTGTCAACATTATGTTGGAATTGAATTAAATCAGATAAAATAATTTCATCGAAAATAAAATAAGGAAAAAACTGTCCTATATTTAATTTCAAAATATATTTTAAACATGTTTAGAACATTTTTAATAAACAACGTTTACATTTTTTTAAATCAATATGATGTCTTAGCTAAAATAGTTCTTCTAGGTTCGGTAGTGGAAATTTTCCTCATATGCATAACCATATTAAAATAAATTTTCTTAATTTTATTTTAATTCCAAAATGTTTATATGCATTTTTTAATCGTTATATATGACTTAAAATATTTTAATGTTTTAGTTTGCAGTATGTAACTCTAAAACAATATTATTTATTATTCAAGTATTGCCAACATGAGCTCAAGACAAAAAAACTCATTTAAAAATATTATTTTGATTATTAAAATTTACTTATTAAAGAATAATTTTTTAGTTCTTAAAAATTAATTGCAACATGTTTATAAACATTTTAACATTATCATAGAATATCTGTTAAAAATGTTTTTTTTTTAATGTTGTCAACATGATATAAGAGATAAGTATAGTCAATATAATTTAGTTCATATAAATATTGCATCAGTTTTGCCGTTGCGAGTTTTTTCTTTACCTGCAACTTCATTATATTTAATCAAATTGCAACTTTTCCCTTTTTATAATTTTCACTATGGATGTAAAATTTTAACATTTACTGAAATCCATTGACATTCTTTCCTTTTTTTCTAATTTATTAAACTCAATTTCACATTTTACAAAAATGATCAACATGTTGTCAATACAATGTTGCTAAATAATGTCTCTACAACTATAATTTATACATTTTAGGATTCTTAGATTTCTTTACGAACTAGTATCTAACCAACTAGTAATCATCAACTCTGCCAACGAATATCCTTAAGCCAAGGGAATGATTATCAGAAAAGGGTTTATTGAAATCGGACCATAGAGACCCTTATCAAACACAGTTCATTAGAGGTGAAAGGAGGCAGTAATATTTCACCATGACAAAATTCTACCACATGTTGCAAGACAAGTTAAAAACAAAGTGATTCGGTAGTTTTAACTCACCAATGTTATATGCCAGACAAATAATAAAGGATCAGTACCGAGTCAGCAATAAACAAAAAACTCTCAGAAAGTTCGTTAAATAAAAGGAAATAATGTTCCATTAAGACAACATTCGGTCACAAAGCATATGTGGTACTTGTCCATTATGATTGAATCAATACAGCACTTTTTCCACTATTTTTTACTGTAATACACCACACAGGGTGCAAGAAATTGATATTAGTCCTTCTTTGTCTAATACCTATAGTGGTTAATCTTACGTGGAACAACAATTGATACAATTTAATAATTATTTGAAAGGGTGGGGGTGGTAAAACTGCACTACGTTAATTAATAACTTTAATCTGTCTGATCAGGCCAGGTATATTCCTTAACTTTAGGGGATTAAAATAATGCATCACCTTAGGGTTCAAAATTAATGATATGCTTCTGACCTGTTTAAAATCGTTGCAGGTTACCAAATTTAATCATTTTTCCTCTCTCTTTTTTCCCTCTCTCTCTCTCTCTCTCTTTCTCTTACTGTTGCATGATTCTTCTGTTTAAATTTCATCTTATTTTGTAGATCCCATATCACAATCATGACTGCCAGGTGATTTTTTTTTAAATTTTCCACACATGTTACGAAAATGGGAAAGAACAATTAAAGCTGGAAGGCACAAGTCGGAGTATATATAATTTCTGTATATTTTGGCCACTAACAATTTTTCTTTAATTTTAATTTTGGTGGGTAGTTTACTGACGTAGTTATGGTGAGTAACAGAGGAAGTACAGGTCATGTACATACATACATACATACATACATACATACATACATACATATATAGATATATTTGTATATGTATAAATGTTTTAAATATACGCATGGGTGGTTGTAGCTAAAGCTATACAAGCAAAAAGGTTACTATAACAGTCCCTCATGTGGGTCGGTTTAAACAGCTTGGCGGTAAAAGCACACACACACAAATACACACATACTCTAGTGTAATATTGTTTATTTGTTTGTAATAAAACGCGTCGATTGCGTGTTCACTATGAGTTTTATATTGTAATTTTATTTTGTTTGTATGTTTGTTGTTGTCGATGTGTGTTCCATATAAAAGTGCAATCTTGTTTCTTTTGGTTTTTGTTGTTGTAGCAACATTATTATAACAAAAAAACAACTCAATTCCGTTGTTTTAATAAAAATTATTTAATTCTGTTTACATTTTAGCTTTTGAACTCTTCTTCTCTTTCATTTAATTTAAAAATATATTTTTTTTGTTCTGTGGCTTTTGTATTACAAACTATTTGGTTAGAAATTTTGGTTTGGCTCGATGCCTTTTACTTGAATTTTTGTTGGTTTCAGTTTTGCTGGATTTTGTTGTTATACTCTACACCACCGTAGGTGATTGGGGTATTATGCATTGCTGCTGATGTTTGTAACATACAGAAAAAAAATGGTGTTACACCCAACTTTAAGAGTACCGTTCGACTCAGAATCACTTTTTGAGTGGATTTGACGATTTTTCTCGTCCATCAGTCTCTCCGTCTGGTTTTCCATGTAAATTTGTAAACAGTCTAAAGATCTAGATATATCTCGATAAAATTGAAGGGTCCATTATTTCAGGTATTTTCCATACAAATGTCCTACCAGAATTAGGTTTTTAGCTTATAAAATACATAAAATTATGTGCTAAATTATGGTAGGGTTGGTCCTTTACAATTTCTCTTCAAGTATCACTTTGAAGAGCATAAATCTTACATATTTGTATGTATAGTAATAATAACTTGATGAATTAAGACACATATAAGAAAAGAGTCGGTATATAATTCCCTCAACTCCCATATATCCATACAACAAAATTCATTTAAAATCGCATTAATATTAGTGTCACAGTATTGTACTAAACACTCAAAAATAAATCACAAAATTAAATTACTCGAAGGTCTGTTTATTCTTCATTACCCCTATCTATAACAAATACTGTGGTGTAGGGCATTACTTAGTCGAGCTTAACCGACTATAACACTCTTACTTCGTTTTGTTTTCTCTTTATTTTTTTTAAGCGTAAAAATATAAATTTTTCAACATTTATGTGTGGGAAATTAGCAAACCAAATATATCATTTCAGACACAAAGTCATATATTATAATAATAAATCTGTTTTAAGCCGAAACCTTAGAAATTATGTTTTCAAATACACATTTTTTCAAATATTTAAATATCTTTAGTTTTGTGGTCTTATCCAAACCGCATTAGGAAATTTAATCGTTGAATTATTTACACTTAGGGAACATTTCTCTGGGTCAGGGTTAGCGAACGAAGGAAAAATATTTTGCATTCATTAATTATTTAAGAAAACTGGGTCATTGTTAAAGGTATTATAAATATTATTTGCACATAATTTTAAAAAGTGTCAAATATAATCAAAAGTTTGTCTATTAAATTTTAGTTAATTTCCTCCCTTTCACTATTACTATATTTTTGCCCTTTACTGCATTCTTTTACATATTTTACCTACACATGTTTATACCCTACACCACCGTAGGTGATTTGGGGTATTATGCCTTTGTGCTGATGTTGGTAACATGCAGATAAAATTGTGTTTCCGAGTCGATTTAACGATGTCCGTCGTTCCGTCTGTCCTTCCGGATATTTGGTACATATTATTTCCACCTAAAGACGAAGTTTGTTGAGATTGACAATGTTCGGTCCAATATTTCAGGTATCTCTCTTACAAATATCCTCCCGGAATGAAAGCTATTTAAAATTCTAAAAATAAAGTGATTTTAACGAAATTTGGTAAAAGTAAGTTGAATAATATTTTAAAATTATGTGATAAATCTATCTTATATTGTAATTATTGTAATAAAAGCTGGATAAATTAGGATAAATATTAACAAAAATCAATATGTGAAATTATACGAGGGTCGGTCGCATATAATCCTCCAGAATAACATTTTCTTGTGACGCATAAATCACATAAATATTAGTGTCACCATAATGTAATGCACACTTAAGAATAATTCAATCAATCAAATTATACGAGGGTCGTTTACTAATTTTTCGTAACTACCATTTATAACCAATATTGTGGTGTAGGGTTTTACATAGTCTGGCTTAAGTGATAATAAAATTTTTGCTTTTTTAATTTATTAATGTTTTTCTCTTTATCTGTATTTTTTTTTGTAAATTTCTGTTAAAAAATAAACAATAAAGTATTCTAAAATGCAATTTAACCAATTTTATGCAATTAATTTAAAATTTATAAGAAAAACATTATTTAATAAAAACCAATTAAAAAGTATCAAAGGTTTTACTGAATGTGGTTATTTGAAAATTCCTGAGATGTTTTTGAAATTAAATAATTATTTTTTTAAAATAATTAAAATAACAAATAGAAATTGAAATTGGATTTAATTACTTAAAAAGCAAATTAAAATAAAATAAGTAAATCAAAATTAAAAGACGAAATGTTAAATAATGGATTGGCACTAACACTGTTTAAGTGCCAGATCTAGGTACAGCTCTAGATTCAATTGAAGTTCATTTCCTCACTTTAAATTACCACTAACAAATTTACTAGATACGGTTAAAGATTAATATCCGGATTTAGATCTAAATTCAATTCAGCTTTAAATTCTGCACACTTTTTGATTCAATTCTAGATTCAGATTTAGACACACAACTAGATACAGTTTTAAGATTAGTTTCTGTTCTCTTCAATAATCTATTTTACATAACATTTAATTGAAATTAAATTAGGAAATTCATTCTCTTACAGGCTGAGTCAATATTAAGTTTAAGATTAAGTTCCAAGATTTCATTCTAATATCAATTCCACATTCAGTTTTGAACACAGTTCTAAATTCATTTTCAAATCAATCTCAGATCCAGTTCTATATTCGTTTCAAGATTAAGCTACAAAAACAGCTCTAAATTCAATACCACATTAAGTTCTGGATACACTTTTGAATTCTGTTTTTAATTTAGTTACACCATCAATTAAAGATAAAGTTCAATATTCATTTTAGGGTCAGATTAAAATCCAGTTTTAAAACGAATTCTAAATTATTTTCGGGATTAAATTCTTTATATAAATTTAGATTCAAAATCGGCTAGTTCAGTTTGAGATACTAATCAAGATTTAGTTCTAGATTCATTTTAATGTAGAAGTGAATCTATTTTTTTCAGGCTCAGCTTCTAGTTCCGTCCTTTATCAGCTTCTAGTTAAGCTTCCAGTTTATTTTCTGGTTCAGATTCTAGTTGTATTTATAGTTTAGGTTCTACTTCAACTTCTAATTATCTTATAGTTCAGCTTTTAAATCAGGTTTTAGTTCAACTTCTAATCTAGATTCCAGTACAGTTCTAGTTCAGCTTCTTGTTCAAATGATAGTATAACTTCTAGTTAAGCTTCTAGTTTTGTTTCTAATTCAACTTCTGTTCAGCTCTTAGTTCAGTTCTATTTCAGCTTCTGTTCAGCTTCAAGTTCAGTTCTAGTTCAGTTAAAATTTGGCTTCTAGTTCAGTTCTAGTTCTTTTCCAGTTTCGTTCTAAAACAGCTCTAGCTCAGTTTTAGTTCAGCTTCTAGTTCAGCTCCTAGTTCAGCTTCTTGTTCAGCTTCTAATTCAGGTTCAAGTTCAACTTCTAGTTTAGCTTCTAATTCAGCTCCTAATTCAGCTTCTAGTTCATCTTCTAGTTCAGCTTCCAGTTCAGCTCCTAATTCAGCTTCTAGCTCATCTTATAGTTCAGCTTCCAGTTCAGCTCACAATTCAGCTTCTAGCTCATCTTCTAGTTCAGCTTCTAGTTCAGCTCCTAATTCAGCTTTTAGCTCATCTTCTAGTTCAGCTTCCAGTTCAGCTCATAATTCAGTTTTTGGTTAACTTCTGGTTCAGCATCCAGTTCAGCTTCTAATTCAGCTTCACGATCAATTTCTAGTTCAGCTTCTAGTTTAGTTCCAGTTTCCATTACAGTTCAAGTTTAGTGTTAGTTCTGTTTTAATTTCGTCCATATTCCGTAATTTCGTACTGTTTCCCGAATTTTTTGTTCTTCTATGAAATGAACTATAAACTGTAATGTAATTAAGAGTGGGAACTATAAGCTAACCTATGCTGTGGATTATAAAGTACTCAATAGGCGGGACTGTGAACTCGTAAAAAGTACAGACTATTAACTAGTGTATAGTCCAGTTTAAAGACTTTTACCTGGTCCATACTTTTACCTAGAATAAAGTCCATTTTATAGACTAGTCTATAGTACAGAAAATATTTCTAGTTCGTAATTTTCAAATGATAACAGATATTTTCGTTATTCTTGATTTTGATGGTTCCGACTTTAAATTTGCACATTTTTCGCAATTTGGGCGCAAAAATTATAAACAGCTGATAATTTTAATCCATATAAAATTTCTTTGCTGCTCTTTTATTCGGTCTTGAAATGCAATTATTCGCAAATGTAGTTTTAAATAACAATTATGAAAATTTAAATTACTTGAAAAATGTATTTTTCAAGGATTATTACAATTATCATGCTGTTCTCTGACCAATTTGACATAATTACAATTTGTTCCTCTTAATATCGTTCTTTTCCTATTTCTTTAATTTCTTATGCCAGAGATGTGTGCCAGCCACCCTTAAAAAACTTCACTCAAATTAAAATTTAATTTTTGCATTTACATCTGCTTCCTTCCATTTCCCTTCATTTTGCGCTACATGCAATATAAAGCAAGAATAACCAGATATAGTAAAGCAATTTGCAATTTAATTTAAAATATATAATTTTTTTTTTACATAAGTCCTAATACATTTAAAACACATCGTTACATTGTGAAATCCTTTAAGGGAAATTCGTTACCAATTATTTCCTCTTTATTACTTTTATGGTTAATACAATTATCCTTGAAATTGCACAAATGTAAAGATAAAATGAATTGAAGGAAAAATAACTAGAAAAAAGAACTTAACTAAAGCAACTACTAATACCGATAAATACATTACGCTGCTTGATCCTGTAAAATTGTATTAGAAATGGTCAGAATACAAAATTCCTTAGATTATGACCAGAGCGTTAAAGTGCACATTTTAGCTGGATCTGAGAAAAAGGAAATGTAAAAATTAAATATCTTAAGAATTCAGCAGAAAATTAAAACCCAACACCTTTTTTCTATAGCAAAAACAGCAAGAGATCTTGTAAGCGGAGAAGGAGGAAAAACCTTTAAAAAAATTATACAAAAAATAATAAAACATCCTCATCACTACCTTTCAATTGTCTTCATACTACATTTCTTAGACGTCTTCGAGTAAAACAATGTAATGATGAGATATTAATGGTTTGGCAATTTCACACAATTTTACCACAGCATGACACCCAATGTCATCATCTACATCATCATCGTCGTCATCATCATCTTTAATGTTTTCTTGGTTCATAGTGTTCATTTTTATTGTTATTAAAAGGGCGAGTCTATGGAGGATATAGAATTTTATAACAGACACACAATAAGGATCGTATTGAGCCTTAAGAAAAAAATTCAAAAGAATATCAAAAAAAATAAAGGAAAATTGTTATATTATGTCCTTTGTGTTCTTTTTATTTTGATATTTTTTTTTTTTCACTTTTCTTTTGCAAAAGTAACAAGTTTAATAAAAATAAGAAAATCAAATACAAAAGAAAAACAGGATACGATAATAGGTGACCTTGAAATACTAGTTGTGTATTAAATTTCCATACTAGATTCAGTTTCAGCTTTAGTTCTTTTCTAAATTCTGAGATCTCAATTTCATGTTTCTAGTTCAGTTCAAAACTCCAAGTTAAGTTTTGTATTCAGAACCGGATTAAGTTCTAAAATCATTTACAGATGACTCTCTAGATTCAATTTTAGATTCAATTCTATTTCTAAATTTATTTCTAGATTCAGTTAAAATTCAATTTCAGTTCTGATCCAGATTGATTTCTGGATTCAGCTATAAAATCGCATTTCAAATCAGTTCTTGGTTCAGATACAGATTCAGTTCGGATTAATATTCGTATTCAGTTCTAGTTCAACTCCTGATTCAGTTCTGGATCCAGTTATATATTCAATTCTAGATTCTGATGTAGATTCAGATTCTTGTTCAGTTCTATGTTGAGTTACAGATTCAGTTCTAGATTCTATATAAATTCAATTCTAGTTTCGGAAGCTGATTCAAATTCAAGTTAATTTCCAATAAAGTTCTAGTTCAATGGCAGATTCAGTTCCTGATTGAGTTCTGAATTGTAATTAATTCTTAATTTAGAAACAGATCATTAGTTTCACTTTAATTCTAGCTCTATATTGAAATCTTGAATCAGCTACAATTCAGTTAGCTTTAGTTGTTGCAGTAGATTCTAGTTCAGTTTAAGTTCAGTTCTAATTCAGTTCAGAATTCAGTTTAAGATTTAATTATTCTGAACTGAGCTACCAATTCAGTTCTATATTCGTTATATTCATTCAGTTTATATTAATTTCTGATTTGTTAAGATTCTTTGGTCGACTTTAGATCTATGATTTAATTCAAATTTTCATTTGTTGTCCAATTCCAAATCTAAATCTATAGTCTAGATTGAGTTCAAGATTTTATTTTGGCTTTCGTTATAAATTCGGTTCTAGATTTGGATGTAGATACAAATTGTAGTTCAGCTCTTAATAAAATTATAGATTCAATACCAGATACTAAAATTAAGTTCTTGATTCTTTTTCAGTTGCAGATTTAGTTTGAGAAGAAATCTGTAGTATTGATAGTTCTGCATTCAATTCTATATTAAGTTCTAAATCAATTTATAGAATTTAGTTTTAGTTTGGCTCTAGTTAAATTCTATTTGGCTTTAAATCACTTCTTGTTCAAATTCTAGTTTAGCTTTTAGTTAATCATCCAGCACAGCTTCTTAATTAAGTTCTAGTTCAGCTTTCTGTTTTTTTTCGTTACAGCTTCTAGTTCAACGTTAGTTCAGCTTTCAGTTTAGTTTCTATATTGGCTTCTAAATGAGCTTCTGTATCAGTTTCTGGTTCAGCTTCTAGTAAATCTTCAGTTTTACGCTCTAGTTCATATTCCAGTTAAGCTTTTAGTTGAGCTTCTAGATCAGGTTCAATTTCATCTTCCTGATTAACTTCTAGTTCAGCTTTGCGTGTAATTCAGCATTTTGTTCAGCTCAGTTCTAGATTCTGTTTTAGACAATGCTATAGTTTTGACTTAAATATAAACAGTGTATATTGAAGTCTCCATGTCTGGTTAATAATCAAGTACAGTCAATACAATAAACTCTTCTTTTTCCAGACTATAAAATTGTCTATAGTCCAAGTATAATTTGTATAAATGATCAGGATTAAAGATGTATATAAACCAGATAATAGGCGTTTATCTACACCAAATTATATGGATAATAAGTAGTCTTCAATTCAGTTATAGTTAATTTTGTTTAAGTTCTAGTTCTAGTTATAGTTCAGTTTCTACTTCAGCTTCTTGTTCAGCTTTTAGTTCAGCCTCTAGTTCGGATTCTAGTGCATTCTTCAGTACAGTTTCTAGTTTAACGTTTAGTTCAGTTTTTATTTTAACTTCAGTTTCCTATTTCATCATCTAGTTCATTTCGAGTTCAGTTCCAGATTTTGTTATGGACAAGGATATATTTTAAAATTAACATTAACCGAGTTTTACTTAAGGCTCTCATTTGGTTAAAAATCTTAAGATTTCAATCCTGATTGAATTATAAATGATTTTTATATATTGCAAATCTTATTATAGACAGGTCATTTTACGTTCAGTATTTTGGTCTATAATTGCACAGTTCTATCTTGGTTTTATCCACTTTTTAATCCTCTCTTGTCCTCTAAAACGACTAATGACATTCTAATGGTGTTTTTCGCTATAAAATGATATAAATTTGCCTGTTGGTCTTTATGGCTTAATATAGGGTATTAAAACTATTATGTCCTTTTCTTCATAAAAATTGTCAACATAACCTTGGAAATCGTTTTATACTCTCACTCTCTCTCTCTCTATCTCCTATCGCTGTTCACGCCTTTTGTTTTTTTGCTTTAAAGTCCTTTTTTATTTTCACAACATATATTTTGTTATTGTTGCAATTGTTGTAATATAAAAGTTGAGCATAGAGCTCTTTGTATATGTGTCTGTAACTACTCACACATACATTTGCAAAAACTCAACATGCAATAAAGTTTGTTACCTGTTTTGTAGTCATCCTTTTATACGTCTTTTTTTCTCTCAGACACATTTTTAACTGCAATTGAAAAGAAGTGTTGATTAGGTTCAACAAAAGAAAAGATGCTGTTACTGATAGATGTATATGTTATGATGTTGTTGTTGTTTTTGTTTTCTGCTGTCGCTTACTTACCTCTTCATGGGCAACGAGGTGACAAGAGGCGAATTAAGGCGATATTTTCAAGTAGACGCCATCTGTTGTTAAAAGGATATTAAATTAGTTGTATTGTAAGAAGTATTTTCTTTAAGAGGGCAGTAGACACTTTCTTTATGAGAGAAGGATTTCTTTTTCCTAGCAATATCATCTGATAAGATTTTTTATATTTTCAATAACGAGCTTCTTTCTGTCGCCTTTTCAAATAAGAAATGGAATCTTATTTTTTAAGGAAGATTTTTTATGTTTATTTGTATGAGAGAAAGAAAATTGTATTTTTAAACACCTGTCAGTGAAGAGATTTTTTTATTGGATTTCAAAAGCAAATATGGGTCATTCCACTTCAATGGAGAGCAGACAAAAAATTTATTTCAATGTATAATAATGAATTCTTATAAAAGAAATTTTAAATAAATATTAAATAAAGTAATATTTATTAATACAATAGTTGTTATTATATTTGTCAAGTGTGGGCCAAAACGAAGGTTGCTGAGGTATTAAATAGGCTTTATAGAAAAGCGTAACTAAGAGGCATTCATTCTAAACAGTTGCCTAAAGACACTCTTTGTAGACTGAGACAAACGGACTCCTAGTCGTGATGATTGGATGAAAGGCAGGTTTAAACACTCGGAATTAAATGTCTTCACAGATGGATCAAAGACTTTCGTGGGTTTGTGGAGTATTTTGTGTTGAGCTCAAAATAGAATTAAGTTAACGACTGAGAACACAGTGAAGTATTTTCCAGGCTGACTGTTGCAAGTATGCAACAGTTATATCAGCTTCTTTGTTGGTAATCAGGCTGCTATAAAATCTTTAAGCCACTCTGAGGACTTGACAAAATTGAACAGGGATTCTCTTCTTGGAATAAAGAGGGATAAACTGATAAAAGTCATCAACCAGTGGTCACAATATCCTTGGTTAGCATATGGTAAGAACGCATATTTAACACTAAACCAAAAATAGTGGGTAATATTAACGAAAAATTTTTATAGAACTTTAATGAAAAAAGGTATTAAGTAAACACATTTTTATTCTTATTAACAGATTTTTTTTTTTCAAATTGAAAAATTTTCTTCAAATTGAAGAATGTTCTTCAAATTGAAGAATGTTCTTCAAATTGAAGAATTTTCTTCAAATTGAAGAATTTTCTTCAAATTGAAGAATTTTCTTCAAATTGAAGAATTTTCTTCAAATTGAAGAATTTTCTTCAAATTGAAGAATTTTCTTCAAATTGAAGAATTTTCTTCAAATTGAAGAATTTTCTTCAAATTGAAGAATTTTCTTCAAATTGAAGAATTTTCTTCAAATTGAAGAATTTTCTTCAAATATACAAAAAAGTTAATCAAAACATTTAGTAAAAGTTGTAAAATTGAATAAAATTTTATTAAAACAATTAATGAAAAATATGTTATATCAACAGATATTTAGTAAAATCGGCAGTAACGCATTATATCCGTTTGGCATTTTTTTCAGTAAAACAGTTCTTTGAGTAAGTCATTGGAATCAAATTTGAAAATTCACACTGTTACAGTTCTTTGGATATTATATAATAAATATTTGCCAAGTATGAAGAGTACTCCATCTTCTGGTCCTCTTCACATTAATTAAATTTTTATTAACGAATTCAAATTGTCATATTGAAAATTTTTCGTCAATTTGAAGAATTTACAAAAAACAAAACGCCGATTAAAGGTTCCGTTGGCTGATATGTAATCTATTATTCTTCAATTTTAACTCTATTTCGTTTTATTTATTTTCTTTTTTTGTTCAGTGTAGAAGATGAAATATGTAGGGAGGTTATTGAGGACAGTTTTCATTTTTTGTTTTAATACCCTGCACAGTCTTATAAAAGATTTAAAATCTTTAGATCTTATTTCTTTCAGTCGTTCGCTGAACTTCATCAATCCTGCTAATTAGATAGCGTGGGGGATGGGAGCATAAATACAAGGAGATCATAGTGGATCACAAGGTCTCTAAGGATGCCAGTAATGTTCAATTTTTAAAGTTTTTTTCAAGTGTAAAATCATTAAATTTAAATTTTTTCCCAATAAAATAAAATCATAAGATTTCTTTTTAATATAAAAACATTTCTTATAAAGAAATCAGTGATAAATTTTTTTATTTCCTCTAAATTCCAATGACTCATGCTGTTTATTTGATTAAATTTTTTGGAATTGAATTTTCAGTTTTCAATAATTGTTCAAAATTTTTAAATAAACAAATTTTTGGGAATAATTTCAAATAAATTCATTAGAATTAATTTATTAATAAATAGCAAAACGCCCATAACTGAGAGTAATATTGACTACTTGATGACAAGAATCAATAAACTTTTTGAAGTATCTTTTCAAGATCATTGGAAAAATATATAATTTTTAAATAATTATGATGAATAATATTATTGCGGAAATATTTTAATAAAATAAATGTGTTTAAAATGAGTTGTGTGACCGAGAAAGTGTATGAATATATAAAAGTTTTGAATGTAGTAGTATTATTATATATGAAAATAGTTAAACAATTGCATAAGCAAGTTAAGCTGTACCAAATTTGCGTTTTACAAAGATAAGTTCTGAAAATAAAATTAATTTTTCTAGAATATTTAAAGTACTATTTCAACGAGATGTTTAAAATTTAGTACCAACCAATTTTTAAAACAAATAATTTTACCTGACAAAATGTATGACGGATAGGAAGGTTTGCTCTTACAAAGCCAAATTTCATTATCGAATATCTAAAGAACTTTAACAGGAAGTTGAAGGAACTGTTATACTGGATAAAGACAAGTTTAATTATTGGCAAGTAAGAATTCTGTACTCAGCTAAAAGCTAAGAAATAAATAAATTATATTTCCTACATGTACATTATACGCACATACAAACTCACATATACACTCACAAACATATACAATATATGAATATATTTCTGATATATTAAAAGGAAACCTTATTAAGTCATAAAATTAGTTATATTTTAGGATAAAACATTTGATGAGGTACATATTTCCTGATATTATGGTCATTTATTTTAATTTAATTATTCTAATTTATCGATTTATAATTGAAAGTTTTTGGTCTAATTTGGAGGTTATCTCAAATATCGGTCTATATCTCTTAGTATACTAAATCGATTTTTAGATTATAATACTATTGAGTTCTGTCAATTATGCGAATGTGAGCGTGACAACAACAGGCTGACAGATTGGCAGATTAATGGACAAAGCTAAATCGACTCAGATTACATGTGATGCATGATAACAAAGTTTACCACTTGTGGTGTTGGAGAGTATACAAATCTAAAGAACTGTTACAGTGAGCGTTTTTAATTTTGGAATCAAAAACTTTTTCAATAACTGTTTTACCTGACAAAATGTGGGATGGATAGAATCGAATATTTAAAGAATAATTATAGCAACTACTATAAAATTGGTTTTAATCACTTTCACAAGGAACTGGATAAAATGTAGAACGGAGGGAAGAACACATTAATTATATACAGAACACACACACACAAAATGTAGTACGCATAGAATCAGGGGGAGAAATTACCCTTATAAATTAATTTCAATTAATTTTTTACTGGAAAAAATTTGAACGGACAGGATCAGAAGGTAGATATATTCTCTGTTCAAAGCAGATATAATAATAATCGAATATTAGAAGTACTATTTCGATGAAAATCTTCCAATTTGGGCAAATATCTGGTGCATGAAATTTTTATAATAAACGTTGCGATTTATGAAGTGAATCGAGGACAGTGAAGAGTTTTTGTGCAGTAAATTAAAAAATGTTTAATTTAATTTTTTGTACCTAAAACCCCTATAATACTAAGTCTAGATCCCTCGAATTGATGCTCTGGAATTCCATAGCTTCTTAAAACAAAATGTAGTTTTAAATTCTAATGCACTTATAATCATAAGACCTCTACTTCATTTATATATTTTTTGGAATCCTAAATTTGAGATTCAAAATTAGTTTAAAAAAAAACTGGAAAAAAATTTTGCAAGAAGTGTAAAGGGTATACTATACCACTCTGTGTCTGTAAAATGTTGATATCATTGCTTCATGAATATGCTACATTTCCGATATAAGCCGTTTCGTTTTTAACGGGAATATCACTTCCATGTTTAATTCCAAAAGTTATTTAGTATAATGTTTCAAGCTAAAGGCAAAATGGGCTAGTAAAATTTTTTGGTTTTAATAGGTTGTCTCTGATATCGGGCTATTAGTTTTTTACTTAACTGATTTTGCCAGTTTTAAATAGGAAACAATGAATTCCAGCAATCATTCTGGGTAAGAGAGTGCCAAAAACAGACATACGGTACCGGCTGATATAGCTAAATCGGCTCAGATCTTAATTTGATGCTAAAAATATTAGTTTAGCTGAGATGAAAGTGTAGGTACATTTGTTATTATTAAGATGAAAATTTTGCAAAAAACTTGACTTAAAAATGTTAAATGTTTTCAGTCTTCTTGGCATGAAATGTAATAATTCATCAGTAAATTGATAACATTTAGGCCTAGAGACTGCCGAGAATGTGGTCAGCCATGTACCGCATTTAGCGCAAGATATATCTTCACATCGTGTTTTAAATGTTTCCAATCATTATCGTGTAGGAATTTCCTCTCCGTTCACTTCTTAACATGATTATAAAAATTAACATTTTTATCCATTTATCCAACAACAAAGATAAGTCCAGCCCCCACAACGGACATGTATCCTCAGGCGCCACCATACTATTGAAGTAAGATTTCTTTTGTTATGTATGCAGTGTTAAGTTTTCTCTATACTCTAGAATATCCATCAGGTCGGAAAATATTAAATTTACTCTCATCCGAAAGAACACTTGATTCCAGAAGGCTTCATGACTCATTTTCAAATTTCTTTGTATTTAACATTTTCTTTGTTATTCTTGAACTGTATCACATTTCGTAGTAATTTCGGAACAGTTTTGGCCTGTACTTCTTTACCAAATTCTTCAATTATAGATGAAGCAGCCGTTCATTTTCTGAACACCTTGAAACTGTAAAAGATAACTAACATATGTAATCGTACATTTTATGGAGATTTACAAGTATTAACTATATGATAAATTTTATTTGTCACAATTGATAATGAATTTCTGACGAATATTTACAAAATCAATATAGCCGAGGTGGCCAACTTGTCTTTGACAATATGCGAACGTTTGCTCATTTGAATGAATTCAAAAAAACCTCAGATCTAATTTTTATATTTTTTGAAGATATTCTAGCTCTTTAAAAATTATAGAATTAATAAAAATCGATTTGGACACGCTGTGCTATGTAAGAAGTGGAGTTTATTTAAGAAGTTTAAATTAATAAGTAAATTTAAAATTGTTTATTGTCAGTACATTTGAAATTTTATTCAAACTTCATCGCGCATTTAAAAATTCTATTTCTAACCACTTTGCTTTATCATCCTCTATGAACTGTTAATTGCTACAAAATTGTTTCCATATTTATACTAACGAATTGAACCAATATTTACATACATTTTATGTTTAGTTGTTTCTGCAAAATTTTCGTTCAAACATTTAGTATAAATAGAAATTTAACTAAACATCTTTTCACACTATTTAAACAGCGCAATAGCAACATCTCTGAAAACGGCACACTGAACAACATATTTGTGTTTCTGCGCATGCGCTAACTGCTGCGTAATTTCTCTTGTTCACTTTCTGTATATTGAACAATAATAAAACCGGTTTTCGTTGTCAGATGCTGTAATATTCTTTAAGAAATGTTACTCTTTCTATCAGTTGCGTGTTTATTTATATTAAAAGTATTGACGGGTTAATTGCAATTTTTCGTGAATGGTCGTAAAAAACGAAGAGTTGGTTTAATAATTCAGTATAAATGTTAAAGAAAATTTTGTCAGTTGTTTACTTTCTAACGAAAAGGCATAAGAGAAGCATCTTTTAGAGAGAAGTGAAATGATTTAAACTGTGTGTTTAATTAAATTTTGAATACTTAAATATTATGGAGAATAAAAGTTATGTAGATTAAATTTTATTTTTTATATTAAGGAGTGAGATCGAAAAATTCTAAACACACGATTTTCATTGAAACCTTTAAACCAAGTATTATTTGATTTTTTTTATGATCATTAAGCCCTTGTAAATGAGTTCAGTTATTATGTTCTATGTCAAAAAATTAAATATATGATTAATCAGATTTAAACGTCAGTCCAGGAAAAATTCGTACATAAATTATTAAATATTTTCAACAAAAGTCAACTTGGTCCTACAAAAAGTTAGACATGCATTCAATGGTCTGCTATAAAAATGTTTTCAATGTTAAATAGTACTATGAAAACTGGTCCGATAATAGGAAACTTAGTTTAGGTGGAAGGAATGATCCCTATGATACTTCTACAGCCAAAAAATAGAAAGCATTTATAAGGTTTCTTAACATAACCGGTAGTAAAGCAGATTGGTTAGCTCATTGCTTGAACTATTTGGTACGAAAAGTTAAAACTAATACAGTTTTGAAAACATACAGGCCTCAGAAAGTTCCAGACGGGAATTCTGCTAAAAATTAGGGGCCAAAAACAGAGCACGGGAATTGAAGTCAAGTCCATCAAAAATATTTTTCTGCATAGTGGATGAGAAAACGTACGTTCTGGTATATTTTTCGCAACTTCCTGGCCAAAAGTTTTATTTATTGATGCTCGAGGGAATGTTAAAGAAAATTTTAGGACCCACAAATTTTTAATATGACAAGTAATACACAGTTGCGGAAAAAGAAACCAATCATTGTTACAACGGTCCTTAATGCGAATTTACATCAGGAATTGACAAAACGGCCGCTTCCATTCATAAGACTTCATAATGTGTCCACTTATTTTTGATTTGACTTGGCACCCTGTCACAAGCCCTTAAGTGTTGCAAGATTATAGAGTGGTATTTGTACTAAATGAGGCATATCGTAATTGCTCGAAACTTAAAGAGATATGGGACCCTTGTTACAATTGAATTGAATAGCACAAAACAGAAGTCCAAAAGTGTCATCGATTTAAAATGAGATAAACACCTTGTTCAAGCAAAGTGACAGAAAGAAGGCTTTGCGAAAAAGGTTCAAAATTTCATCACTAGTGATTAGAACTATGAAAATATATTTCTGTGAATTGAATAATTCGAATCAACTAAAAAACTTAATATTATTTATTTAGTGGTATCTCTTTGGTTAACATATATGTATGTTAAGAAATTTTCGTTCTCATTCCTCTCTCTCTCTCTCTTTGACACCATTTAATTAAAACGAGTAAAAGTTTTATTAAACATTTTTTCTCCCAAATGATAATTGATCTTCAAACCGCGAATATGTAATCACAATTAAATGCATTTTAAAAATTTCAAAAACCATTTCGATCATTAAATATAATGAAAACAGCATTTCCTGTCTAACAAACCATGAACAATTAGATCAAAATTTTCTAATTTTATTGCTCTACTTAACCATTAAATTTGTACGGGAAACACATTCACTCTTTGTAGTTAAAATTTTCTACTTTTATTATCAAACGATTATATTTGAAATTTCTTTTGATTCTCTATTTCTCTAAAATCCAGTCTCAGTTTTCTTTTTTTAACTTCAAATCATTTATTAATGTTTTTGGTGGTTTATAATTAAGTACCAGAAGATTATAATAACAAACGAGAGCATCATAATCATCATATGACCACAAAATGTATCTCAAAAAAAATGTTTCCATAATTGAAGTTTATATTTGATTATTGTAACCACAGTTTGGAATTTATTTCAGGCACATGAAGACCGTTAGAAATTGAAATCATAACAATGATCTGGTTTGTTTTCTTCATTTCTATTGTTTCTCTACTTTGATTTCTTTCTATACACCTCCACTGTGGTGAGGTGTATTAGTCCATTGTTGTTGATTTGAGAACAAATCTAAATGTGAAGAAAGATTCTGATCTTTTTTCTTTATCGCAGAAGGAAACGAATCAGAGAAAAAACTCATCAAATGTCGATTACAGCAATGATGATTAAAATTATCTTTAAGTTTAGGTAAATAAGAAAAGAATGTTATTGATGATTATTTTATTGTCTTGATGAGTTGAAGAAATTTATTACACTTAAAGAAATTATATTATAGAACTTAACTAGAAATTAAATAGAACTGAACTAAAATAGAACTAGAACTGGACTAGAAATGAACCAGAACTGAACCAGAACTCAACTAGAATTGGACTAGAACTGAACTAAAACTGAAGTAGAACTGAACTAGAACTGAACTAGAACCGAACTAGAACTGAACTATAACTGAAGTAGAACTGAACTAGAACTGAACTAGAACTGAACTAGAAGTGAACTATAACTGAAGTAGAACTGAACTAGAATTGAACTAAAACTGAACTAAAACTGAACTAGAACTGAACTAAAACTGAACTAGAACTGAACTAGAACTGGACAAGAACTGAATAAGAACAGAACTGAACTATAACAAGACTAAAAGTGAACAAGAACTGAACTAGAACTCAATAAAAACTACTAGAATTGAACTGAAAATAAACTAGAATTGGAACTGAACTAGAATTGGAACTGAACTAGAACTGAACTTAAGTTCTTAATAACGGAATCCGGAATCAAGAATTCGATGCTGAAGTAAATTAGCAAAGAACTGATTTAAGAATTCAATATAGAACAGAGGCCAGTACTGAATCAAGAAATAAGCAGGAACTTAATATAGAATTAAAGCTAGAAAAACTGAACCATAAATTGACTCCAGAAATTTATAAGGAACTCATTGAAGTACTAACGAGAACTTAATTAGGAACATAATTGGATCATAAACTGAATCAAAAACTCTATAATAAATTGATTCATGAAATGAATTATGCATTGAATCAAGAACAGATTCAGGATCTGAATCGCGAATTGAATTAAACTTAATATAGAGCTTAATCAGAAACTAAACGAATAACTCAAACAAGAACTGAATTTTGAACTGAATCAAGTGAAAAACTAAATCAGTAAATGAATTATAAACAGAATCTGGAATTAAATCAAGAACTTGTTAAGAACTGAATCAGAAAAACTGATAAAAGAAAGATTTGAGTCAAGAATTCAATCACGAATTGAGTCAAAAATAAATCAGATGTAGAATTATGAACTGAAACAACAATTGAAAATGGGAATGAAATGGGAACTGCCTCTAAATCTTAACAACGGGCTTAAGGAATCATTAAAGGAATAACAATTAAATTTAGAACTAAAACACGAACTGAATCTGAAACTGAGTTAAAAATTAAATTAAGAACTTAATTCTGTTGTAATTTTGTACTTAATAATTAGGGAGAGTTTAACTCTCAGTGTATCTAAAATAACTATTTAAAATTCTTTTCATAAAGCTTCTTATTATTTACCTATTGCCGATATTGGCATTATTGTCTGGTCATTTCTACTTTTGTTAATTTTTATCAGAAAAAGAGTATTTATTTGTAGCTGGAAGAAAAATAATGATTTATAATCATCATAATTTAACTTCAGTTCACAGCTACTGACAAAGGCCCAACCGAAGAAATAAAAGTAGAAGAAAAAGCAACAATCGTATTAATAATTCTAATATTACTGGGGGTTTCAAATAATAACATGAACTTTAACACACGTTTACTATACTTTAACTATGATTTCAAAAGTATTTCTTTTATTTGTTATTGTTTGTTTTTTGCTTTTGGAGGTAATTTAATAGAGAAACCTTACAAAAATTGAAATATAAGTAAAAAAGTTAAGGTTAAGGTAAAAAAGACTGTAAAGAGGTTACAAGACGGTAATTATAATGATCTTTAAATGAAAAGAAAAACACTAAAAAGTAATGAATTGAGGTGTTAAAGTCATGAAGGAATTAAAAATTCTTAATGCGGATGCTTATGGTCATTGACCATATGAGCGATTTTTTATAAAGGAATTAAAAGCCAAATTTTCAGTAGTATAAAGCGGGCATTTAAATTAATATTACAACGATTTTTAATTACATGAAATTAGTTTTTATTTGATTTTTGGATCGAATGTCTTTCATTTACCACTTTATCTCTCTTCTTTTCGCCTGCCTTATCTTTGTTGTTGTAAGAGTTAAACTGTATGTACAGCTTTTCACACAAAAATTGGATCTCAATTTCGAAGCGATCCGAGTCACACTCGACCAAAGATTGTCAACCCAGTGAAAGTTGTATCAGTGAAAGCTGTACCTGACTGATCATCTTCTAGTCTCCTTAAATAGTTTTAAAATATTCCTGAAAATCTAATAAATATTTTATTCTTTTAAATACACAAAGTTCAATTTTGTACCACAAAAAACGTGTTGTAAGATAAATAAGAAAATTAAGACCAAAATTGATCTTCAATCAAATGCGTGATTACTTTTACTCACGTAGTAACATATTTTTGTATTCTTTTTTTGTTGGTAGTTTGCCACTCATAGAGACAAGTCATGATTATTACAATTTAATGGTTTTTATATTATTTAAAAATATTTTCAAATAAAAACAAATCCAAAGGAAAAATAAGCAAAACAAAAATTTCTGCAATAACGAATTTTAAATACACTACTTACAACTTACTAACAGCATCGTCTGTTTTGGTTGTACCACTTCCTATGTGCTTTATGTGAGAGCGTCAATGATCGTTGTCCAATATTAGTTCTAGTAAAATTGCATTATAAGTTCTAAAAATTGTGAATGTATATAAATATAAACGAGTTCAGATCTCTGATTTCTATTAAAAAATCACTGTAGCCTATAATCCTTTTTCTAAATACTCAAACTTTAAAACTCGTAATTACGATGCACGATCCTACCATGCAACCAGGTATTAATTCTTTATGGAAATATTTTAATAAAATTGTAAAAGGATTCAAGGCCTGGATAATGAAGTGATTCAAGTACTGGATAAAGAACCGAATTAAGAACAAATTCAAGTACTGAATCAAAATCATAATCAAGAACTCAATGAATTATTTATTCAGTGTGAATTATTAACAGAAAAAAAGCTGAATCACGAATTTAATCAAGACCAAATATTTATTTTGGCATTAGGACCATGAAGATACATATGAGTATAACAGATAGATAAAATATGACACAATATAATCCATAATACCTTCGAAACCCTCGAAAGATCCTTCGCAAAATAATAGATGGAAAGAGGAAGTACTATATGTCACAGCAATTGTTACTACAGTAGCAAATTAAATTTTAATGTGTAGAAACCCACTTTTAGCTAAGGAAATTAGGCTAAAAACAAATTCAAAATGAATTTGGTTTCGAATATCTGTGAAACTATAACAGATACCATACACGTTTATCTATATAAAATTTATTATTTCACATCATAAGTTTCCTTGTAAGGACAAACCTCTACATCAAGTCGAAACCACCTCAGCTACACAACGTATCTAAAACTACAGAATTATTTCTAGAAAAATAATTTTTGAATCAACTTGCAGTCATCGAATTTGTCATATTTTTGGCTAATAAATATTTTTTAATGAACCGATATTGGTAATGCCGATGATGTTCAATTTCATTTAAAACCGATAATTTTAAGATTTTATACGCAGAGACATGTACCTTCGCAATATTTCATCTCAAACATAAATATATTCACAGCAAACATTTATTGCTATCACCAACATGTTAATTGTTGCATTTATTTTATTTTGATAACAATTTCGTTGCCGTAATAAAATTATTTTTATTAAATAAAACAAAAATATAATTTGATTGATCACAATTTTATTGTTATTGAAGAGACCGTAATAAAAAACTATTGTTATCACGACAAAATATTATTTTCAGTTTGCTGATAACTGAATATGAATAAATATATATATTTTTACAATTTGTGTTAACAGGGAAAAATAATATGTATTTGAATTAATATTTTTATTATTTATAAATAAAAATTAGGCAATTAAAATAAATTAATTTATATAACGAACATATTTCAATTAATGTTTACATAATTTTCAAAAATATACATAAATAAAATGAGAAGTACATTAAAATTTTTCATACGAAAATATTTTTATTGCATAACAAGATAATGCGAACAAGCAAATTTTTATTAAATTAACAATATTTTTTTATTGAAATAACAATATTTTAGTGGCGCTACAATAATTTTAGTGGAGATAAGAATATTTTTAGTGACAATAACAATAACTTTTGTTATCATTGAAAATAAATAATTTGTTTATTGTTATAACAATAAATGTAGTTGCGATTATAATAAATATTTTTTTAATGGAAAATCACAATGCGAATAAATGAACCTTTTTTACAATAACAATATTTTTTATTGAACTAACAATACGTTTTGTGGTCATAACAATAACTATTGTAATTAATGCAAATCACAAAGTGAATAAACAAATATATTAGTTTCAGTAACAATATCTAATAACAATAGTATGTTTGTTTCTCGTTTATGATTACCGCAAACATATTTTTTCTCTGCGTGTATGAGTCATCAGTACTATTACTTAACCAATTTTTTCCTATTTACTAAGAATGTGTTCCAGAAAACACATACATACAAAACTTTACTAAACGCCTTAAACTTCATTCAATATAATTAATAAAACAAAGGGACCTAAATGATTCCTTATCGATGTTACATGGTTTTAATATAATCTCGTTTGTACCTTGTGTTAGTGAAGGATATACAAATGTTGTAGCAGAAATCATAAACTTCATATTCAAATAATTCTAAAATATCAGATAGAACGTCGATCACATATTAACGAAATTATACTTCAGCATTACTCCAATAGCTGATCTTAAGGAAAATAACAATATTATGGCAGAAAATTACAAAAGTTTTTAACTTACAAAAGTTATAACAAATTTAATATACCTTCATCTACGACTTGAAAAAACTTCATCAATATTTCCATACTAAATAAAACATTTTTTTAGTTTATTTGTCTATCAAAAAGCCGGCTTTATTTCTTCCCCTTTTTTACTTTTATAGTTATCAAATTCTAATTACTTTTTAAAAATAACCAAATTCGAAAACGGATTATTTTGATTAGAAATTCTCTATACAATTTGATTCTTTTATTATGTATTTTTACCTTTTTCACCTCTAGTGTATTAATACCCTACATCATCATAAGTGGTTGGGGTATAATGTGTTTGTGTTTAAGTTTGTAACGCACAAAAAAATATTGCTACAACCACTTTTAAGTATCCCGACTCAGAATCACTTTCTGAGTTGATTTAACGATGTCCGTTCGTCTGGCTGGCTGTAAACGGTATGAACGGAAATGCAGGTCGTAATTTTAGAAATATCTTGATGTAACATGGAAAGTGTCATTATTTGGGCCCAAGAACGATTGCTCACATAGAAATGTTCCACCCTGAGCGGTGTTCTAAGGTTTAAAAATATCTGGATATAAAATGACTTTAATGAAAAAGAAATGTATAGCCGGTCATGCTGATTATCTAATATCCTACACCGCATAATGGGTTAAAAATGGTAGAACGTCTCTCGTATAATTTAATATTCCGATTTATTCTTAAGTGACCCTAAGATCTATGTTAAATTAAAGCATTTTAAAATGAATTTCCCTAGGGGATTATAAGGGGCCTACAAATAATTATGAACCGACCCTTGTATTATTTTTCACATCAATTTTTTCTTATATTTATCTTAATTTTACCAATTAGTTTTACAATAACAACGTAAATGTGAGATCTTTTCCCTTAAAGTGATATATGGAAGGGGGTTTGTATGGGACCTTTGAAAAAAAATGGACTGACCTTTACATATATTGGCACATCGTTTTACTTATGCCAAATTTCGTATTTAAGAATTTTACGACCTTAAAACGCCATTCCGGCAAGAATACTTGTATGGGAGGTACTTGGAATATTAGGCTGAACATGACCCATTTCAATAGGCTTCGCCCTCATCGAGATATCTCAAATTATAGAGATATCTCAAAAATTGCAACCTGCAGAGTATGTGTGAGAGTTTTGCCCTTAAAAGTGATATATGGAAGGGGGTTTGTATGGGACCTATGAGAAATAATGGACCGACTATCAAACATTTTGCCACATCGTTTTAGAATATTATAAGACTTACTTATGCCAAATTTCGTTTTTAGAACTTTTATGACTTAAAAAACCCTATTCCGACAAGAAAATTTGTATGGGAGGTACCTAGATCGAACATGACCAATTTCAATAGGCTTCGTCTCATCGAGATATCTCAAATTATCGATATATATATCAAAAATTGCAAATCTGCAGAGCGTTCACAACGTTTACATGGAACAGCCAGCCAAACAGACAGATAGGCGGATGGTCGGACATCGTTAAATCGATCCTGAAAATGATTCTGAACCGAACGGTATACTTAAAAGTGAGTGTAACACCATTCCTTCTGTATGTTACAAACATCAGTACAAACGCATAATACCCCATATACGTTGGTATTGTGATAAGAAATGGCCAAAAATCGACTTACGAAATTTTACGAGGATCGATCCATAATTTCTTCTATTTCCCCCTAGAAAAAAATCCTTCTAAAGCGTACAAATCCTTTATATTTTTGATAACTACCACTAATAACCAATAATATGGTGTCGGGTATTAAATAGTTGGGCTTGACTGAATAAAATTCCTACTTGGTTTTTATCCATTTGTTTCTTTTACGTTGTTGTTGTTTTGTATAGAATATAATTGTTGTAATTACACAATATTTTTTTAACACTTCATTTTCAATGGCATATAATTTAAATTATTTCTAAACGTGATTTTTAATTTAATGATCTAATTGTTATTTGATGTGGTTAAGAGTTTCTCTCTTTTATTCTCTTTTTTTTTAAACAAAAATAATGAAATTTGTATTGTTATGGGGGAGTTTGTATCTGAATTGAGGAAATGATTTGTTTAAATTTGAATTTATAAGTTTGAAAATGATAAAGATATTAAGAACAATTGGAGTAGAATTTATTTATAGTGTTCTGATTACGAGGGACAGTAGTGAATACTAAATAGTTATTTCTTTTTTCGAAATTATGTAACAATATGTTGAAAACAATTTTCGGCAGCAGCTACACAAATAATGTACAATTTTTTTTTTTTTTTTTTTGATGACCACTCGGGCATACTAATTAGACTTCAAACTAAGTCCGGTACTTAATTTTTATAAACCACAAGATGATCGTTAAAATCTATAATATTTTTAATTTAAATGGTTTCGGTTTAGGGGGAAGAGTAACTGGAATAAGTTATAAATTATATTAGATATCACAGAAAAATACATAGTCCATATTCTTAACACTACTTATTAATTCAGATAGCGTTACATTTCCAATACCGATTTGATAGATTTAGAATAAAATCTCCAAACCCAAGAAGCAGTGTTTTTGTACTAAAAACAGTTTTTTCAAATTATTGCTCTTTTCATATTATAACATAATTAGTTAGGGTGGAAAAAATAGTGTCATAATGTTAAGAGTATGGTTCGAATCAGAATCACTCCCTACCTGAGTGAATTTATCCAACTTCGTCCGACTGGCTGTTCATGTAAACCTTTAGTTCAAAGTGAAGTTCACAGTTTCGATGATCTCGTATTGAAATTTGTCATATAAGGAGTGAGATCAAAAAATTCCTAACACAAGTTTTTCATTACAACTTTGAAAATAAGTATAATTTGATCATTTTCTTGATCAAGTTACCTTTGTAGAATATGACGGTTATTATGCTTAATGACAAGTATATTGTGAATCTGATCAAAATTATTAAATATTTTACAACAAAACTTAACTCGGACCGATAAAAAATTGGAAAAACATTCAAAAATCTGCCGTCAAACTATTCTGATGATCTTGAACAGTACCTGTCCGTTAAAAGAAAGCTTGCTTAAGGTAGAAGTTATGTTCCACATGATGTTTCTTAAATCAGAAATTAGAAAGCATTTTCAAATGAGCTCATAACACATCTTGTTAGAAAGCAGACCGGTTAGCTCAATGTTCGGACTATTTGGTACGAAAAGTTGAAGCTAAAAAACTTACAGAGCTAAAAGGTATCGTACGGGAACACTGCTACAAATTGAGAGGCCAAAAATAGAGCTTATTTGGCCTATGCTCAAGAATCATCTTGAATGATTTTACATAAAGGTCTCTATAAATACCGAAATTTAGATCAGGAAATGGTTATAAGACTTCAAAATTTGTCAACTTAATTTTGACCTGGATTGGCAACCTATCAATAATAATAATGTTGTATTTGTACCAAGGTCGCCAAATTCAACAAACCGTCCGGGGCTAAGTTCAGTGAGAAACATTGTTAAAAGAGAATTTAAGAGCACAAAACAGGTGTCAAAGGTGTAGTAGATTTAAACGGAGATATACTTCGAGTGCTAATAAAGTGTTAATGGAAGGTTCAAAATTTGTTCACTACCGAGTAAAACTATAAAAATATATATTTTTTGTAAATTGTAATAATCAATCAATAAAAGTCAAAACTATAAGTTAAATGTTTTCGGTTTTATTAACATATAAGTATGTTAAGAATTATTAGATCTCATTTCTTGATTCTTTTAATATCCTTCATCTCCATACAATAACTTACGAGACAGAATCTCTTTCTAAATGTATTTAAAGCCCGACTGTCCGATGAAACTTGGTTCATATCATTATTATACTTCAGGTAGCTTCCATAAAAATGTTTTCTAGAATTGGATCTTAAAATCATAAAATCTACATATTTTAATTTAAATTGGCTCCAAAATATTTTTTACATTTGTGAAAACCAAAACTCTTATACAGAGCCATTTTCGAAAAAACACTTTAAAGTGTTAAAATTCTTAATGGTACCGTCTTTTTCAAATGTCAAAAACTCTCTAATAAATGTTAGCATTAGGTCATCTTAGGGTGAAGAATTATTATATGTTCTCCTTTATTTTGCTGACTATATATTTTAATACTTCTATTTCACATGGACTGTTTTAAAATTCTCAGGAACCAGAAAGATTTCTCGATTCGTGCATATTCTTTTATGCCCTCCACCACCAAAAGTCGTGAAGAGTGAAACTTTGTTATTCCGTGTGTAACGCTAAAAAAATCATCTCGGATCCATAATGTACATATGTTTTTGCATTAAATCAAAATCTGAGTCAAGCTTTGTCCGTCTGTCTGTCTTTCTATCCATTATTTGCACTTTCACATCTACAACAATTGACAGAGCTCAATGATATTAAGGTTAAGGATTTCTTATAGTCGGTTCAGTATATTAAAATATATAGAGATCAGAGAACTTGCGTATAACTGTCAATTATACATCTTCACATAAGAAAGAAATTTTGCCATATTAAGTTATATGTACTCCTTTGCCGTTCCAAAAATTAGCAAAATCAGTTCAAAATAAAAAATATAACTAATTTTATGACTTATTAAGTTAAATATTCCTGTGTTATATTTATGACAAAACGTTTACGAGTGTATGTTTTTGAATGTGTAAGTGAGAATGTATGTAAGAAACTTAGTTTATTCGCTTTTGTGGTAGAGGGTATTCAAGATTCAGCACAGCCGAATATAGCATTCTTACATGTTAAATATTTCTTTATTCCAACTGAATAATTAATTTTTATATTCAAGAATCTGAAGCAAAAATTTTCTATTTATTGAACATAAAAATTTTTTATTATCTTGAATTAATTATTAACAAAATTTATGCAAATTTTAGTCAAAAACATAAAATTCTATTTTAGTTATTTATTTTGAAAAAAAAAAAAAAAACAATCTTTTTAAAAATATTAAACTTTTGCATAAATGTGAATAATACGAATTAAGATTGAAAAATTCTTAACACACGTTCACATGTTTATTATTAAATATTTTCAGCAAAGCCCAACTTAGTTCTACGAAAGTTGGCCAAGCCGCCAACTTTTTCTCGATAGAAAATCTGGTTTAGGTAGAAGGATTAGTCCACATAATGTTTCAACACATTCGATATGAAAGCAGATTGGTCATCACAGTTTCCGGACTATTTGGTGCGAAAATTGAATTCAGGTTAAAAAACAATAAGGAACCTAAAATTCTTTTGAAAGGAGTTTTGAGAACAAAATCAGAGGACGGAAATTAACGACAAATTGTGTTAAAAAATATTCTTGTTTCATAATGGATGACGAACTATACGTTCTGGCTGGATTTTCTTGATCAAAAAATTTATATTAGTGATGCTCGAGAAAAATATAAAACCCAAAAGCAGTCAAAATTTCCCATAAAGATCTTGGTATGACCAGCAATATGCTGTTGCGGCAAAAGAAGAAAATCATCAAGAAATATTTAAAAAAGGCCGCTTCCAACCATAAGACTGACTTGGCATTCCATCACTATTGTAAACAGGCCCCTGAGTCATACAAGAATAATATTGTGACACTTGTACCAAAAAATCCTCCAAAATGTCCAGAGCTAGGGTTAGTGGAAAGATATTGGGAACTTGTTAAAAGTGATTGGAAGAGAATAATATAATAATTAAAGCTGTAAGTGTAGTAGTTTCGTTTCTCTTAACATATATGTATGTTAAGAATTTTTCACTCATAGTCCATAAATAAAACAGAAATTATTTTTACTTACATCAAATACTTAACTAAAGTTTATTATACAACAGCAAACGAGAATGATAATGAAAATGAATTTTAAACAATAACCAAATAGACGAGAATGGTTTAACAACATATAGGAATATTTGAAGGCAGTGGATACAGTGAGGATTCGATAAAATGAAGACAGATTTTCCCACTGCACTTGCCACTTAGAAGACTTATGTATGAATCTGATTGCCACAAATATTATGAGATAAAGTTTGATACAATTCTTGAGATATTGACCCCATTGTAAGCATATTTTGTTAGTTTTAGTTGCATTTCACTGTTGTGTTTGTAACATTTATTCACACTAACAAATCATCTATCTCTATTCATCTTTCTATTAAAAATTTTGCCATGTTTATTTGGTATGTATTTCCCGGCTTTTTTTTTCTTTCCTTTTTTGCATCCACTATTATTTTATTATCTTTAACACACACTCATACAAAATATTTGATGAATCTGTTATAGTGTTTTATAGGAATGAAAACTGTTTAATATTAATTTCGGTTTTACACTAAAAGTAAGAGGGAAAACGCAACAGAAGTTGAATAAGACCGTTTTTAAAATGCTCTATATCAAATGGTTCATTGAGGTTTCCTAATGGAGCTTTTGGAAAATAGTTTTGTTACTTTTAAATAATTAGATACTTCTTAATGGAATTCAACATCGTTAGAACTGAGGTGCTCTAAAGTTGTCTGGTAAATACCTAAATTGGATTAGGGAAATCCGAGATTAGATTGAACTTTCAGTCGAGATATAAACTCTTTCTTATATAATTTCATATCTTTAAAAACGTTACAGCTTGTAAATTCAAAATGGTTTTGAGTATGAGTACGAGTAAGTGAAATGTCCTTTAAGGGACAAAATTTTATGAAGAACTTAAATTTTTTATGATGTGTTGTCTTTTGTTGGACAATTATGGACCTCGTAAAGTTTCGCATTTCGATTTTTGCTTATAGGTTAGATTAAAGCCCTTAAAAGTGATATATATAATGGGGATTATATGGGACCTATGAACCGATCCTCGTATAATTTGGAAAAATGTTTTAAAATATTATTTTATTTCTGTCATTTTTCGTTAAAATCTCTTCATATTAAGGACTTTTATGGCTTTTTTATGGGAGCTAGGTGAAATAATGGACCAATCGCCAATTTCAATAGGCATGGCCCTTAAGCAAAAAATAGTGATACATGCTAAATTTCATCAAGAATCTCAAAAATTACGACCTGCATTTTTCACAGGGTTTACATGGACAGCTATCCGGGCAGACGGACTAATTGACACCGATAAATCGCCTCAGAAAGTGTTGCTACCACAAAATTTCTCTATCCGTTACAAACTTATGCACAAACGCAAAATGCACCAACCACCTGCGGTGGTGTAGAGTATAATTATAAGGTTCGGAGAAATAATGGTGCGACAGACATATTTTCTTATATTTTCCAAAAAATACTGTTTCTTCTCCATCTATATCTTGATTTCCTTTTAATTTACTCTTTGAGATCCGTATACCTGGGATGACAGATTCATTCTCAGAATTCGCTTCTTCAACACAAAAGTTATTTTCTATTGAAATATTTTAGATGGCTTCCAAAATGGTTAAAATACTCATTATTATTCCGTTTC
Organism: Cochliomyia hominivorax; assembly: GCA_004302925.2. Lineage (NCBI taxonomy): Eukaryota > Metazoa > Arthropoda > Insecta > Diptera > Calliphoridae > Cochliomyia > Cochliomyia hominivorax. The sequence goes on along the minus strand of PYHX02000413.1, from coordinate 84,221,929 downwards.
GAGGTACTGACATTAAGAAATCACTATAGGGGATAGATCGCTACGGTATCGCCTTGTAGCCATTGAGTTAAAACATAGTTCATCATCGAATAATTTAGATCGTAACCAAGAGAAATCTTTTTTCAGTTCCTGTTTTGAACTGTATTTGGTTAAGTTTTTGTGAAACTATTTTCTAAACGGTTACTGTTTGTTCAGTTTGTGGAAAAAGTTTTTATTTAGGTATTTAAATCGATTCTCTGTTCATTATAATATAGAATTTTGAGGTTTCCGTTCAAGAGATGTCTGGTCAATATTTTTGAAAAAAAAACATTCTTTCTTTAGCACTCTGTTTTATGAATATTCCAGTTTTTGTTGTTTCTTATGAACATTTCTTTATGCGTTCTCTCAAATCGTACTTTTTCCAAACATAGCTTAATTTAATGATGTGAGCAGTTCCCGTTATACGATTTCTTATAAGCAATTTTGCGTTATACTGAATTTTTATCTTTATCTTAGTTGAACATCTTCAATTAGAGGATGTATTTTGAATTCGTTAAGATTTGACTGTGTTTTTCGGTTTATTTCGAGTAAAGGATGTATTCTTAATTTAAGATAGCATTATGGTTTGTCTGTGAACAATGTTGCTATTACTCTCGCAACTGTGTTTAGACTAGAGTGTTTCTTTAAAGATGTTAGGTATTGATTTAGTTTGAAGTTCTTCTTTTTTATGTGTTTTTAAGAGTTTTATAACTGGAAATTAGATATTGCTACCTCCCGATTAAGCTTATCTTTATCACAGTTTCAAGCTTTTTTCTTTGAAAATATGATACATTTTGATTTTTCTCTCGCATTCCTAGAGGTACTTTTTGTATTTATTGACAGTTTTTAACTTAAAGATCTTTCTACATTTGAGCTTTAAAAATTCTATTTTTATGGATTAAATAGAAGATCTTCTTTTGGGATGTCTTGATGTCGATTCTTTTTAGATGTCTCCATTTGTCTTTGCTTTATGGCTTTAATTTTTTATTTCCCTTCCTTTTTATTTATCGATCCGTTTTAAGAGAAATAATTTTCTAACGATCAAAGGATAACGATGAAAATAAAACTACCGGAACTGCGTGCCAAATAATTGGAGAAACTCTTAAATCATACTGTTCTATTTTTCCAAACTAATCACATAATTACCACTACTTGTCGACGAAAATTTTTGGACCAGATCACATTACGTTATATCACTGGTGGAGGAGATTCTATCCAGTCAGTAAACTGAAAACATTCCTTAAAAGAGGGGCATTTAAGATAAAATGCACAACGAAATATCTCCCGATTCGCTATAGTTTTCTATAGCAAACATGACTACTTACAAAGTCCATGTCGGCATTGAATAACTTCGAGGACAAAAGATCCTTCAAAATATGATGGTATAGGGAATCAAAAACTCTAACGACCAAAGCTTTTCTAATATTGCCACAAACATATTATGATCGTCGCATCAACATTTTCATTTGCAAGTTGCCTCCATTTTAATATGGCAACAAAAACTCTACAACAATAACAAAAAGAAAAAAATTTCAATGATTTGAACGTTATTTCCACACGCCAGCCACAAATTCAATTGTGAACAAATTTTTGCATTTTTAACCAGTAATTTTATGAAAAACAAGCTCTAAAAACTTACACATACACATTCTTACACATTCACACAAAAACACACCATAAAACACTCTGTCACTGTTTGACTGACTGACTGCTAGTCGTTTGCTCGCTTAGTCATAAATGTAAGTTAGTCCTGTAACCAATTTAGTTTTCATGCAAGCATGCATGCATGTTCATAGTTTTCCTATATGTCCTTCTGTGCCATTCATGCAATCAGCCAACCAACCAACCATCCATCCATCTATCTATTAATGCAACAGCAATAACTACAACAACAACTATTCATGTTGCACCTCCTCTTCCTACTTGCTTCATAATTTACTTCAATGTATGTAGTTTTATTTCAATTGCAGTTCGTAACATCTACATTCATGCAAATGCGAACAATTGCATGCAAAGAGTTGGCCATAACTTTGCATAACGATTCATTTTCCGAAAAGTTCCCTCCTCAATGTTGTATTTTAATTACAAAAAAACTCAAATTGCGTATTTCTGATGTATGTATGTATGTATGTATGTATGTATGTATGTATGTATGTATGTATGTATGTATGTATGTATATGAGAGAAAATTTAACAAATAAAGTTTTGGGTTTTTATTTTTTCCATTATTTTGCTTTTTTAGTTTAAAAACTATAAATATGGAAATGATATTCAATAACATGATTTCTAAATAAAATATGGCAACTTTTGATAGACAAGGCAAAATTACATAAATATGCGAACAAGAAACTGATATTAATTTAATTATTTATTAGCAGAAAAAGAATTGAAATTGATGCCATAATTTAGTTAAAAATATAAAAATATGCAAATTTAGATAAAATGCATAAGAGTAAAAATTAAACAAAAATCGTTTAAGTATAGTACAGTTCTAGTTCAAGTTCCTAGTTCAGTTCGAGTTCAGTTCTAGTTTAGTTTCTAGTTCAGTTTTAGCAACAAAATTCCTAATTCAGTTCCAATTTTGTTTTAGTTCAGTTTCTAGTTCATTTCTGAGTCCCAGTTTCTGAACTTCAGTTCTCAGTGTAGTTTCTCATTTCTATTTCAGTTCTAGTTCAGTTCCTAGTAGTCCTGGTTTCGTTCTTAGTTCAGTTCTAGTTCATTCAAGTTCCATTTCTAGTTAAGTTCTAATTCAAGTTCTTGTTCAGTTCTAGTTCAGCTCTGGTTTTACGTTCTAGTTTCGTTATAGTTTATTTTTAGTTCAGTTCTAGTTCAGTTCTCAATTCAGAACTAAGTTTTAGTTACTGAAACTGTTTTAGTTATTATTCTATATTCAGTTCATTAGTGTCAGTTCACAGTTAAGTCTTTAGTTTACTTTCTGAGTTTAGTTCTCAGTTCAGATATTAGTTCAGTTCTTAGATCAGTTATTAGTTCAGTTCTCAGTTTAGCTCTAAGTTCAGATATGAGTTCTTAGTTAATTTTTAGTTTAGTGTAATGTTAATTTCTCTGTTTAGTTCTTTAGTTCTCAAGTTTTTCATAATTTTGGTTCTCTATTTAGTACTCAGTTTTGTCCTGTGTTCTGAATTTAGTTCTCATTTAGTTCAATTCTCAGTTTGGTTCTCATTAAAGTTCTAAGTTCAGTTCATAGTTTAGGTATCAGTTTTGTTCTCAGTTTAGTTCTCAGTCCAGTTCATTTTTTATTTCAGTTCTCAATTGAGCTTTCAGTTCAGTTATGAGTTCTTAGTTAATTTTTAGTTTAGTTTAAAGTTACATTCTCTGTTTAGTTCTCATTTTAGTTCTTAGATTTGTCCTCTGTTTAGTTTGAGTTTAGTTTTGAGTTTAGTTCTCTCTTAGTTTAATTCTCAGTTTGTTTCTCATTAAAGTTCTAAGTTCAGTTCATAGTTCAGGTCTCTGTACAGTTCTGTTTTAATTCTGTTTCAGCTAACTTCTCAGTTCAGTTCTCAGTTGTGCTATTCCAGGTCACTATCTGTGACATATGTGTGGCATTTAAATCCTTTCTCTAGTTTCTTAAAAATCAAAAACGTTCCCATTGCTTGATGCAAAACACATTCGAATGTTATATCATGTTGCTTGACATTTCTTATAAATGTTTAACAAAGTGAAAGGAAACCAAGCCACACCAAATTGTCGGAATATAAACTTAAACATAAAGAACTTTTTGACTTTTTAAATTAATTTTCAGCATTTAATAGTTTACGTTTCATGCCACTCAACACTCTATATTTCTAAGTAATGGGATACAACAAACAATTTTTATATGTTGTTTTTTGTTTTCTTTTTAGTCTTAAGGTTTCGAAGAAAGAATTATAGGCACCAACAGCTTGCACACATATAAATCTCAATGTCAAGCAACAATCTGAGCAATTTATCATTTTCTAACGAACAACACGCAGAGTTCGTACTAACAGGTTGCAACTGCAACTAGTTCAGGGAATAAAGAATGAAAAAAACTAACAAGAACATGATGAACATAGAAATAAGGAGGAACAAGATGCAGTTGTCTGGTTCTGGGGAAAAAGTCCAAGTAATGAAAGTTAAAAATTAGAACTTTAAAAAGAAAGTAATAGGGAAACAAACATATAGAAATTTTGGAGGAAGAAACATTAAACCATTAAAAACCTAAAAAACCTTAAAAATTATTAGCAACTTTTGCCAAAAAAAACCACTCCAAATATTATTGCTGTTGTAGCTGTAAGAGAACAGCATTTCGCAAACTATCAACAAGAAAACTGCTAAAAGGAATTATCATTTCTACACTCCAAAAGTCTCTAAACAATTGTTGCATGACATGATTTTATTGGGGGCAAAAAAAGAAATCGCATCCAACTAAAAAAGAAGCATGAAGTTACAAAGTAAAATGTCCTTTAAAACAAAACTTAATTTCTTAAAGTTTTTCTAACTGGAATTTTGCAAAACATGAAAATAAAAATCTCTTGGCTTATTTCATTAAAAATAAACAAGTAAGCATATGCTATATTCGGCTATGACGAATCTTCAATACGCTTTACCACAAAACGTTTTTTCTTAATTACAAAACAGTAACACTTAATGAGTCATAAAAGTAGTTTGACTTAGATTTTGATTTGATGCAAGAATATGTATACATTACGGGGTCTGAAATGACTTATTCTTAGTGTTTCACACGGAATGACAAATTAATATACATTCTTCAGCACTTGTGGTGGAAAACTTTTTTCACTCAAAGACCATCGAATGAAAAATATAAAGACAAAAGCAACAAGCACTATTCACGAAATTCTAAAGAAATTTTGAACGCCCTTTTTTGGGATAACACGCTAGATACAAATAAGTACAATGGGACATATTCAAACAATTTCCTAAAAGTTGATCTGTTGATAGTACAAGTCAGGAAAGTTATTCCCTTTTTTCAAATTTTTATTAAACAACCGTAAACTTATAAATTAATTTTCACATATTTATTAGATTCCGCCCCATTGTACATTGTGCACTTGGCTAACTAAAGTTAAAACTTTAAACTTAAAATCCCTACCAAATTGCAGGCAAAAGTTTGTCTGCTTATTAAAGCTGAATTATTTAAATGAAAAGAAAAACTGCAAAAAAATGAAAACCAACTCAGATCGTAAGAATAATTTTCAAATGGCGTCTCATGCAACTTTGGAATTGTTTTTTTTTTGTAAAGCACGACAACCAAAATTGTTTTGAAGTTTATTTTAGTTCATCTTAAGTATCGTTTCATTATTCTGTTTTTATTATTCAAGCCATTGTATTATTGTTGGCCCGAAACAAGAACAAAAACAACAGCAACATCTTAAAACTATAGACCCAACAATAGTACTACACGTGAAACACATAAAGATACTTTAGTGTGGCATCGTCATCATTATCATTGACTGCAACCAAAACAAAGCGTAACCATCACCATAGGTGGTTAATCACCAATTAAATTCAACATTGGTTAAATTTGTAAAATTCAAATGATTCCTTTTTTTCAACTCTTTTCGTGTTTATGTTATTTGTCACTTGTTACCTTAAACAAATGCTCTCCTTTGCACCTTCTTAATCTCTCGCTCACTCACTCACTCACACTGTACAATAACAGAGGCTTTGGAAAATTAAATGAGAAACATGACATTCTCAGAAGAAACTGAAGAACTACAACGTTAAGCCTGAAAAATCAATGTAATTTGTTATTCAAATTATTTTAAATGATCTTAAGTTGCAGATACAACAGATCATTAATTCAATGTGACTAATAAATCTTTAAAGAGCAAATGAAAAACATGGAGCAAATGAATTTTGGGGAGTAAAAAAAGAAATCCATTCGAATTCGTTGAAAATTAAAAAACGTATTAGAATCAAACAAGAACTTGTATTAGAACACGAACTAGAAGCAGAAAACGATTGAAAGCTAAAATATAAAGTAGAACCATAACGCAAATATGAACTAGAAATGATCTCAAACTGATTTGGAACTGGCCTGAAAACTGAAGTGAGAACTGAACTAAGAACGGAACTGAGAACTGAACTAAGTAAAAAAATGAGAACTGAACTCGAAATTGAAATAGGAATTGAACTCGGAACTAAACTGAGAACAGATTTGAGAACTGAACTAGGTATTGAGCTGAGAACTATAATGGGAAAATAACAAAACTAAGAACTTAACTGAGAACTGAACTTAGAACAAAACCAAGAACTGACGCAGAACTGAAAAAATGAACTGAGAAATGAACTGTGAACTGAACCAAGAACATAATCTAGAACAAGGCCTAGAACTGGACTCAGAATAGAACTGAGAATGAACTCAGAACAGAACTGAGAAACGAACTGAGAACTGAACTAAGAACTGAACTGAAAACTGAACAGAACTCAGAACTGAACTCAGAGCTGAACAGAGAACTGCATAAAAACTGAATATTGAACTGAAACAGAATCGAAAGAGAATTGAGCTAGAACACAATTGAAATTAGAATGGGAAACAAAAAATATTATCCTATTAAGTATTAATAGAAGATTTGAACTAGAACAGGACTCGAACAGTATTTGAGCCTGATCTTTAATTTGAACGGGGAAATGCACTTGAACTAAAAGGAACATTGAACTGAAAACTGAACTAAAAACTTAACTCAGAACTGAACTGAGTACTTAACTGAGAACTGAACTGAAACAGGACCAAACAAAAACTGAACGAGAACTGTACTGATTTTGGAATGAAAAACTGTGCAAAACTAAATTTGATCTTTATTTTGAACTAGAAGCTGAACTTGAACTAAAGAGGAAATTGAACTGAGAACTGAACTGAAAATTTAATTGAGAACTGAGCAAAGAATTAAACTGAATACCTACTGAGGTGCTTCAGTTAGAGTTTAAAATTGAATCGAATACTGTTCTTAGAACTAAACGTAGAATTTGAATAAATTAAAAATTGAACTTAGAGTTGAACGTGAATTCGGCTAGAACTGAATTGGAAACAAAACTAGAACGTGAACTAAAAAACTAACTAGAACCTTATCTAGAACTTCTAACCTCAATTAGAGTGTGAACTAACACCTGCATCAATAAATCTTACTAATATTGAATTAGAGCTGAACTGGAATTAAACTCAAGTAGAGTTTTAAACTCTCCCTTTTATAATTATTTGATTGGCAAACAACCAAACAAAACATTAACTTTAATCTAAAAACAACATCAATCAATTTGCATTTACCATGTAAATAGATTTAATAAAATTCTACTTGTCTTATTAATTGCATCTTAGTTTACCTTGAATTTGTGTAAATTTGTTTTTCAATTTCTCTTTTCATTTTCTATTTTCCAAAATCGAACGAAGGACTTAAAAGAAGAAAAAAAATTGCAAACCCAATTATCCAAAAAGTGTGTAAAGTTTATGTACAAAATTACACATGCTGCAAATATTTCATATCTCATGTTACCTTTAACACCAACAAAAAAAAAAACAACAACTATGACAACATCTTCAATCAGTGTGGCAAGTAGGAGAAACAAAACGTTACCTTGTAATGGAAATTATAACTAGAAGATGTACAAAAAGTAAACAATGTGTTGCAACATAAAATATTTCTATCAAACCAACAACCAGCCTGCCCCCTTTGGAAGAGTCATAGAGACAGACAATAAACAGCAGGGAAGTAGAGCTTTTAACGTCACCGCATTTCACGACCAATCAATTTAAACCGATGTTAATCTGATGGTATCATTTTTGTGCCCTCAAGTTAAAAATTCGTTTGATATTCCAACATCCTATTTCAATTTAAATGCAAAGCAACCACAGATATATACAACAACAGTAACAATGTAAAAAAAAACAGCGATTGGGATATTGAATGAAAAATAAATTTTCATTTCAGTATTCTATGTTTATGCCATAACGGTAAACTAGGCAGGTAACGTTTATGGTAAAAGGATCATTGTTTGGTTTGGTTGCCATCATTGGGGGGTGTTGTTGTATGATGCTTCAAATTTAGTCCAAAAGTTACAAACAATCACTACTACACTTTCTAATAGTTTTCACTAAAGAATAATGCTTGCAAGTTTGAAACATGAATCTCTAACACGAGGTGAGATGAAGTCAACCATACTTGTTATGTTTAGACTTTTTTGCAAAAAAAAAGTCCTTAAAACGAGACCCAGTTATAACAGTCAGCCAGCCGGCCAACAAGCTGTAAGTTTTGAGCATTAGATAAGTATCTTCCCCAATGGCCATTTATTAACTTTAGCCAGGAATATTAAAAATGTGTTAGCAAATTTGCTTGAAGTAGCACTACTTCTGTTCAACGTTTACCAATTGATAGAATATACCAACCGCCAGACAGACAATAGCATCGTTTAATTTTTCTCTATGTTTTTGGAAACTTTTCTTTTTTTCCCCAGTTTTGACGACTGTCAGTATTGCTAAAGTTTGTTGGAAGTTTACAAGGCACAGTGAGACACCAGGGTGTATTAAGCGAATTTAATTCTGGATTACAAATATAGAGAAATAAAGATTAATAGCAAATTTTTGATCATCGATCCATGATCAGTTCTCTATAAAAAATTTATTGATCATCAATTCACGATACATTTTTTATACGGAATTGTATTATTCACTTTCAATTTTCTATATCAATAATCCAGGATCACTTTGATATAGAAAATTGTGTTGATCGTTGATCTCCGAATTTTTTTTAAGAAAATAGTAGAGATCATCTGCTGTATTCATCGTCGCTTTTCTATAGAGAATTATGTTGATCATCGATCCATGAACAATGTTTTATAAAAAATTGTGCTGATCGTATCTATGATAAATTTTGTATAAAAAATTGTGTTGATCGTTGATCCACTATCAATTTTCAATAGAAAATTGTGTTGATCATTGTTCCACGATCAATTTTCTATAGAAAATTTTAATCGTCGATCTGCGATGAAATTTTCTATAGAAAATTTTAATCGTCGATCTGCGATGAAATTTTCTATAGAAAATTTGTATCGTCGATCTACGATGAAGTTTTCTATAGAAAATTTGTATCGTCCGATCTGTGATGAAATTTTCTAAAGAAAATTATATCGTCCGATCTGTGATGAAATTTTCTAAAGAAAATTGTATCGTCCGATCTGCGATGAAATTTTCTATAGCAAATTGTGTCGTCGATCTGTGATGAAATTTTCTAAAGAAAATTATATCGTCCGATCTGTGATGAAATTTTCTAAAGAAAATTATATCGTCCGATCTGTGATGAAATTTTCTAAAGAAAATTATATCGTCCGATCTGTGATGAAATTTTCTAAAGAAAATTATATCGTCCGATCTGTGATGAAATTTTCTAAAGAAAATTATATCGTCCGATCTGTGATGAAATTTTCTAAAGAAAATTATACCGTCCGATCTGTGATGAAATTTTCTAAAGAAAATTATATCGTCCGATCTGTGATGAAATTTTCGAAAGAAAATTATATCGTCCGATCTGTGATGAAATTTTCTAAAGAAAATTATATCGTCCGATCTGTGATGAAATTTTCTAAAGAAAATTATATCGTCCGATCTGTGATGAAATTTCCTAAAGAAAATTATATCGTCCGATCTGTGATGAAATTTTCTAAAGAAAATTATATCGTCCGATCTGTGATGAAATTTTCTAAAGAAAATTGTATCGTCCGATCTGCGATGAAATTTTCTATAGAAAATTGTATCGTCCGATCTGCGATGAAATTTTCTATAGAAAATTGTATCGTCCGATCTGCGATGAAATTTTCTATAGAAAATTTGTATCGTCCGATCTGTGATGAAATTTTCTATAGAAAATTTGTATCGTCCGATCTGCGATGAAATTTTCTATAGAAAATTTGTATCGTCCGATCTGCGATGAAATTTTCTATAGAAAATTTGTATCGTCCGATCTGCGATGAAATTTTCTATAGAAAATTTGTATCGTCCGATCTGCGATGAAATTTTCTATAGAAAATTTGTATCGTCCGATCTGCGATGAAATTTTCTATAGAAAATTTGTATCGTCCGATCTGCGATGAAATTTTCTATAGAAAATTTGTATCGTCCGATCTGTGATGAAATTTTCTAAAGAAAATTATATCGTCCGATCTCTGATGAAATTTTCTAAAGAAAATTATATCGTCCGATCGTGATGAAATTTTCTAAAGAAAATTATACGTCGATCTGTGATGAAATTTTCTAAAGAAAATTATATCGTCCGATCTGTGATGAAATTTTCTAAAGAAAATTATATCGTCCGATCTGTGATGAAATTTTCTATAGAAAATTAGTATCGTCGATCTGCGATGAAATTTTCTATAGAAAATTTGTATCGTCCGATCTCTGATGAAATTTTCTAAAGAAAATTTATATCGTCCGATCTGTGATGAAATTTTCTAAAGAAAATTATATCGTCCGATCTGTGATGAAATTTTCTAAAGAAAATTATATCGTCCGATCTGTGATGAAATTTCCTAAGAAAATTATATCGTCCGATCTGTGATGAAATTTCTAAAGAAAATTGTATCGTCCTATCTGCGATGAAATTTTCTATAGAAAATTGTATCGTTCGATCTGCGATGAAATTTTCTATAGAAAATTGTATCGTCCGATCTGCGATGAAATTTTCTATAGAAAATTTGTATCGTCCGATCTGCGATGAAATTTTCTATAGAAAATTTGTATCGTCCGATCTGCGATGAAATTTTCTATAAAAAATTTGTATCGTCCGATCTGCGATGAAATTTTCTATAGAAAATTTGTATCGTCCGATCTGCGATGAAATTTTCTATAGAAAATTGTATCGTCCGATTTGCGATGAAATTTTCTATAGAAAATTGTATCGTCCGATCTGCAATGGAATTTTCTATAGAAAATTTTATCGTCGATCTGCGAGGATTAGGAATCCGATATAACTTGGTTTATAATTATTTCCCACTGTTCATTTATGAAACAATACTTTCTTATGTGAACGTGTTTTTTTTTTCTTCTTTCAAATCTGTCTTCCTTCTTGTTATAGTTTTTTCCGATATCTTTTCACCAGTTAACGTCTTCTCTTTCTCATTTTGTAAACATTAGGAAAACGTATCATTCGATTTCGTTTTACATTTTTAAACATTTTGATGTTTGTTGCAGTTGGAGCAACAGAAAAGAATAGAGAACGACTTGTGGAGCAATAACTAAATGATGCCGATGGTTAATAAAGATTTGGGTTTGGAAGATGATTGTGGATGTTGCTGTTGTTGCTGGTGTAAAAATATCAAACAAAATTCTAATGTTGCTGTAGTTTTTGTAATTTAGGTCGTTTTTATTTTTGTGACTTGTAAACTGTATGTTTTTTTTTTTTTTGCTTTTTGGTGAAGAATTGTTTTTCCGAAAAAAATCAGATTTTGTGTAATTTTTGTTCTTTTCTAAACAAAAATTTTTACTTTTTTTTTTAATTTTTATCTAAATTGGATTTTGTTGGAGTTTTTCTTTTCTTGTGTTATGTTTAATTAATCGTTTATTTTTTTCTCCAGCGCATAAAAATAAAGACTTTATCACGAAATGACAATTGTTTAACATTTTGTTACCTAAAACTACCGCAACGGGTCTGAAGTTCCCAGTGTGTTTGTTCTTCTTGTTGTTAAGGTTAATTTATATTTGTAATTTTTCCCCTTATTTTTACCTTTCGAAAATGGATATGGATATTAGAAATTTACTTTTAAGTATGGGAATGTTTTTGAGAGATATGAAAAAATGTAAATTGTGCTGATAACGGTGGGAAGGAAAGGGTATCGGAGAAGGAGATGTTAGAATATTTAAAGTCTGACGTCTAATTTCTAGACCGTTCCTTTGTTGAACATCAAAAATATCCAGAATTTGCATGAAGGAAATGGAATATTAACAAAACTCTGCAACGGAATACGAACTAAAACCTAAGCTAAACTAGAAATGAATCTAAACATGGACTTGAACCAAAATCTGACTTAGAATCTAAACCGAAATCTAAACTAAAATGTGACTTAGAATTTATATTAAAATCTAATCTGTAATTGAAACTTAAAAAGAATCTGAACAAGAATCTAAATCCAAATCTGAGATAGAATCTGAATAAGATTCTGAACTAGAATTTGAACTGGTATTTGAACTAGAATCTGAAGTAAAATCATAAATCTTAACTAGAACCTAAACTAGAATATCTCAAGTACAATCTGAATTTGAATCTAAACTAGAAACCGAACTACGATCTTAACCAGGATCTGAAATAGAATTGAATTAGAATCTGAACTAAATTCTGAATTAAAATCTGTATTAAAATTTGAACAAGAATGAATCTGAACAAGGAACAGAACTAGAATCGAACTAGAACTGAAATAGAACTGAACTAGAACTAAACTAGAACCGATGTGGAACTGATGTAAAACTGAACTACAACTGACCAAGAAGTGAACTAGAACTGATGTAGAACTGAACTAGAACTGAACTGCAACTGATCAAGAACTGGAGTAGAACTGAAGTAGAACTGAACTAAAACTGCACCAGAACTGAACTAGAACTGAACTAGAACTAAACTAGAACTGATGTAGAACTGAACTGCAACTGATCAAGAACTGAACTAAAACTGAAGTAGCACTGAAGTAGAACTGAAACAGAACTAAACTAGAACTGATGTAGAACTAAACTAGAACTGAACTAAGACTGAACTAGAACTGAACTAGAACTATACTGGAACTGATGTAGAAATGAACTGCAACTGATCAAGAACTGAAGTAGAACTGAAGTAGAACTGACATAGAACTGAACTAGAAACTAGAACTGATGTAGAACTGAACTAGAACTGAAGTAGAACTGACGTAGAACTGAACTAGTACTAATTTAGAACTGATGTAGAACTGAACTGCAACTGATCCAGAACTGAACTGGAACTGCAGTAGAATTGAACTACAACTATTTTTCATTCAAAGGCCACATTTCTGCTCTTCGTATTCTCCACCACTTTCCAATCTCCCCTTTAGATTCTTATGTTTACTTTTACCATATTCCAAATTCTATAGGTGCTTACTTAAATATGTATGAGTTTTTTCGTTGTTGCTGTTGTTGAATTTTGTTTTCAAATTTATTTTTTCAGATAATCAAAGATGTAGATTAAATATCAATTCATGAAATGTTGACTCAAAAACCCCATTACCATCATCATTTAACGTTATTTCCCTTTTTTTCTTCTCTCTCCCATCTCCTGCATTTAATTTTTTTATTTTTTCAATTTGGAATAAATTTACACAAAATATTAGTGGAAAATAATTTATGCAGATTATTGTGATTAGAACTAAAAGGTTGTGGTATTTGTAATGGAAAAATATTATATGTTTACTCAATACCTTTAAGGTATTATGGATTAATGTGAATTATGGCTTAAATATATACAGTTTTTTGGTATAAAATTAATTTGCAAATTTTTTTTGTAATCGTTGTAAAAGCGATTTTACCACGATAAGCAGTTTTTATTGATTGAAGGGAAATTTTGATTTTTAGAGAAATAAATTTATTTGACAAAATTGTAAAATTCCAAAACTCATATGGGAAAATATTTTGAAATTATTTTTTAAATACTTGAAATTGGGGAAAATATTAAAAATTACTAATTTTAAAGGGAAAGAGTGAATTTAGCGAAAATTTAATCTTTTAGTGAAAATTTGGTCTTTTGGTGACAACATCAATTTTAGAGTTAATAAGTCGGCTAAGCCAACCATTTAATACCTACACCACCTTATTGATTGTAAATGTCTTCTATGAAAACTTATAAACAACCCTCGTATAATTTGCTGTGCTTATTATTCTTATATGAGTAATATATTATTATGATAATGTCGTTTATGTGAAATTTCTACGTTTTAAAGGGATTTTCTCTGTAGAGTTATATGGGAATTAAAAAAATTTGGACCGACCCTCGTTTAATTTTGCACAGCGGCTTTGGATTATATTTTCTTTTATTTAACTAAATACTTTTACAATAACCACGTATATGTGCGATTTATGAGTTTCAAAATGAAATTTGGAAGGATGGTTGTATGGGACCTATAAGAAATAATGGATCAATCCTCGTACAATTTACTATATCATTTTAGAATGTAATAAGACTTAGGTTTGCTAAATTTGTTTAAAATCGTTTTATATTTAAGAGTTTTATGGGTTAAAAAATCTATTACGGGGGGACATTTGTATGGAACCTATATGAAGTACACCACCTATGGTGGTGTAGGGTACAAAAATGTGATTTACTTAAGTAAATAAATGATTATGCTCAACGACCATTTGCATTTGCGGGAAGAAAAAACAGTGCTTTTACCACTTTAAGTAAACAATAACTTCTTGAGTCGATTAACCATGCCCGTCTGTATATATAGAAATGAATCTGTGTTTGATCCCCATACACCCGACACATAGGATATAAAATTTCAATAAGACCAGGAGGATAGGTACCCGAATTTGGTTCCAATAACTTTTTATAGGAACTATTTCACAAGATAAAATTTTTAGCGGTTCGAATCAGGGAGAGTGGTGGCCCCCATACGAAGCAAATTTTGAACATCAAATATCTAAAGAAGTATAATATAATTTTCAAATTTGGACACAATAATTTTTTCAAGTAACTGTTTTACTGGACAAAATGAAGGGCGGATATGATCATGGGGGGAGGTATCCCCATATTATCGAATATCTCAAAATTGACTTCATACCCTTTCTCAACCATTTGTTTTACTAATCAAAATATAGAACGGGTAAGATCAAGGGGAACAGTGCTACCATACAAAGCAAATATTAATTATCAAAGACCTAAAGAACTGTAAAAGCGGGAGTATTAACATTTTTTCCAATTACTTTCCTAAGGATAGGATGACAAGACGGATAGAACAAGGGGGAAAGATCCCTCCATTCAAAGCAGATAATTATTATCAAATATCTAAAGATCTATAACAGCGAGAGTTCTCATATTTGGTCCCAATCACTTCTTCAAGGAAATATTTTAGTAAACTAAATGTAGAACCGATAGGACCAGGGGAGGAATACCCTCCATACAAAGGTAATAATTATTATTGAATATCTAAACAACTATAATAGCGAACATTCTAGCAGTTCCAACCAGTTTTACTGGAAAAAATGAATACGATGCAAATATTAAATAAAAGTTTAGAACGTACAGGGCCAGGGGTATTTGGCAAAATGTTCATTATATATAACTTTTAATACTCCTGGACTGAGGAGAATGTTTGTGTAGCTAAGCGCTACGAGTAAAGGCTAATTTATGTTAAAAATTTAATTTTCTTGTCAGAGATTACGTTTTTGTCAAAAATTAAATTTAATTCAAAAATTTTATTTTTTATAAAAAATTATATTTTACTTAAAATTGCATTTTTGTAAAAAATGTGCATTTTCAAGAATTGCATTTTTTCAGGAATTATATTTTTTATAATTTTAATTATAATTATATTTTTAATTTTTCCAAAATTTAATTTTTCTCAAAACACTGTATTTTTGTAAAAATTTTAGTTAAAATTGTATTTTTGACAAAAACTGTGTAAATAAATAAATTTCTTAAAAGTGCATTTTTACCAAAAATTAAAAATTAATTTTAAGTGCAAAAAATACTTTAGAAGATTTTATTGAAAACGTGATTAAATCTCGTTGCCATAACTTTTTATTGCAATTCTTTTATTTTCTACAAAACTTGCTTTTTGCCCTTATCTCCTTTTCTTATTCAATAAATTTTCACAAATTACTCTAATTAGCTACTAAATATCAAGTCAAATCTTAAAATCAGATCTTGGAAAAAAACGCTAAAGAAAATAATAATGAGAACATGAAAGCGAACTAAATCAATTGTTTGCTTGCCATTGCAAAATTGCAATACAAACAAAAATTGAACTTGTTGCAACACAACCGAAAAAAAACTCTTTAAATTTTATTTAAATTTCAATAAAAGAATGAAACTTGAAAAAGACCTTTTTGTAGCAAAAATACAAATCACATTGAATGGATCATTTGATAAGATCACGAAGACATTGTTTTGCGAAATGAAAACAACGAGTTTTAAATAAAATCGATTGATATCAGTTGTTGCATCTTAAGGTTGCAACAACGAAAAGGTAAATCAAGTAAGAATGTTATATTTGACTATGACGACTTTTCAATGCCCTCCAACACAAATGTGTATTACATCACGCACATACATACAATCACAGACGTGAATGTAAAGTTAAAGTTTTTCTTACCGCTTTTGATAACTTTTGCAATGGCAAAATTTCATTCTAATTTGTCGATCTGTAATTGACAATTTTACGAATATTTTTGTTGCATGACCTTAGGAGTTGCCTCAGATATCGGTCTTTATCTTTAAGTGTAATGCACCGATTTTGCTGGTTTTAATAGGAAACTTTTCAAGACTTAAAAAATACTAAGGCCAAATTTCATTGAACTCTGTCAGTTATGGCGGATGTCAGCGTGACAAAAATAGACAGACAAAAAAACAAAGGGACAGATGAATAGACAGACAGACGGACATAGCTAAATCGATTAATTCAAGAATATATATACATTAAGCAATCTAAGATAATTCCTTCTTAGCGTTACTTACGAAATGACAAAGTTTATATTCCTTTGGTGGAGGGTATAAAAATGATGATAATGAATGATGGTGGGCATGAGGTGAAACAAAAGAACATTATTGTATTTAAGTGAAAAAAGAAGACTGAAATATTAAGTTTTTTCCATTAAAACAATTTAAACTTATTTATATTTTTATATTTGTTTGACTCTGTGTTTTTTGGAGTTTTTGTGGTTTTAATATAAATTTTTGTTTTGTTGCTGTTGTTGTTGCTATTGTGTGGCATATGCGCCCAAGCAGAACAAAAGAACAAGAAAAATCTGTTCTTGTAGTTACACCAACAGTTCAAATGTAAAGATGAAAAATTTATGCAGAAATGGACTAAAGTAAAAAATGGTAGAAGGAAGATGAAGAATTCTCAGGGCCTTAAGAAAAGTTAAGAAAAAATTTGTTTCAAACTATTTTTTTTTATCGTCCAACCAACGACAGCACAGTATTACAAATAAAAATCGAAATGAAAATAAATCTGTATGATCTGGTTAGTCCGATTTTGCGTTACACAAAAGCTTATAAAGTAACCTTTTAGAAAAGTATAAAAACGTTTATGTTACTTTAGACAATTTGTTGATAACTCAAAAATAGTGTATCAATTTTTTTTTCGAAAAAAAGAAATCGAGATCCTGTACAACGACTTTCGTTAGGTTCACAATGTTCAAACTCGAAATTCATACTCGCCTACACTTCTACTATGAAATTCCACTCTTTACAATTGAAATATCATTAGAGAGCTAAAATTTTTCTTCACGAAATACAACATTCTAAATTTCCAAACAAACATCCTGCATTAGTACTATGACAAATGATCTAAAGTTTATTCGGGAACTTCTTTTATTTGGAATAAAACAAAATGTTTAGCTAAGTGGGTTAAAAAGAGTGGACCATTTAAGATCCAATGCCGGTGACATAGATAATGTTTCAATGATTACACTATTGCTCTGTCTTCCTTATCATCAGTGACACCATTTCAATTCAGATAAAGCTACAGAGGAGTGTATTTAATGAGGACGTTTTCGTCCTCCTAAATTAAGAAATATTATGGCATTCCCCTCTTCTGGGTTGCCCCATAATATTATTGTAATTTTATCAAATATTTTGGTATCCCACAGTGCTTTGTAAGATGGTGTCCTTTGCTTGTTTTCCAGTACGTGAAAAGGAAAGAAATTGGTTTTCCAACTAGTTTCTATATACCCTCCACCTAAATAACCATATTGTAGTTTGATTGCATTATTATCTGCAAAAAGTTTCGTTTGACCACGAGCGATGGTTTCGTATTTCGTACAGTTGTTTCTAAAATGTTACATTGGTATTCTTGATCGTCGATCGATTGATTTTCTATAGAAAATCCTGATCATCGATCGATTGATTTTCTATAGAAAATCTTGATCATCGATCGATTGATTTTCTATAGAAAATCTTGATCATCGATCGATTGATTTTCTATAGAAAATCTTGATCATCGATCGATTGATTTTCTATAGAAAATCTTGATCATCGATCGATTGATTTTCTATAGAAAATCTTGATCATCGATCGATTGATTTTCTATAGAAAATCTTGATCATCGATCGATTGATTTTCTATAGAAAATCTTGATCATCGATCGATTGATTTTCTATAGAAAATCTTGATCATCGATCGATTGATTTTCTATAGAAAATCTTGATCATCGATCGATTGATTTTCTATAGAAAATCTTGATCATCGATCGATTGATTTTCTATAGAAAATCTTGATCATCGATCGATTGATTTCTATAGAAAATCTTGATCATCGATCGATTGATTTTCTATAGAAAATCTTGATCATCGATCGATTGATTTTCTATAGAAAATCTTGATCATCGATCGATTGATTTTCTATAGAAAATCTTGATCATCGATCGATTGATTTTCTATAGAAAATCTTGATCATCGATCGATTGATTTTCTATAGAAAATCTTGATCATCGATCGATTGATTTTCTATAGAAAATCTTGATCATCGATCGATTGATTTTCTATAGAAAATCTTGATCATCGATCGATTGATTTTCTATAGAAAATCTTGATCATCGATCGATTGATTTTCTATAGAAAATCTTGATCATCGATCGATTGATTTTCTATAGAAAATCTTGATCATCGATCGATTATTTCTATAGAAAATCTTGACCATCGATCGAATTGATGTTATATAGAAAATCTTGACCATCGATCGATTGATGTTCTATAGAAAATCTTGATCATCGATCGATTGATTTTCTATAGAAAATCTTGAATCATCGATCGATTGATTTTCTATAGAAAATCTTGATCATCGATCGATTGATTTTCTATAGAAATCTTGATCATCGATCGATTGATTTTCTATAGAAAATCTTGATCATCGATCGATTGATTTTCTATAGAAAATCTTGATCATCGATCGATTGATTTTCTATAGAAAATCTTGATCATCGATCGATTGAT
Source organism: Cochliomyia hominivorax (assembly GCA_004302925.2). NCBI lineage: Eukaryota > Metazoa > Arthropoda > Insecta > Diptera > Calliphoridae > Cochliomyia > Cochliomyia hominivorax. The sequence goes on along the minus strand of PYHX02000413.1, from coordinate 84,202,779 downwards.
TTTCTATAGAAAATCTTGATCATCGATCGATTGATTTTCTATAGAAAATCTTGATCATCGATCGGATTGATGTTCTATAGAAAATTCTTGATCATCCGATGGGGGGAGGCGATGACTGTTCTATAGAAAATCTTCGATCATCGATCGATGATGTTCTATAGAAAATCTTGATCCATCGATCGATTGATTTCCTATGAGAAAATCTTGATCATCGATCGTATTGATTTCTATAGAAAATCTTGTATCATCGATCGACTGATTCTCTATAGAAAATCTTGATCATCGATCGGATTGATTTCTATCAGAAAATCTTGATCATCGATCGAATTGATTTCTTATAGAAATCTTGCATCATCCGATCGATTTGGATTTTCTGATCAGAAAATCTTGATCATCGATCGATTGATTTTCTATAGGAAAATCTTGATCATCGATCGATCTTCTATAGAAAATCTTGACCATCGATCGATTGATGTTATATAGAAAAACCTTGACCATTCGATCGATTGATGTTATATAGAAAAGCTTGATCATGCGATCGATTGATTTCTATAGAAAATCTTGATCATCAATCGATTGATTTTCTATAGAAAATCTTGATCATCCATCGATTGATTTTCTATAGAAAATCTTGATCATCAATCGATTGATTTTCTATAGAAAATCTTGATCATCCGATCGATTGATTTTCTATAGAAAATCTTGATCATCGATCGATTGATTTTCTATAGAAAATCTTGATCATCGATCGATTGATTTTCTATAGAAAATCTAGATCATCGATCGATTGATTTTCTATAGAAAATCTAGATCATCGATCGATTGATTTTCTATAGAAAATCTTGATCATCGATCGATTGATTTCTATAGAAAATCTTGATCATCGATCGATTGATTTTCTATAGAAAATCTTGATCATCGATCGATTGATTTTCTATAGAAAAATCTTGATCATCGATCGATTGATTTTCTATAGAAATCTTGATCATCGATCGATTGATTTTCTATAGAAAATCTTGATCATCGATCGATTGATTTTCTATAGAAAATCTTGATCATCGATCGATTGATTTTCTATAGAAAATCTTGATCATCGATCGATTGATTTTCTATAGAAAATCTTGATCATCGATCGATTGATTTTCTATAGAAAATCTTGATCATCGATCGATTGATTTTCTATAGAAAATCTTGATCATCGATCAATTGATTTTCTATAGAAAATCTTGATCATCGATCAATTGATTTTCTATAGAAAATCTTGATCATCGATCAATTGATTTTCTATAGAAAATCTTGATCATCGATCAATTGATTTTCTATAGAAAATCTTGATCATCGATCAATTGATTTTCTATAGAAAATCTTGATCATCGATCAATTGATTTTCTATAGAAAATCTTGATCATCGATCAATTGATTTTCTATAGAAAATCTTGATCATCGATCAATTGATTTTCTATAGAAAATCTTGATCATCGATCAATTGATTTTCTATAGAAAATCTTGATCATCGATCGATTTCTATAGAAAATCTTGATCATCGATCGATTGGTGTTATATAGAAAATCTTGATCATCGATCGATTGATTTTCTATAGAACATGATCAGTTTCATTCAGAATTGAGGATGGTTTTTCTCACAAAGTATGGGATTCGAAGGCTGGACAACAGATATTTCCTTATTCTAAAAATGCTTTCTAAGCTTTTTCAGTATATCACCTTAGTTCCTTAATTTTTATTCTACTTTCTACACTCTCGCTTTCTCAATTCGTAACTTTTCAGGTAACACAATGGGATCTTTAGGACCGAAGTGAACAATATCTACAGCTTTTCCGGAATCATCAATAAGAATTTTTATTTTCATCCCTACGACATCACTTATAGATCAGATCTCGTTTTTCAGAGAAATGAAGAGGGGCATATAAGTTTTCAACTCCAATTTAGACGATTTTAAGAAAAACATGCTCTCCTTAATTAGCGCCCTTTTTAACTCTCTTCACATCCCTCTTTAAAAACTGCATGGCATAAAGTTTATTTAACATTTCTCATTCGCATTGTCGTTGTTGTTGTCATCATCTCATTGATCTTAACAACAAAACACGACCAGTCAGTAGTTATTGTTGATGTTGTTGTTGTTTTCATATTCGTTAAAGGAAATAAATTACAAATGAATGAATGCATTTGAACTTAGGACAAAACTCCTAATGATCTTCCTCTTTCTCCTCAAACTGAAAAAAACACTCCAAATCTCAACTTATAAACTATTTTATCGAGTTTATTTATGTGTGTGTGTGTGAACGAAAGATTTTTGTTCTTTCAACGGGGAATTGCATGAATTTACAGTCACCACAATAAACTTTGTTAAAAGAAACTGTGTGATGTATAGTTTTTAGTTTAAGGAGCCTATGTATTCCAAAGTACATTGGGTATTTTTATAATAATAAAATATATTTCTTTTTTTCCCCAGTTTAGAAGTTCTTTTCATATGGTTTCCAATTCATGCACATGATGTACTTAAACGTACTTCTTTTGAACTCTTTTATTATACCCTCCACCACTGCAAGTGGTGAAGAGGATATATTAACTTTGTCATTCCGTGTGTAACACCTAAGAAGGAATCTTCTCAGATCCCATAATCTTGCATCAAATCCAAATTAGAGTCGATTAAGCTATGTCCATCTGTCTGTCTGTCTGTCTGTTGTTGTCACATTCAGAATAAATGGCAGAGCTCAACGAAATTTGACCCCAATATTTGTTATAGTCCTGTAAAGTTTCCTTAGTTATCAAAATCGGTTCAGTAGAAAATCGCATATCTACTGTATACTTTTGTGACTGAATATCTGCATGTGTATATACGAAAAACATCATATTTCTTCACACGCATTATGATGAAAGGTATTGAAAATTCGTTATAGCCAAAGACAGCATTCATATTTGTGTTTTATTTTTACTTTTTGCAAAAAATAAACTTTTATTCTTATATTCAATTTTACGTATTTCAAATGCAAACAAAAACCTAACGAAACAACATATAAAAAATTGGAAAAAAAAGAAAAAAGTTGGAGAACAAAAAAGAAAGAAAAAAACCTATTGGTTTGTGTCCTTTGTCATCATCTAGTTGATGGTGATTTTTCTTCCATGAATCTTCTGTATTTGATAATAACATTTATAGGAGAACTATAACAATGGCCTGAAAAGCATAATGTGAACTTCAAGTTAAATAAATAGTATAACTCGTACATATTTTACTCCATCTCTCTGTATTCATACGTTTTGTGAGGCTTCTGCCTGCATTTAGTTTAACCAGAGTCAAACCAATATAATCAGGCTTTAGGAAGGAAAAAATATAAAAATTGAGTTTGAAACATGTTTTATATGGTCTATATGTTTTAAATTAATAAACAGTTGGGTTCAAAAAAATAGTTGAAGTTTAAAATATAATTCAAGAAAACACTTCTATCACTCTTCATTCAGTATTTAAATGACAAAATTACTCCATAAAACCACTAAAGGGAAATGGCACCGACAGCTGAGTATTTTTTGTCTTGTGGTAACATTCTTATGCCTAAAATAATTGTTGAATAAATCTTGGTCACATTATTTGCTGTTGTCCTGAGCAGTTTTCTATTTAAAACCATCTAAATCGATTCAATAGCAAAAATTTTAAAGCCGAGAGAAGAACTCTTCTAAATATTTCAACAAAGCGCATCTGGATTAAAACATCATTTTTCCATAACATTAAACTATATATATTTCATCACCGTTAAATAATCAATATCGGATCAAGAGAAAAAAGTTATAGGCGAATATATAAAAAATTTTGATACATTCCAAAATCGGTGTGTCGCATAGGTTGCAAGTTTCATATTTATCTTGATAAAAAAACCCACAAAACCTAACTCACAGGAAATTTCACAAATCACAATGTGTATTCAAATAATTGCATGCAACGTAGATCTTGCAAAATCTTCCTGGCCCTATACGTTCCGAAATTTTCCAATAAAACCATTTCAGAGGTGGAATAGTTCTTTAGATATTCGATAATTAATAATTGATTTATATTGGGTCGGATCACCTTTTTTCTTTGTATGGCCTAGAAAATAATAAGGGACTAAATTTATGAACTCTAGATGCAAAAGTACAATGGATTGGAAAGAATTTTCAAGTGAAAATAATTGGAACCAAATTTCAAAATTCTCACTGTTATATTCCTTAAGATATATGATAATCAATATATGTTTTGTATGGGAGGTATCTCTCCCTTGAGAAAGTGGTTAGGACCAAATTTGAGAACTGTCGCAGTTATAATTCTTTAGGTATTCAATAATCAATGTCTGCTTTGTATCGGGATACTCCTACCCCTTCTTTCTATCGAACTTTTTATAACTTGGAAGTACTCTGTGAAGGTTAAGGTGAAATCGGTCCAGTAATCCCAAATAATCAAAATAAAATTCCAAAAAGATATGTTGGTGAAGCGTATTAAAGTTTCGGCATAGTCGAGGGTGTGGTATTGTTATTTGTTGAAGTAACGTAAATCCTGACCAGCCAGTTAGCCAATTGTCAATGCCTAGACTGATTATCCATGAAGCGAGCTTAATGTTTTGTATTTAATGGGCTTTTTATGTTATAAACTGCAGAAATTGGTTCAGAATACTACAAAGGAGCTCTATCGAAGACAAAAAATTTGTTAAAAGAGAGATCAATGGGACACAACTTGAATATTCAACCTGACACCATTATCTTCCAATGTTTTCAGGTCTGTTGCAGGACTAATCAAAAAGTACTTAAAAAGTGTTGTATGAGTAGTTTCGGTACACCCTCATAATAACCCAGTCCATACTCCTCCTGCCTTTAGCAGAATAAGCTTAATTTGCGACCAAGGAATGCTTTGTCGAGTGTACACACATCTTGTGTTTTATTTCAAATCTCCGATAAAATAGAGGCTGCCATTTTAATTCATTTAATAAATTGCAATAAATGTGATGGCAATTGAATAAAGGGAAATGTCTATTTGGTAAAACATAGAGTAGATTTAATATATCACATTTTAAGACTCTGTGAAAAAACCTGGTGCATAAAAGCTCTTTGCATTGGCGTTCAAGTTGCAACTATTCAGTACAAGAGAAGATCGATATAAAATGAAAGAAGGAACTTACTCGAATTCCGATAGAAGTTAAGGCAGATTCAATGTATCATATTCTTAGGCTCTGCAAAGCAACTTGTCGCATAAATGCTCTATATATGGATATTCAAAGAAGGAATAAAAACAACACTAATTCGAATATTAAATATGTATTCTATATCATTTTAAACTTTTCTTATATTCAACGTAGATATCGAATGCGCCACTTCAAGAAAATAAGCCTGATGAGTTCTGGAGATCCGAATCGGATACGGGCGCTAAAGTAGGACTGTCTATTGACATTCAAAAAGAGCAAAATGCTAGGTAAAGAGTTGACTTAAATCATGAAATAAACCTAAACCAAAATGAGAAGGAGTCTATATAGCTCTACACACTTCTCTTCCAAAAAAAACTTTAGTTCAAGTGACAAAGAAGATATAAGCACATAAGGGTATCAAGCATTTCCATTTTATTAACGAAAAGTGGAAGGCTGACCTACTATCAGGGACCGAAAGTTTGCGAGATTGATTCCTTCGTGTGTAAAAAATGGAGCATGCCAAATTTTTAGGGGTATAGCAGCCATCCTATATTCACTCATGATATGTGCGATTAGTCTGTTCCTGAGCCTGTATGATTAAATGAGTATTCGGACCAAAGAATTATTGATTAATTAGCAAACCATAACATTGAATCGATCATAGTTCTGTAAATCAGTCCAACGGAGCATGTAAAAACTAAAACGGCAAAGGTAGATTAATGAGCGGTATATATAAGAACCCCAGCAGAATTCTTATATAAGTGTATATAAGAAATCTGCTGGGTTCCTAAATCTGTAATTCTGATATTCTAGAAATTTTTTTATCTGTCTACGTGTATTTAAATCTAAAACCATATATAATTTCATTATGGGATTAACATGACAATTAACCCTATTGATTGATGCCGCATTGGTTACTTCATTATAAGGCGGATTAATGACATTATTGAATAGAAGTGTACTGGTATGAACAAGACACCAAATATAAATCTTATTTATATAAAATTTATATTTTGTTTAGAGAAGGCTTATTGACATCAAGATTCAGAAAGCACTCAAGCCGAACTTCACCGATTATGCTATTTTTCTCTTCTCTACTGCTTATGTTTGCATTCATTTCATTTAGTTCTTTATTTATATATTTTTATATTTATATTTTCTTATTCCAGTTGATATCAGTTCCAAATACATATTTTTTTGTAAACAACTTAAATATGTTCAATTCTGAATTTTCTTTCAGTATTCACAACAATATTCTATATCTTGTGAGTTTGTATATTCTATATCTTGTGAGTTTGTTTTTTACCCTCCACCATCACAAGGTCTAATAAGGGTATATTAACTTTATCATTCCGTGTGTAACGTCAAGAAGGATTCTTCCAAGACCCAATAAAGTATATATATTCTCGCAACAAATCAAAATCTGAGTCAATTTAACTATGTCCATCTGTCAGTCTGAATGGAAGCAATCTCAGGCCTAGAAAAATTATCCCAAATTTTCGGCCGTTATCTGAGACAACTTTAAAATTTCGGAAAAAGGACTTTTATAAATTTTTGAACAACTGGATTTAAACAGAAGTTTAACTAAAATGTAAAGTTTGTTATTATCGTACGAAAACTCATCAAAATCCGATAAATAATTACAATTATAAACTGAAATATGCAAAGTTTTTATATACCGCAAAATCTGTGTAATTTTCTGAAATTTGCTATATATATTTATTTTGATACAATAGTAAGCCCAAAGAAACCAGGCTGTGCTGCGGTCGTTATTTGACGTAGATTCCATAAAAGACTCTTTTCCGGAATATGGTTTATTGCTTATAAAACTCTTCTAATATGAAACGATTTTATTTGGTACAATTAATTTCCTAACCGTCTTTTATATACGTTATTAATTTTATACTTCTTGTTTATAATTATCTTTAGTATATATTATTAATGTGATCAACATCTGTCCATATTTTTCTATTGCTTCTATACAACGCACCTTACCGGAAAACGGGGTTCAGCTTATAAAACTCCAACATAAACTCCATTAAAATTCTCAACAATTATTTTTCAGTCTTCAATTAATGTTATTAATCTGATTTTGCTATAGCTCTCACATACGTAGCTACCTTCCTTTTGATCACCCTACATTTTTTAATTTAAATGGGCCATTAAAATCTATAACTCGATACCAATATTTGTAGGTCATTCCAAGAATATGTTGCCATATTTCACTGTAGTTTTTACACGGACCTTTTCTCGTAAACGGCGTTTAAGCTTGCATAATGTAAGAGATGGAGGGTATTTTAAATTCGGCACATCCGAAAATTTCCTACTTGTGTTTTCTTTTCTTTATTTTTTTGCGAAGAAAATAATGTCGTCTTGAATAGAATAATTTTTTTGTTTGTATGTAAAAGTGAATATTTCATTTGTTTATTTGTATGTGAAAGAACATCGATAGATGGGTATTGATAAGAGATATCAGGACAATACAATGAGTTCTCTTTTTTTTCGTAAATAAAATTAACTACAAACAAAACAACCTAAACTAAGAAAAGAAGGGCACTAACGTTGATTGCATTCCAAATGAGATGGCGTAATGTTAATGTTGTTGTTTTTTTTTTTTAATTTTTTAATGTAAAATACACAAAAGAACATGTAAAATTAAGCAAAATTTAATACAAATAAAAAAAAATTTGAATCAAATTGTTAAGCAATCGAGAGGCTGCTGGTTTGCCAACGTGCATTTTCTATTCCATTTAAATAAATTTTTATTTAGTAAATTATATGGGTTTGGGAATAGAATGTTATTAAAATAGAGACGACTGTCTTCCGTTTGCCAGTCAGCTAGTCAGCCATTTTGGTATGGGTAATACTTCAGGGAATATTTAGAGATTGAAATGGACATTATCTAGAAAATACAAATTAGCATTGACTTAATAGAAATTGTACTCATTTTCAATTTATCTATAAAGAAATTTGAATAATTTTATTGGTCTTGCCAAAAAGGTTCAAAGGCAAATTACGATTCCTACAATGTCGTCTATAAAACAGATTGTTTTGTAATTGTGATGATTTTAGAGAAGATAGAAAAGAAGAAAGAGAATTTATAATTTAAATAAAATAAATAAAATTTAAAATTTCCGGGTTGATGTTAAACAAACAATATTCCAAACATAAGGCACATTTCATGAAAGTCACTAAAATAGTCTTTAAATATGTATAGAACTAAAGAGAGACACAACGAAAACTAAATTAGAACAGAAAAAGAAATGAACTAGAAAATGAAGTACAACCTAAACTGAAATGTTAAATACAACCCGAACTACAAACTAGAACCAGTGACAGAACTATAAGCTTAACCACAAGCTGAACAAGAATATATATTAAAAGGTGAATTAGAAGCTGACCTAAGAGCAAAATTATGAGCTAAATTTGAAAAAGAACTGGAAGCTGACTCAAATCTGAAATAGAAGTTGAGAATCTAGAATCTAAACTAGAACTGAACTGAACTTGAACTAGAACTTACCTGGAACTTTACTAGAATTAGAACGGAAGTAGAACTGAACTTGAACTAGAAATGAACTAGAACTGAGCTAGAACTGAACTGAGCTAGAACTGAACTGAGAACAGAAGTAGAACTGAACTGAGAACAGAACTAGAACTGAACTGAAAACAGAACTAGAACTAAACTAGAACTGAACCAGAACTGAACTAGAACTGAACTGAACTAGAATTGAACTGCTACTGAAATAGAACTGAACTAAAATCTGAACTAGATTCTAAGCTGGAATCTGAAGTAGAACTGAAGTAGATGCTGAACTGGATGCTGATCTAAAAGCTTAACTTGAAGCTGAACTAAAACCTGAACTAGAAGCTGAACTAGAGTCTGAATTAAAATTTAACTTAAATTTTAATTAGAAGCTGAACTAAAACTAACGTCGAAGTGAAAACAAATTAAACTAGAACGGAACCAGTAGCTTAAATGGACTTGATTATTGACGTAACAATACCCATAGAGGGCTGGAAGAATCCAGTTATTGTATTATCTCTAGTTTAATTTATAAACTTTTAATTTGACACTTAATTTCGAATTTTCCTTTCCAATACTTTTTATTGTCTTTCAATTTCAAATCAATTTTTTTCTTAATTTTTTTCTAAACAAAAGTGAACTGGAATCAAACAATTTATATGATTCCATTCAACTGCATTATTGACAGATTTATGAAAACTATTGTAAACTTTTATGTTTCTTGATTTTTCCCTTCTTTTATATTTCCAATTCCTGAAATATGAAAAAAGTTATAAAATTTTAAAAACTTACATTTTTTTCTATTTTCCAGTTCATCATCATCATCGTCATCATGCATAACAATTCAAATAGAAAATTTTTATATAAAAATTCTTTTTATTCTCTTCTGTTTCTTCTACTGAGATAACTTTTTGTCTTTCTTACAAATTGTTATGAAAATGATGTCAAGGAAAAGAATACAGAAATAAAAAAATTTGTAAAGAAAAACTCGGAAAAATTCAGAAATTATTACTGTTAAAAGAAAAATCTCAACAAAAATTTTAAGGAAATAAACTAGAAAAAGTTTGAGCAAAAATCAAATGTCATTTACAGTAAAAATGACACATGTAGAGAAGTTTGCCTTTCTACTGAAATGGCTATTTGCTCCAGCAAAATAGAAATAGTTAGAATTCTATATTCGGCTAAGCCGAATCTTAAATATCCTCAATCACTAATATTGCGAGAAAATCAGCATGAGTTGAAGATATTCCAATACCCATAAAATTAGTTACAATACTGAAAACATTTAGATAAATATCAAAATTTCGATAGGATTGGCCCATATTTGAAAAGCCTACAACAGTAGTACAGGAAGTGGTATATTGGGCCAAATATAGCCCAATAACTGCCAGATTAAATATTAAGGACCTTTAAAAAATACATTAGTAACAAATTTCAATAAAACTGGAAAAGCCTTTTCTTGGAAGTGGCCTTAAATGGGAACTATAGCAATTTATGCCCCGATATCCGTAACTAAAGTAACATATATTTAAGACAGATAGATCAATAGTTGTACCGATTTTCAACAGAATTGTTTCATGTTTACAAGTCTAAACAGTTTTTTTTTCCGAGAGCAAGAATATATGAAAATATGGACCGATATTTGCTCTGAAAGTAAGAAATATTAGAAATATAAAATTAGAAAAATAAAAGTAAACATAATATTACGGTAGGTCCTTAGTTTTATGTGTTCATTACTGTTTTCCGGGAAGAGGTCTTATGTGAGAGCTATAGAAAAATATGAACCGAGATTAACCAAATAAATAACTTATTAAACTCGAAATTAAAAATAATTTTTAATTTCAATGGAATTGGGCTTTACGCAGGCTCATATCCATTTTCCAGCAAGGGGCCTTATATGGAAGCTATTCCAAAATATGAATCGATATTGATCAAATTAATAACATATATTCAAGACCACAAGGAAATTAGCTGAACTTTATTACTATTTTTATAAGCTCAAATTTGTCTTCCAGCAAGGGGCTTTATATCGGAACTATAGCAAAATATGGACCGATATTGCTCAAATTAAAAAGATATATTCAAGACAGTTTGAAATTTAATAAAACCTTATTCATTAAGATTGGTCTTTATATGCTAGTTTTCTAAGCTCATAACTATTTTCTGAGAAGGGGCCTTATATCGGAGCAATAGCAAAATATGGATCGAGATTGGCCAAAGTATTTATATATATTTAAGATAGTTAAAAAATAATTGTGCCGAATTTCAATATGAATGGGGTTTATTTAGGAGTTTTAGAAGCTAAAACTTTTTTCGGGAGGGGCTATTGCAAAATATAAACCGATATTGGTCAAATCAATAACATTCAATAACAATAATGTTCCAGGAAAGGGCCTTATATGGGAGATAAGTCAAACAACGACCCTGTTCGAGTTTATTTTAGAAGATTATCTTTAAAATTGCGAACTTTAAGACACATGGATTTTGGGGTGCATCAAAATGTTGTATATATTTAGCCTATAACTCCTTTTCTGTAGACCTGATTTTCATGACTTTTTATACGATAATGAAGCTCATATAACTGTTCTTGTTAAAAGCCTGTTAAAAGCCTGTTGAAAAATTAAAAAAAGTCTTTTTTTGTCCCAGATATTAGTCATGCCAAATTTCATTGAAATCGGACAAATTATTCTAGGCCTTGATAATATTTCCAACAGACAGACATTGCCAAATCGACTTAGATTTTGATAGGTCTAAGATGATCACTTCTTGGTGCTACACACGGAATGACAAGGTTAATATATCCTCATTACCGCTTGTGATAGCGGAGGGTATAAAAAAAGGGTTAGAAATACAATTTTCAAATTTATATGAATTAAGGAAGAAGAAGCACAAATTTAACCGGAAAAATATAGATAAATATAAACAATTTACACAATTTAAGTTTTAGTTTTTTCTTCTGCAAAATTTATTTTTACTTTAATTTTATTTAGTTCTAAATGACAAATATGACTCAGCAAATTAAAAATTTCAAATGAATAAATCGAAACAAAAAAGTTGTCATTTTGGAAAATTTTGTTCTGTTAGGGTGCAAGAAAGGGAAATTATGGACTTATGTTCATGAAATCTAGAGCAGCACTCTTTTCTTTCATATAACTTAAAATTGACAAAATTTTATTACAAACTATAAAGTAAATTTGGAAGTGGGGGAGAGGGGTTGATATAAGAGCCACAGTAATTTGAGGATAAATTTTACCAAAATCTGGACTTATTGGAACTAATGAAATTTTTTTTTAGAATAGTAATTTATTTATTTTTTCATATTTAAGAGCGCCTATACCCTCATTGTAATTGAAATATATGAAAAAAGCTAAATTTGATTAGAAGAGGTATAGTACTCTCTCTGGATTCAGAGAATATTAAAAATTTTCGCTTCCTTAAGGGAATACACAAAATCCCTATTCGTATAAAACATGAGAAGTGACTATTATTTGATTTTTAATGCCGAGTGTACTGATCTCTGTAACATACAGAAAAAATGACGTTACATCCACCTCTAAAAATACCGTTCGACTCAAAATCACTTACTGAGTCAGCTTTACGATGTCTGTCCGACCGGCCGGCTGTTCATGTGAACATTGTGAATACTATATAGGCCGCAATATTGTTTCAGTGCAAGGGCGAAGTCTATTGAAATTGGCTATACTATACCAATTACAAATGTTGGCTACACTATACATATTTTCTCCCGGAATGAGGTATTAAGCTCACAAAAGTCCTTAACATAAAGCAATTTTAACGAAATTTGACAGAAATAAGATTTATGATATTCTTAACCGATGTTTCAAATTAGGCGATGGTCTGTTCATTGCTTCTTATAGGTCCCATAAAAGCCCCTTTTTCAAATATCACTTTGAAGGCCATAAATCTTACATGTTTGATATTGTAATAATAATTGGTCAAATTAAAATATATATAACCAAAAAATCGAGGTGAAAATTATACGAGGTACTATTTTACCCACACAATAATGTATGAATAAAAAGAATGCCAAACAAGCGATCAAGCCCTACACCACATTTCTGTTGTAGATGACTATTACGAAAACTTATGAACGGCACTCGTATAATTAGATATTATTATACTATCACTTACGTAAAATTTATTAGTTTTAAAAGGATTTTTTCTGGAGAATTATATGGGAGTTAGAAAAAATTATGGACCGATACTCGTAGGTAGGCTATAAAAATGAAGGTGGGCAAAGTGCTATGGATTAACTTGGATTAAACGGCACAGAGGCAAAGATGCTTCAATACCTTATGAATATGATTTGCCGGTTAGAACTATTGCATTGAAAGCATACGAAAAAATATCCCAATCTGAACTGAATTGTTGGAATTGAAAAAAGTTTAGGGTGAATAGGTGTAGTCTATATCTATACACAGCTAAACTATTGGACCGATTTTGTTGAAATTCTCATGAGAATGAACCCCATATATATTCGAAAGTAACATAGACTATAAAAAACCCATAGCAACAGAAGAAGATGAATCCACACAGCCAAAATGTGGGGCGGAGAGAATCAGTGAACAAGTAGCCAATTTTTATCGTCTGTTTTACTAAGCAGACTAAGCAGACTAAAGGACTGTTGATTATCGCATATCTAACGAACTATAACAGCAAAAGTTCTCAAATTCGACCACAAAAAGTTTCTCAAGAATTTGTATTACTGATCAAAATATAGGACGAGTTGGATCAAGGGGAAAGGTACTCCCACTTAAAACAACATTAATTATTGAATATCTAAAGAATTGTAAAAACGGGAGTATCCAAATTCATTCCAACTACTTTCCCAAGGATATTTTTTCTAGCCCAAATGTTGGACGAATAGGACCAGGGGGATATCCCCCCATACAAAGCAAGAAATGATTATCAAATATTTATGGAACTAGAGTTCTCATATTTGGCCCCAATCAATTTCTCAAGGAACTATTTTAGTGAACAAAATGTAGAACTGATAGGAACACGGGGGGGGGGGGGGGGAGAATACCGCCATACAAAGGAAGTAATGATTATCGAATATCTAACAGAGAAAGTCCTAAAATTTGGTTCCAATCAGTTTGACAAAATGAAGGAAGTTAGGACCAGGGGAAGAGGTAACTCCCATGCAATGTAAATATTAAATTTAATTTAAGAATAAACAGAGTCAGGGGCATTTGACAAAAAGTCAATTGCATAATTTATATTTAGTTCACATTGAGGTCTTGGACTGAGGAGAATGTTAACTATAAAATTTATAAATTTTAAATTTCTAAAAAGGCAAATGGATCGTGTTACTTCTTAAGGTCCATGAAAATCTGAACTTGTTCAAGCATCGACAATATCAAGATGTATAAATTTGAGTATGAATCTTTGTCGAACAATGTCAGAGTAATAAACCCCATTTATTGATAAGTCAATTAGTTAAGACATTATTCTCATATTATTCAAAAAAACCTTAGAAATATATATTTTTTAACTCATTTCTACATAAAAATTCCTAAAAAAAATAAACTTTTTTCAAAAATTATAAAAAAAACTTTTGTGATGCTTTAAGTTTATTGTGCTTTTTACACACTTTCATAGTTAAATTTGAAAATAAATTTAAAATAATTCAAGCATAGAAAATTTCACAGAATTACGCTTTTAAATAAAAAATTCTGAAAACGTAAATTAATGGAGATAAATATGAAATAGAAAATAAAATTATTTTATATGATTCAATTTTATAACTAAATCAATGACAATTTTTGTGCTACTTCTGTGAATTTAAGCTTATTTTCCACGCTATAAAGAAAGTATGACTGTATTGGGGGAAGTAAAAAAATATTCAAAGTGACTCATACTTCAAACACAAAAACTTCAATGTTACTGTGACATGAATTTGGAAACACAGATACAGAACATTTAGAGAAAGAAATACATTTAAATGGCAATATATGACTGAAGCAGGGAGAGAAAATGTTAGCTTCTAAAAAGGAACAGCACATACAATTCTAGTTAAGTTCTAGTTCAGATCAAGTTTAGTTCTAATTCCGTTCTGGTTCAGTTCTTGTTCACATCGAGTTCAGTTCTAGTTCAGCTTCCAGTTTAGCTTCTAGTTCAGCTTCTAGTTAAGCTTCACGTACATCTTCCCGATCAGCTTCTATTTCAGCTTTCCGATCAGCTTCTACTTCAGCTTATAGTTCAACTTCTACTTCAGCTTTCCATTCAGTTTCTAGTTCAGATTCTAGTTCAGTTTCTAATTCAAATTTCCGATCAGCTTCTATTTCAGCTTTCCGATCAGCTTCTATATCAGCTTATAGTTCAACTTCTAGTCCAGCTTTCCATTCAGCTTCTAGTTCAGATTCTAGTTCAGTTTCTAATTCAGTTTCCCGATCAGCTTCTATTTCAGCTTATAGTTCAACTTCTATTTCAGCTTTCCATTCAGTTTCTAGTTCAGATTCTAGTTCAGTTTCTAATTCAGATTTCCGATCAGCAGTTCCACTTCTAGTTCATCTTTCCATTCAGCATCGAGTTCCGCTTCTACTTCTGTTTCTAGTTCAGCTTACCTATCAGCTTCTAGTTCTGCTTCACGTTCAGTTTTCCGTTCAGTTCCAACTTCAGCTTCTTGTTCAGCATCTAGTTCAACTTCTAATTCAGCTTCTTATTACCCTTCTAATTCAGCTTCTAGTTCAGCTTTCCATTCAGCTTCTAGTTCAGATTCTAGTTCAGTTTCTAATTCATCTTCCCGATCGGCTTCTATTTCAGCTTCCCGATCAGCTTCTATTTCAGCTTAAAGTTCAATTTCTAATTCAGCTTCTAGTTCAGCTCTAACTTCAACTTATAGTTCAGCTTCTGGTTAATTTTCTAGGACACCTCTGTCCTCAGCTTCACTTCAGATTTCATACTTATACTTAAATTTCTATACGTTTAAACAATTTTCTTTCAGTGTACATAACAAGGAAACATAATTTTTATTCTTATTACTGAACCAAAGAAAACCACCAGAACATCAATATTGTCAGAAAAGTGGTAACTGCTGAAGCAGCAATATCGGTAAAATTCTACGAACGAAGAGAACAAATTTTGTCAACAAAGACATTTTGAACTGCAATCAAACTCATCACTTCAATTCGCAAAATTCGTTTTTATTCACAGTATTCGAATAATCAAAAGTTAAGAAAAAATATTTTACTTTCTTTTTAAGTAAAATTCAATTCTAACGAAATATTCAAAAAGTAACCCAGCGTTTGCTGCTGGTTCTGGGCAATTGAAAAGTGTAATAGAGAGAAAGACAGAGGGAGTGAAAGGGACATAAAACATCAGGCATAAATAAAGTTTAAAAGCAGATTTCTAAAGTAAATACTCGTCCTTTTTTTCCGCTCTACTTTTGATTGTTGAAAAAATAATTTTGGGCATAAAATATAAACTTTTTCTTTTCTGCTGCCATCAAAGTTTTTCAATTTTTGTTCTTTTTTAGTTTTTTTTTCTTTATTCTTTAGATTTTAAATATAATTTTATTTTTATCGGTGACTGATTTTTACGTGAAAGTATTTTAAAAGATCCACCATAGAAATGCTGGTACTTTATTGTTTGTCTTACTCTTTTGCTTCGGTGTTTTATTAAATACAAGTGTTTGATTTGATGAGGTTTTTTTCTGCTCTATTAAAGCAACAATAATATTTTAAACGTTTTACTCTTATTTAACAAGGTCATGAATTTGTAAGAAAGAAAGAAAAGAAGAAAACTTTAAAAAAATGAAGATACTTATTACAAACAATTGAATTGGTTCTATATTTGGAAATATTTAAATATAACGCTTAACTAAATTGCTTTAGTTTCAAATTACCTCAGATAAGGAAGTTAATTTAAGGTCATAAATTTCAAAATAAACTGTAATAAATTTAAAACTGTAATTGAATTGAACTAGGACTGAACTAGAATTAAACTAGAACTGAACTTAAAGTGAACTAGAACTGAATTAGAACTAAATTAGAACTAAATTAGAACTAAATTAGAACTAAATTAGAACTAAATTAGAACTAAACTAGAACGGAAGTAGAACTGAACTAGAGCTGATCTAGAAGCTGAACTAGAAGCTGAATAGAACTGAACTAGAATTGAACTAAAAGCTGATCTAGAAGCTGAACTAGAAGCTGAACTAGAAGCTGAACTAGAGGCTGAACTAGAGGCTGAACTAGAAGCTGAACTAGAAGCTGAAGTAGAAGCTGAACTAGAAGCTGAACTAGAGGCTGAACTAGAGGCTGAACTAGAAAATTAACAAGAAGCAGAACCAAAGCTGAATTAGAACTGAACTAGGACTGAACTTAGAACTTTACTATATTTTAAAAAATGTTTTTTTCTTTTCTGTTAAAAAATTCCCACAATATTTTTTAACCCTTCATTCACTTATTTATATGTTTTGTTTTCTATTTTATAAAATCTTCTCCCTCTTAATAAATTAATGAACCTTTTGACTTGTTATGCTATTTTTTCACTCGCTTGTTCTCCATATTTGACGTTGTTGTCAGCCGCAATGTTGGGTTGACAACAACGTTGATGGAAATGGAGACAGTGTTGATGACGGGACTTTTGTGTGAACATTGTAAAAACAATTTGCTTCATTAAATTACTGTTAGTGAAAAAAGCAAATATTACAACTTCCCAACGTATTTTTGAAGCTTTTAATCCCGGAACAAAAAAGTGTTGGCGCCTATTAAACAACAAGGCAAAAATGCAAAAAACAAAATTGTCGTTTACATTATATAGAAAAATGTTTATTTTGATGGCAAAATATTTGTGTACAAAAAACATCTTGATGGTGAGAAACCACTTAGGTGAGCCATTATATAGGAGTAAGAGTTCATTGTGAAATTCTCTATTATATACAAAAAGTTAATTAAGATAATTAACAGATTTTAGGGGATTAAAATACCTCTAGTAGTGATTGTCAATATTAATAAATCTTCATATAAATAATAAACACGATTGTCTAAAAAATTTTAGTATATGGTTATATAAACTCTCCTTTATAGTTCCAAAAGAATAGTTTGGAAATTTGTCAACCGACTTTGGCCAAGTGGTAGATATATTCATTTTCTTCTATACAAGAAATAGAAAATAAATATTCTTAATAGAGAAAACATATTCCTTAACCCAAATGACCAAAACAGCAGTAAGTAAAAAATGTGAATTTATAGTGATGTTAATAATCAGTAAATAAATCAATTTTAGTGAAAAAGTAAATTTTTAGTAAAATTCTAAATTTTTATTGAAAATTAATTTTAGTGAATTCTAATTTTTATTGAAAAATTCAATTTTTAGTGAAAAATTCAATTTTTAGTGAAAAATTCAATTTTTAGTGAAAAATTCAATTTTTAGTGAAAAATTCAATTTTTAGTGAAAAATCAATTTTTTAGTGAAAAAATCAATTTTTAGTGAAAAAATCAATTTTTAGTGAAAAAATCAATTTTTTAGTGAAAAAATCAATTTTTTAGTGAAAAAATCAATTTTTTAGTGAAAAATCAATTTTTTAGTGAAAAAATCAATTTTTTAGTGAAAAATCAATTTTTTAGTGAAAAAATCAATTTTTTAGTGAAAAATCAATTTTTTAGTGAAAAAATCAATTTTTTAGTGAAAAAATCAATTTTTTAGTGAAAAATCATTTAGGAAAATCAATTTTTTAGTGAAAAATCAATTTTTAGTGAAAAAATCAATTTTTTAGTGAAAAAATCAATTTTTTAGTGAAAAAATCAATTTTTAGTGAAAAAATCAATTTTTTAGTGAAAAAAATCAATTTTTAGTGAAAAAATCAATTTTTAGTGAAAAAATCAATTTTTTAGTGAAAAAATCAATTTTTTAGTGAAAAAATCAATTTTTTAGTGAAAAATCAATTTTTTAGTGAAAAAATCAATTTTTAGTGAAAAAATCAATTTTTTAGTGAAAAAATCAATTTTTAGTGAAAAATTCAATTTTTAGTGAAAAATTCAATTTTAGTGAAAAATTCAATTTTTAGTTTAATTGAATTGCGTAATGTATTAGTGAATTCTCCGGTGGTACTGAGCTACAGAGGCCACGTGGTAGTGACCCTTGAACATTCAGAAACTTTGAAGCTGTTGTTCGAGCTGGTTGCAGTAGGAATCCGTGTTTGAAGTTTCAAGACTTTTCGGAGAGTTATTGGCATACATTTGAGGGACACGACTCAGAAACGGATCCTTTGCAACGCCTAACATGATTAAAGGTGAATAATGTTTGGGGACCACGCAGTTGTGACTTCCTTGGATATTGAAGGTGTTTTTAACTACGTATGTGTGGAGTGTCGCTGGTGAACTGGGTGTAAGTCCGGCGCAGGCTGCACTGGTTGTCTCTACTAGGAAGTATAAAGTAGAGGAACCGCCAAGAGACTTCATGGGATTCCATTTGGCCTACGTAATAGTGCTAAATATCTGGACATTTGCAGTGAATAAAAGATGAACGATACTATTCGAATGGGGGAAGGGCTTAATCCTAAGCGTTTAAAATTGATCTTTCTTGCTGTTGTGAGACCCATATTATTATATGTTGGCCGTGAGTGGTGGAGAGCACTGGATGGGAATGTTCTTCAAAATCCAAATTTCTCTTTCAACATTCGATCAATTGGGTTGTTTTAGGACTCCAAAATAAACCTCTCAAAATTACCTTCAGCAAAACATTCATTTTGTTGATACGACTTTTATCGTAACTCTCTCATATCGACTAAATGCAAAATAGTAAATTGTCGTTTGCAATTGTGCGTCAACAAAATTGTTGTTGATTTTGTTTCTTTTTTTTATAGTTTTAAATTTTATGCGACAAATGTAGCGTCAAGTAACCAACGTACGTACATATACGTTACACCTGAGTGCATTTTTTAAATATAACGTTGTTGAGCTCGTGTCAAGTACTAAAAATGCAAATTGTTTGTCAGCACTTGCTAGGGTTGTTGCAACAATAACAACATCTATAACAAACTACTATAGCAGCTGTATGAATGAATTCAACAAACTTTACGAATGTTGTTTGTTCGTGCGTATAGAAATTTTTTCTTTCCTTTTTTTTTTGTTGCAACAATTTTCGTTTTTATAATCGTCAGTGTTTGTATTATTTTACGTCTGAATTCTCGCGTTATTTGAACGAGTAGATTGGTTTGATTTTCTTGCTAAAGTTTATTATAGATTTTGTTATTCTTGTGGAAATATTCGAGTTACTTGTAATAAATTTTAGAATTTTATTTATACAACAACAAACTCTCTCTATATACAGACGATTTTCATTGTTGCTATATTTTCATAGTTCTAGTCAACAATGCCGTAGCTTGTGGCACGTCTTTAGTTTTCTTCTCCTTTTTTCATTTGTCAAAAATTTTTTGTGGTATAGATTTTTGTAAGGGGTTTAGATATTGTTGGGTATGGAAAGAAATTATAGTGAAAAGTATAATAAGATCGATATACAGTTCCTGATTCTGTTCTATATACAGTTCTGCATCCAGTTCTAGTAATAGTTCTATATCACTCTCTAGTTTTGTTCTAATTCTGCTCTAGTTTCATGTTTAATATCAGTTATAGATTCATTTATGATTCAGTGCTACATTAACTTCTAGCCTGAGCTACATATTCAGTTCTAGATTCAGTTCTACAATAAAACTAGATTCAGTTCTTGATTTTGTTTGAGATTTTGTTCTACATTTAGTTTTTTTTAACAATTTCTAGTTATGTTTTAATGGAGTTCTCCTAGTCATTTCGATTCTAGTTCAGTTCTAGTACAGTTCTAGTACAGTTCTAGTTCAGTTCTGCTTCAGTTCTAGTTTAGTTATAGTAACATTCTAGTTTAGTTCTAGTTTACTTCTAGTTCATTTCTAGTTCAGTTCTAATTTGATTCCATAAACACTCATAAATTCTATTTCTGTTCTAGTTAAGTTCTAATTCAGTTCTAGTACAGTTCTAGTTCAAATCTAGTTCCATTTTAGTTCAGTTCTAGTTTAGATTCTAGTTAAGATTCTACATTTGAATATAATTCTACCTTAAATTCCAGTTCAGCTTCTAGTTCAGATTTTAGTTCAGACTTTAGTTCAGATTCATTTTTTGCTTCTAGTTTCGATTCTTTTTTAGATTCTAGTTCAAATTCTAGTTCATATTCTAGTTTAGATTATAGTTCAGATTCAGCTACAAATTCCAGTTCAGATTCTAGTTAAGATTTTATTTCAAATTTAAGTTCATATTCTAGTTTAGATTTGATTTCAGATTCACTACTAGATTTCAGTTAAGTCTCACTTTTAGATTCTAGTTAAGATTCCTCTTCAGATTGTACTTCAAATTCTAGTTCAGATTGTATTTCAGATTATAGTTCAGATTCTACCTCAGATCCAGGTACATACGTAAGAACTGGTTCTTATATATGTTCAGATTAGATTCTAGTTCATATTCAAGTGCAGTTTATAGTTCAAATTCTAGTACGAATTTGTTCTATAATCTAGTCCAGTTCTAGATCAGTTCTACCACAGTTTCAAATGTCGCTGATATAATGCTATTCTCGAAATAGTCTTTTTAATCCACCCAACTATTATGCTATTGTTTATGTTATAATAAAAAAAATCTATTTTCTTTTTACTGCTAAAGTTTACAGTTTTGTTGCAATTTCCTGGAAACTTTGATTATTTTGCCGTTGGCATTGAGACAAAATATGTAGAAAATTGAATTTTCTACGTGAGTATTTTGTTTTGGTCTAATAAACATTCTATTGCTGTAGCACCCGTTGCTCCTGTTGATCCTGAAATTTTCATTTAACATTATTGTTGCTAAT
Organism: Cochliomyia hominivorax; assembly: GCA_004302925.2. NCBI lineage: Eukaryota > Metazoa > Arthropoda > Insecta > Diptera > Calliphoridae > Cochliomyia > Cochliomyia hominivorax. The sequence goes on along the minus strand of PYHX02000413.1, from coordinate 84,181,261 downwards.
GTTTGTTGCTTTGTGGCAACAGCTAGCTGCTGCCATTGTTTATTAGTTTGTGTAAGCTAACGGCTATGGCAGCCTCTGTAGCCAGGGCTTTTCTAAACAAAAACCACAAAATTGTTTCTTAATTATTTTGTTGTATGTTGTTGCTATTTTGCGGAACAACAACATTAAAGAAAATGTTAAAATTATTTCATATTCAAACCACATTTACTTTTAGTCTGCTTTAGAATTACTATTTTGAATAAATGTCCTGTTCATAAAACCATGAATGGTTCTCAAACTATGTTTAGTGTTGTTGCGAGAGAGGGAAGGAGAGGGTTGGTTCGATATGTTGCACAAACTAAAAATTTAATTTTAATTTTCAATCTGTTTACAATGTTCTATTACCAGAGTTTTCATATTTTCTAAACTACAATAAATTTTTTTGTTGTTTTTCATTCTCTCTTACAATTTGTTTGCCCTCAAATACTCATCATATGAGAAATTCCAAACTGTGGTCTTTTGTTGTGTCACCTATTGAATCCTTTATTACGATTTCTATTTTATTTTATATATATTTTTCACTATGGTTTGTTTACATGTGTTAGTATATGGGGGTATATGTGTTTGATTTTTACTATGGTCTATAAGGTTATTTTTAGATTTACAACACAATTTCCTTTAGGTCAATAGTACCAAAAAAAATCTGTTAAGCAAAAAAGAAATGGAATTGTTGATCTTAGCAATTATTTATCGTTTAAACTAGATCATGTCAAGCGCACAATAGAGAATGCATTGTATGTTTATAGTTTGCTAGAGTATAATACGTAGTTTTTTACCTTCTTAAATATTTTGCCATAGCAATTTTTATGGCCTTGTTTATGGCAAAGGTACATAACATACATACGCTTCCAAAAGGCTTATAGAAATTCACTTTATTGATTTTTGTTAAAAAAAATATTTAGAAAGAATTTGAACAGTGGTATGTATAGGGAGGAAGTATTGAACAAATAAGGAACATTCAGCTGTACGTAAGATGACCTAAATATAATTGTGCAAATATGGGAGCTACAACAATCAAATATGGCCCGATTGTAGTTAAAAATGTCATTTGTCAAATATTTCAATATATAAGTAATCTATGCTGGGAAAACACTATTCCGGAAAGTACAACATATACAAGCTATAGATAAATAATTTTAATAAAAGTCAAGCATGTTTTTGCATCTACATTTAAGGTTCACTGTATTACCATCGTTCCAACCAAAGCAGATTAAAATATTTTTAGAATAGAAAAAGGAAGATATAGTGAACCCTAAGTAGAAAAGTCAGAATAATAGACCTCACAAATTCAAAGGTCCGTCCCTCCCGTCCTATTCAATTTTATATTGGTGTCTGAAACAATTACATACTAAATATTCTGCGAAATCCAACACTCTATCCTCATACCCTCATCTCTTTAGGAAATAAATTATGTTCTTTAGACAATAATGCGGTGAACACATTCAAATTCAGACCATAAGGTCCTTGACCTTTCATTATCATTGCACAATTGCATTGCGACATCATGATGGTATTCACCACTATCATCTTACAAAACATCTCGCGTAAAAGTTCTCTTGTTAGTAGATTTGACAATTAATAATTCGATTTGGAAAAGTTAATCAGCTATTTGATTACCAAATCCAAAAGAGTCTTAACTTATACTTAACAAGTTTTTAGTTTCTTTATCGCTCTTCCAAAACATCTAACAACAATATTCGAAAAAGTCTGATAGAAGTTCGATGGAATATCAATATAGAAAATTAACTCAGTTCGTTTTACCTCGTATTACATTACATACCCTGAAGCGCTATAATCGTCAGGGTATCCTTGGTACTGTTATCCACTTAATATAACTCTGAAAGGTGCCTGTATACTCAAGCTACAAAACCAATATCCGATCCTATCCTGAAATTATTACTGCCAGAGTCTATGCGAAATTGAACTCAGTTTCCATATAATCGAGTAATCCACACTTATTACAGAACTTGAAAATGTTCTTATTTCAAATTGCTATCTATTCCTTCTATTTTCAAATCTGAATAAGTCATTTGATAGCTCTTCCTTAATTTAATGATCTAGAATGATCATGTTTCTTTTCCATATTCTAATCCTGTTTCCTTAAAATCTTAATGAGCTCAAATAGGCATTATAAACTGCACAATAATAAGTAAATAAAGTATCAAGGGCTTAATTTGTACTTCATAGTGGTCTTAACATACCCAGAGAAGCATATCTCTGCAGTTAACAGAGAAAGGTGTCCAAGTTATAATGCCATTTGATCGTACCCAGTGGTCCACATATTGAAAATTACTTTACAAGTCTGTCCGAAGTCGTATTCGGCTTCAATATAATTGGTTGATCTGTCTGTCATCCCTGTATTGCCAAACAATCCTACTTCTCCTGGAACCCTCGAGCAACCTGTATATATATTCGCATATAATTTTCAGTTCTAAGTAAATGTAGAATGCCCTCGGATGTATATAGCTGGGTTTTTTGATTGCTTGATCTTCCGACTATTTATTCTTATTCCTTCCCATAAGTGTTTCAGACCGACGTCATATCTATGGTATTACTGCAAGCGTAGCAGCTAGAAATTCCAATTCATAAATAATTTTGGAAATAAATAAATATCTAGTTCATATCTTCTATTAAGGCTTAATAGCCTTGATATTAAGCCTTCTATTTCTTCAGAAATAGAAGAGCTCTCGATCGATATTTCATAATAGAAGTCTGATCTGGCAACAAGATCACTTAGTAGTTATAAATTTTGTATCATGACAATATTTTAAATAAGTATATTTCCAGCAGATCGGTAACTGCAGATACCTGAACCTAATCGCGCACTACAATCTAAAACAACACTGGGAGGAACTTTTACTTCATTGGGCTTGAGAACAAGCGTTAAAATGAATGAGACATTCACATATGTGAGATGCTTTGGAACCATTGTGGTGACTTTACAAATAAATCAAGAGATCGTATAACACGTACGACGAAATATAAGCGATAGTTTTCCACTGCAAAAATTCTTTAATGCTAAGCTGTATGGGTTGCCCCCAATGGGGAGAAAAGATATGTGCGGGACACACTTAAATCAAACTAAGTGAGTGAGTTCCATTCGTCATGAAGAAAAGAAATCCTTAAACTGAATTAAGAACGAGTTTACGATGTGGAAATCCAAATAGTAAATTTAGAATAGATATGCGAGGTAAGTCCTTTTTAAGACTTCATTATATAGCAAAATTACATACAACCATAGATATTCTATGTTAAAAGTCCTTTTTTATTAATAACTACTTTCCATGTATACACAATTTATCAATTAGAGAAATTGGAAAATAAATCGTTTCTCTTTCACCTCAACTTCCATTTAAAGTATTAATTTATTAATAAATTCCTTCAATTCGTTCCCAAGAAATCCTAATGCGGTCTCAATTTCTTCCGGCCACTTAGCCACTGTGCCATGAATTAAAAAAGAAAAACCCCTTTTCACAGGAGTGATAGAGGATGCAATAAGAACAACAACAACAAAAAGAAAGGAACTAAAAGAAAAAAGTCAAACCAAGAATATAAAAGAAAAAGCTCATTTGAAAGGGTCACAGAACATGTTTCAAAATACAAACATCTACCTAAATCTACAATATATTTTAAATACTATGACCGCAGTCATTTTTACAACAAAAAAGTAACAAAATGTACAAAAATAAAGATAAAAAATAAATCTCTAAACTAGAAAATAGCAAATATGTAGTAAATCTTGGCCCTAAGATAAATAACGGTAAAAAAGGGGTCGGGGGAAAGGAGGCCCACAAAAAAAGTAAACTAAAATAACTACAAAAATAAACAACAAAACTATATACTTAACCAAATACCAGCAAAAGAGTTAATAGACAAATTGTATGGAATCATAATACAAGACCCTCGTATATGTATACAATTATAAAAAAGCAAATAGTAAAGTTTATTTTTTATAGATGTGTGAGTACAAAAAATATGTGTTAGTATTGGTTATGGTGTTCCAGTTTCTATTTAGAAAACATCAATATCTTTATATCATTATACGTGTGTATGTGTGTGTATATGTATATGTATATGTTAACAAAAAAGAATCTAAATAAAGAAAGGAAAACCTTTATCAACCACAAGACAATTTTTATTTTGTTTTCTTTATTCCTTACAATCAGTGTGGTAGGTCCTGGTTTGAAAGGAAAGACGTAATCAGTCTTTGTTCTATATCCTTGCCAATCTTGCTCTATATTTGTATATATTTGTTTGGTGTCTTGTTTCTGTAGTTGTTACACTGGCTGCTGCTACTTTTCCATCATGAGTTCGTTTTTATACAGTTTTTTCTCATTTTGACCCAATAAATATTTGCAATTAACATTCTTGCTAAGCAATTAGAAAATTTACAAGTTTTGTAATAAATATTTTTTGTGGATGGCCGACTAGATTCTTGAGTTAAAGGAAAAACCTAAAGCAGGATAAAAAAACTAATTTTTTGATTTATTGATAGAGGAATACAGTGAAATACACATTAAAGGGACAAAAATTTCCCCAGGATAGACAAAGATATAAAACATACATCTTTTTTGACAACTGAGGTTAAATGGTCTTAATTATTTAAATCTCATCGCTAACATTCGCGTGTATAAGTTATTGGATAAGAAACGCTATATTGTAACAAACATCAGCCAGTTTTTCTCCTCAGAACAATCAACTATATTTATCGCTTCCGTGACAGTGGTTAAGATTCACAGAACCACATAGAAAGAAAACTCCAAAAAGATCTATAATCCTCTTTGGTTTGAGTGTAAACTACAACCACCATGATAGACCCCAGGTAGCCACCCAACACCAGCTGGAACAAACTTCTAGGGCATTGGACTGTCGTGTACAAAGTCAATCATAATCATGTTAAACTTAACTCAATAAAACTAACTGGCAGATAACAGGCTGCGTACTTATTCTATCCTAAATGGGGTAGAAAACAGCATTAATCCTAGCACCCATAATTCTATTTTTCTAAATGTTTCGAGCAAAAATATTATGCCGTGTGTTCGAGTTTTGACAGTAACATTCTGAAATTTTGGTTGATAAAGGAGTGAAGAAACAAAAGAAGGAACACGGAACTCTTTACCTAGCTAGACAGCTATAAAAAGAGTCTAAAAAACAAGAACTCGAAGTGAAGAAAGTTCCAGCACCATCAGTAGTAGAGATATACGAGCATGTTCCCAAAATAGTCCTATATTTATCCTTCTAACAATTTCTTCGAGCAAATTCGCACACCTCCTAAAGTTTCTTTCCTAAGCTTACTATGTGTCAACAAGTCACCAGTGAAGTAGAATAACAATTCATGAGATAAATCATGCATGTTGTCGTAGTAAAATCAACCTAATTTAATCTCAAGATAAAATCCAGATGTAAGCGTACGAAGTCATCAGTAATAAATCTAAGATTGTCTTTATTTCCAATAATAGTCAAGTACAGGCAATATCTATCTATATTGAACAAGACTTGAAAAACTTCCGAAGAAATGTCAAAAGCAACTATTGGAGTAAGTTTGTCTTGAGCCAAAAAGTTCGTTCTATCTTCTGCTGTTGTTCCTAGATATTCGACCTATGTTACATATCTGAGACTAACACTTTTGTCAGACAAAATGAGTGAAGGATGACATTGAGGTAATTTTCATTTAAGCATCTTATCTCAAATTATTCATCACCGTCATGATCCTGAAGGATGAACCTATTCACATATATCACATATGGCCTCATCACAATTTAAACACGTTTAAATTTCGACAAAGATGACCAAAGATAACACACATGCACACACTTTGAAGTAGTCTCAGTGGAGTCCAAATAATTGCACTATAGATTAAACTCTGCGGTCCATCGTGTACAATATAATTCCAAACCGTGTCACATGTACATACCAAACTAATTTTTCCGTCCTTTAAATAACTCCACTAGACCTCTAGTTTTCTACAGCCTACTGGGAATTCTACAAAACTAAAAATCAGAAGGACTAAATAAAGGATTAAATACTTCATCGTAATTTACGGAACATTGTGTTATGTGCGAGGCATACTCTTAATCCTATAAGGAGACTGAAGCAGAATGACAATACGAATTGTACAATGACTGACAACAAATGTCGGTTTAAAAATGCTTTTATACATGGTTCCACTTCAGACTCATTTCAAGCTATTCACAACTTCCGTGCTCTCCAAAATTTGACAATCAAACATCTCCCTACTAAATGGAGATGTTTGTTAATTTCCGAATTAGGAATTTGAAAAATTTGGGTAATTCTATTCAACTTTGGATCCAGTCTGTTCAACAGTTCCAGATTTCTATTGGCTTAGAAAGAAGGCAGTTGTGTTTTCCCTAAAAAAATTTTGTAAACTTGAACTTTTACCGAATTGCTTTTTCCGATGTCTAGAAATAAATCTGTCTGGAAATACATGGACTTTCTTTACACTATTTGCTTTTAAGGAATGATAGGTCATTTAAATAGTACTAAAGAACCTGTTTTGATAAATTCATGAATATTCTTTCATTTCGTGTCCCTTTTAAGCAGATATTACTGTTTCCAAAATATTAACTATGCCTTGGTCGAAGTGAAAATTTGTTATGCTTGAAAAATAAATTGATGTTTACAGAATTTGTCAGGTCATGATGCTTAAGGTGGTTTTCTCTTCCCTACAAAAGAAGCTACAATAAATTTAGCAGAGTATTAAATTATTTAAAAGAGTTGCAACCACAAAAGAAAAAGGATGAACAGATTTATCTATAGTTCTTTAAGAATTATCAAAATTTCCATGGATATCAAATATTTAAATTTTCCAGGAATAAAATATTGTTCTTTTAAGTCCAGTATTCGTAGTATCTTTTATTCTCTGCTATACCTTATAGTTTTTTTATAAGAGTATCGTTTTTATTTACTTATAATTTGCAACCATTTTCCTTAATTTATTTGGTTCTCTCTTCTCCTTTATTTGGTCATTTTAATTTAAGTTATAAAAATCTTATATCGAAAATAAATTTTACTTTTTAAAATCCTCTTCTTTTAAACAAGATTGTACTCAATACATAAATGTATACAGATTTCTTTTGGCCATCATTAAAAATGTATAAGTATTGGGTTGACCATATAACCCAGCAAACATTTTCATAAATTGGAAGCTTAAACCAGAATGAATATAAAAATCTAGAGATTTTCAAAGTCCTTTATTTAGAGTCATTAAAATCCATAAAATTTCACTATCATCGGCTCCAAAGTATTTTTAGTTTACCTGAAGAGTCGCGTTTTTTTGTAATTCTGTTCCACAGCAACCTGTGTGTTACTTTTGTCCGTTCTTGAAGTCTCGATAGTTAAAGCTTTTGATTTTGTAAACATATATCCTGGAGCTGTCTAGCTATAATTGCAACAACATTTGTTCTTTTTTTACAACAACTCCTTGGTACCCAGATACTTAAATTATGTGTATTTTTCCATCCCTGGAATAATCTAAAAACTGTCCTGGAATGTACAGTTGCTAATAAATCTTTACATTCCAGAACAGTTTAAAGCTTGGAGTCTTTCGGTGAAGATATTCAAATCCTTATATCGTAGGATTGTTTGATTCATCTTGGCTCCCTAATCGTACTTTCCTCTGTCTGAGAAATCGTATTGTGGTTCTATAGTCAAGGGATATTTTTTCAACTTTGTTTTGAGCCATCCCGTCATGATCTGATACCAGCCTATCACAATTGGCATCCACCCACTTTCGGAGTATCTTGTTGGATGTTTCGGCACTTGGGAATTGTTTAACCATAATATATATTATATTCTGGTGTTATGATTTGTATCCCCAGGTTATCCATTCTCCTATTGCCTCAAGTCGATATGTTCTTTTATAAAAAGATCCAGTTCCATGTTTGAGCCATCCCGTCATGATCTAATATCAACGTATCACAATTGGTGTCAACCTACTTTCGAAGTATTTTGATGTTTCGGCATTTTGTGATATGATTTGTATTCCCAAGTTATCCATTTTCCTATTGCCTGCAATCGTTATTAAGCAATGATATAATTACAGTTACGTAGATTCACCGTTTTTGGATTGAAACCTTATTTAGGACCCATGCTTTTCTATTATGTAAAGCGATGTTCACTAGTTTGGCCAAACTATGAGAAGAAAATTCTATTCTCTCTCAAATATTCGTTTTTTATAGGTTATGTTAAATTGAATACACTGGCCGGCTTTATAAAGTCCACAGAAGATAAGATCCCTTAGTTCGAAGAGTATTTCAGGAATCAAAATACAAAGGATTAAAAAATGGTCCAAATAAAACAGTTGAAACTACATCCAACTCAATAATAAAGTGAGCCAAGCAAATGGTATAAAACGAATTGTTGACTTTTGAAATGGTTAGCAAGCTTCAGCGCTTGAGTCAACTAAATCGAAGCTGAACATAAGATGTTCAATTTTCAAAAGTCTCTCTACTTGAATCTCTCATTCTATCTCCAGTATCTGTTTTTAATAGTTTCCCTAAACCAAATTCACTGGGTTATTTTATTTTAAGAAAACCCATGATGAAGGATGAAGTATCAAATAATCAATCATGTGGTTTAAATTGGTAATATTTGCATAAGTCAAAAGAAGTGTTTTTTCTTGGTGTTTTCTTCAAAATGAGCATAGTTTATTCCTTCAAACAAGCTTGATGAATGTTGTCGCACATCACTGAGGATGCCTTTCCCTCTTTCTCTTTTCCATACCTCCTTTAATCCCCCAAATCCTATATTTTTAAGACTGAACTCATTTCTTCTTTTTAATATTTACAACAACCCACATCATTCATTCATTCATTCACTTGTAGGAAATAGGATTTCTCCTGCTGGTCTGGATTATTTGCCTTCGTTTTTTTATTTATTTATTTATTTTTTGATGTCTTGTGTTATGGGTCACTTAACAAAGGAGGTGCTAAAGCGGCATTCGAAAAAACAAAAACATATTAATTCCTTAAAGGGCAGGCAGATATGTCTAGTTTGGTCAAAGGAACTAAATCTTCATATATCATTTATGCCTACAAGTTAAAGGGCGTTTGTCAGTTTGTCCGTCTGCCTGTCTTTGTGTCTATTTTGAAATATAGAGATTGAGTAGTTTTCTCTAAGATTTTAAATATTTAACACTTGTGTATGAGTGTGTATGTTTAGTTGTTTGCTTTTTTACCTTGTTTGTATACCCTACACCACCTATGTTGTTGGGGTATTATGCGTTTATGCAAAAATTTCAACGGTCAGAAAATATTTTGCAACCATCACTTTTAAGTATATCGTAGGTATGAGGATCACTTTCTAAGTCGATTTCTGTTCGTCTTGCTAATCTGGCTTGCAGTTCTTGAAAACCTTGTGTGTGGGACGCATACCGTTTGACTCTGAATCACTTTCCGAGTCGATTTATATATGTTTGTCCGTCTGGCCAGCTTGCTAGATGTTCTTGAAAATCATATGTGCAGTACGCATTTTTTAAAACATCTTAGTGAAACTTGTCACGTGTCAATATTAAATTAATACCTATTGAAATTGGTGATTATGGGTCCGTTATCTCACCTTGCCCTTATACAAATGTTCCTCCCAAAATAGACATTTAAGGCCACAAAAGTCCTTAATATAAAGCGATTTTAATGAAATCCAAATATTACCCTGAATGGCTTAAATCACACACATACGTTGGTATTGTAATAAGATTTGGTCAAATCAAGACAAATGTAATCAAAAATTGCCGTGCGAAAATTTACGATGGTCACTATAGAAATGTTCCTCCCAAATGACTTAAATCTCACATATACGTTGGTATTGCAATAAGATTTGGTCAAATCAAGACAAGTTTAAGCAAAAATCGAGGGATCGTCCATAATTTCTTCTAACTCCCATGAAGCTCTCACAGAAAAATTTCTCTAAGAACGCAATAAACCCACATGGATTTTAGTACCACTATAAAATGTACTCTTAAGTATAAATTAAAAAATAATTTTATACGAGTGGGGTTCATTAACCAACAATGTGGTGTAGGATTTTAAATAGTCGGGCTCGACCGACTATAACTTCTTACTTGTTTTTGCTAACTTTAATAAGCTTTAAATTATGGAGTCACAAACATTTTGTTTACTATAAAACTAAACATTTTAAGCCTTAAGGTTTAAAGATTTTACCGGAAACCATTCTCCCCCTTAAAATATATAAATTTATTAAAGAAATTTATTTGTTATTTTGGCAAAAAATATAAAAATACCACAAATGTGTTTTCTACTCTCTCTCTCTCTCTGTATTACACCCGAAGTAGTTTTAAATTGATTTTCTTGGAATTAAATTGAATTTCTGTTTTAGATTTAAGTGTAAGAAAATAAAACAAGTGTAATATTTCCATAAGTCAAATAATTTATTGTCAGGAAATATAGAAATAAATTTTTGGAAAATTATTTGATCAAATATAGAAATAATATAATTTAACAGTTTAAAAATAGCAACACAATCAAAATTCTAATCAAGGAAAATGTCAAAAACTTAAATGATTCTATTTGCAATAAATAAAAGGAAATAAATGCTATTAATATGGGAAGGAATAAGGAAAATATTTGAATGTAAAAATATTAAATAAAACCATTTTTAAATTACTGAAAGTATAAATATTAAAGTATAAAAATAACAAAGAAACGTCATTGAGAGAACTAACCAATTCTTACACTTCATCTCTCAGAATTTTCTGAGATACGAACAGAGAACATGACACCCTCGTGGAGCAACAGTTGGAAGTATGAAAGCACTACTATAGTCGTACGCTTACGAAGACTGAACTTGTCCCTCTGTTAAGTAGATTGACAATTCGATTAGAAGTCGCAAGGGGAATAAGTGATCTACACGCTGGAACAAAATTTACTAAACATATATTTTCGGAAAACAAATATGTTAAAAATGACCTAATCGAGGGGGTTACATAACGAAGATAAAGATCGTTCGATTCATGTAATTGCCAGAAAGATATCCAAAAGGATAACTCCAACCTTAAGTCAAGAACAACTGGATTAAGATACTCCAACATATGTTATAGTAGAACAATTTGCCACTCCATAGTCATAGTATTTGAAATGAGGGAGTAGTATGTGATATGCCGCCTAAACGACTCTTATTATGTAAATGAAATATCCACACTGGGTCACAGCTATTCAGATGTCGCTTCGAGATTCGCAGCGAAAGCCTTAGGTTTTACGACTATTATGGCGGAGACGAAATGACTTTACGTATCAATGCAACCTGCTAAGATACATTTGTGATCAGAGTAAGTAAAATAGAAGATTTTAATTGCGAGAAGCTCCCCAAATTTTTGCATTTTTAAAACCAATTTGGAAATCACCATCTACAACATTTCGATTAATGATTACAATGTTTGATTCTGATATGAAAGGACAGTAATTTCTGTGATATTAAGATACATGTATTATTGCAGCAATATACAATTATATCGTTTGTGAACACTGCACACTTATGAATAATAGAAAGCATCAGAGAACTATGCTGATTGACCGACCTCATTGATAACAGAAAAATAGTTCAAACAAAACCACCTCAATTCAGCTCTTTTAGAGGTCACTTAATTTTATCAAGATCCTAGTCTAAGTCTTGTTATTTTTATTTGCCTTTCACTTAAGATCCTTTCCATCTTTGTACGTTACTGAGTGATGGAAATAAATTGCCTGCCGGTGTAGTTGTTCTTTTAACATGTAATAATGGGTTTTCATTTCTGACTCTTTACAGGTAAAAGAAACATATTTATATCATCCATAACTTCTTATTCCACCAAGTTATGGATGATATAATTTTTTTGAATTTCAAGAATGTGCCAGTAAAGTGGTGTTGACTCGCGCGGAATAAGTAAAAAATTACAAACCAAATTGTGTCACAGATGTCTGCCCTTTTAGTGGAATATTGCTTGCCACTAACTAACTATTCAAAACCTTGATTCTGCTACTTTGTTTGAATTTGCTCCAATTTCCTACAGCTCACGGCAATAACGAAGGGCACTAAAACTAAAAATTAATACCAAAGTTGAGAATCATGTATGGGAATGAATCAAATGGGAGTATAATAAGAATAGACTCCTTACTAGAAACTGTACTAAATATTAATTAATAAATAATTTTTATTTAAAGTTTAGAGAAACCTATAAGAAAAGTACAGATTACACTTTCAAACCAACCCCTTCATATTCGCAACAAAATAATTATTATTTTAACCTCAGTTTAACTGTGGAACTACTAGCAAGTTTATATAACAATATAAGTCAACTATTATTGACAGCTGCCAGATAGGCAGGTGAAAAATAGTTCAAAATATTTCCACCCTTATTTCCCCTAACACTAACTATGAATATAAATATACTGATTATAATGATTTTTCTTTCTATTAACAAAAAAACTTTATTTACCAGAATTAATCAATTATAATTCTACAGTTTTTTCTTTTTTTCGTTCATTATAGATTTATCAAATTTTAACCAAAGCAAATTCGTTTATTTCCATTTTTTAACCCTTAATCGTTTAAGAGGAAATAATCTTTTTAAAGTTTTGTAATAAAAAATATTACGAAAAAAAAGCGTAAAACTAATGAAACAAAATATTTTTATTTATAGCGCACAGTGTTCCAAATGAAAAATGAAATAGACTATATAATTTGTACGAGCTGTAAAGTTATGACCGTGACTGTACATATATATACTTATACTTTTATGTCTACTTTTCGACAAAATATCAGGATGTGATATTTGACTATGACGAATCTTCAATGTCCTCCATCACAATTATGTGGCTATAACTTTTTTTTCAACTCAACCGATTTGAAATTGAGATGAATTACATATTTCATATTACGACTATTTTTATACCCTACACCACCATACGTGGATGGGGTGTTATGCGTTTGTGCAGATGTTCGTAACGTGCAGGAAAAATGGTATTACACCTACCTTTAAATACACAGTTCGAGTCAGAATCACTTTCTTATCGATTAAACGACGTCTGTCTGTCTGTCCGGCTGGCTGCCCATGTAAACGTTGTGAACAGTATACAAGTCGCAATTTTTGAGATATGTCGACGAACTTTGGTACACAATATTATTTTGGCCTATGGACGAAGCCGACTGAAATTGACCATATTCCAATATTTCAGGTACCTCCCATACAAATGTTATTACCAAATAAGGGGTTTTAGGTCATAAAGGTCCTAAATATACAGCAATTAAAACGAGTTAGTCTTGTGACATTCTAAAATAATGTGCGAGGGTTGGTCCATTATTTCTCATAGGTCCCCATGTAATATTACACAAATTTCAACTACAATTTTTAACTAACAATATGGTGTAGGGTATTAGATAGTTGGGCTTAACCAACTCTACAGTCTTACTTGTTGTCGATTATAAATCACAATTTTACAAAAGTTCCTCGCTTGAATTAAGAGGTTACCTCAGATATCGGTCTATATCGTTTAATATACTAAACCGATTTTGCTGGGTTTAAAAAGGAAACTTGTCAGGACTATAAAAAATACTCAGGCCAAATTTAGCTCTACCAATTACTGTGAATGTAAGCATAGCAATAGCAGACTGAATTTTTAGTTTTTCATTTGCTGCAAGATTATATATACATAATGGGGTTTGACATTATTCCTTCTTAACGGTACACACGAAATGACAAAGTCAATATATCTCCTTTACCTCTTGTAATGGTGGAAACTAATAACATTAATTAAAGTTAAAAAAGGAACCTGGTTCGTTTTAAATATTTTTATGACCCGAAGTGACCAACTTTGGAACCCTGTTCACCGACTTTTGTTAGGTGCGCAAAGTTCACACTCAAAACCTAAACTCACCTACACTTCCGCTTTATCTAATTGATTGAATTTCACTGAAATCGGACTAGCCGATTTCGCAAATTTTTCATTTCTCATTTGAAACACTGTGCAGTGTTGAAAATTTTATTTATTCATGAAAATAAAAGCGAAATGAAAAACGGTCTACAGGATGAAATTATAATTAATCAATTCCGTTGTGACAGAACAAAAAAAACAGCAAAAAACATAACTGTTATCCATCTACTCATGCAAACTTTAGTTCATTCATTCATCCAGACAGACAGATTGAGAGACATTCAGTCATAACCCACGAATGAACCAACGACCACCTTAATAACAACTTTCGTAATAAATAAAAAACCTTTTGATGACAACGTTTGATAACCCCAAAAAAAAGAATACGGAATAAAACGCTATAACGGTTGAAAGTATGAATTTATATTTTTATAAATGTATAAAAATTATTATGATAAGATAATTTCTAAACTAAACATTTTATAACTATAAACTCCCCTGGGGGACCAAACAAGTGACAAATGTTTATATTTAATACTTTTTGGGGAAGCAAGGAAGTATGGAAGGAGTATGGTTGAAGGAAGTAGGATGAATGGTGGGAGAGATAGACAGACAGAGTGAATGAATAAATAAATGTAATAAAATTAATGTCTAATATTTATAAAACACTTTTGATCGATTCGAATTTAAATGCTTAGTTGACAGTGTCAAAGAGGTATTAAGGAAGGGTTTTAAAAAAGTTTATATATACTAGAATATAATATAGGAATGAAACTGAAGATATATTAACATACATATTCATAAAAATCTCCCCCATACACCCAAAAGTAATATAGGCCCTTAAAAATTTCGATAGAACCAGGGGGAGGGGTACCTCCATACATAGGAAATATAGATAATCGCATATCTAAAGAAGATAAGAGCGAAAATTTTCAAATTTGGTTTAAAGCAATTCTTCAAGGAACTGTTTTATTGGACAAACTGTAGGACGAATAAGATCGGGGTAAGAGGTAGCCTCCATACAAAGTAAATGTTGATAATTGCATATCTAAAGAACTGCTACACCGAGAATTTTCAAATTTGGTCCCAATAAATTTTTCAAGTAACTGTTTTACTGAACTAAACGAAGGGCGGATAGGATCATGGGAAAAGGTCTCCCCAAACAAAGAAATCGAAAGAACCAAAGAACCTTAATAGTCACAGTTCTCCAATTTTGTAGCAATCACTTTCTCAAGGAAACAGGACAAAATGTGGAATGGTTATGATCACAGGGAGATAGCACACATACAATGCAAATACTAAATAAAATTTAGAACGGACAGAGGCAAGGGGATTTGACAAAATGTTCGTTGCATGCATTTTTTAATACACATTGTAATTTGATTCGAGACTGAGTAGAATTTTTATGCAGCAAAGCGCACCAGGCAAAGTTAATAAAATTATATAATTTTAAAACACTTTAATTAAGTGTTTTATCCAATTAAATTTAAGATATATGGACCTCTTAGACAACCCTCTCTTTAATAAGTCAGCAATTGCTTCAATGAGAATGCTAACAATTTCTTTACTCTGAAGTTTTTTTTCCATTTTCATAACTTAGTTCCTCTTAACTCTGATGATTTAAAATTCTTGATGAACATATCTATAATATTTTTTTAGTTCCATTTCAATCCTCACAATGTCAACAAAATTTGGTTACGAATTAACTATATTTCTTTGTCCCACAAACATATTATTGTCAGCCTTCACAACCAAAATTGTGCTGGATATTCCAAAAACACTATGGTGATGCCTTCCGATTATGGTTCTCTGCATGCAGCTTCGCTAAAATATGTTTCTCTGGAAAATAAATCCAAATTTTTAGCGAAGACGACTTTTTAATTACCACAGAGGAGAAAGTCTTTTAGTACGTACAGAAAGACTTAACTTCCAGGAATAACAAGTCGTGTTAAAATGGGTTCTATTTCATTTTTCTATTGTGGATTTATTTTCATGTGAAATATGTTTACAAATTCGGGGAAATATTTCATTCATGCCGTCATGTTTATGGGACTTCATTTCATTCAAAAATTGGAGAATTATTTCGCAATTAAATAAATCCCCAAATGTGTAAAGGAAGTTGTTCCTTACGCTGTACGATTTATTTTACTGAAACTGAAGTCAAGAATGAGATTAGAGTTAGAAAATAATTAAAAATTTCCATTTGTTGGTGTACTAACTTCCCCTCGGATTGTAATTTTTTAAGACCCCATGATATCATCTGTCGCACATTTTTCCCATTATATGATTGGGACCAAATTAAAAAAAAAACTCTCAATGAAGAGTTCAACAAATGTGCATCTCGACCCATTTATTCTCTGGTAAGATCTTTTTCAGTTAAGCAATTCTAGCAGGAATAGTACTGGGATGGAATTTTAAAGCGATTATAATTTTGGGAGGGTACCAACCTTTATAATGGAATCGTTGGAAAAATTTGTAGAAAATGGGATATGCTGTATAATATGAACTCTAAAAAAGTATTGGTGTACATTTAAAGTTAAATTCCGCCCCATATACAGTTAAAAGGCGGTTTTGAAAATCCAAGTGATGACGAAAATTTAATACATTGCGATTGACGCAATCAAAAGGCCAGTAACCCATCCAAAACAATACCGAAGTCAAATATTCATGAAGTCAAATTAATTATATGTATGGTGGAGTCAGATGGGCTTGTGTAATCGTGGCACACAAATACAAGGTCTTGTATTATATACAGTTTATTGAAATTGGATCATACAATAACAGAGAGTCTGTACATATGACAATTCACAACTAGAATTTCAGCAAACCGTTTATGCGTGAATTCTGTGCATGCTCGCCCATTTCGAAAATGCAACATAATAAGGAGAACGTAGATATAGTATTCGACCCAACATTGTTGATATTGAATGGACTACTCTATATTTAAAAGATTAGTCAACTCTATATCAAACATTTTATTGAACACAATACGTTTTATTTCAAGTAGATGATTAAGCTGGATTTCGTAATATGAAGATATTTAAGTCAAGCGATTTGAAGATCCTTTGAAAGAATTTCAATACACAACTTTTTTACTGAAGGTATGTCCTATGACAACATTGCCTCGGTAGTTTCTTTGGTAGAATTTGCAACACTGTGTCCAAATTATCAAAATCAAATTAACGTCTGCTATTCCATATGGATTTTTAGCTTTCCAGAATAAGAGAAGTGGAAATGAGGGAAATCCATCCTGTTAGTCTTCACTTCGGAAATCAAGTAACACTAAGATTCTATTAAGTTGAATATCAGAGAATTCTCGGATCAGTCATTTGTTATTAAAAAAATTCTGTTCTAGATGTATACAGATTAAGAAGAATTTTCTGATTTCGAAATGTTATAAGGGACCTATTGTAACCTGGATAATTTGGATATGTGATGTGGATTAAATTAAATTCAGTAGTGAGAAATACATTTGTTGGAGTCTTATAAGAACAGAATAGTTAAGGAGGTATGGAATCCATAGTACTACAGTTTTTCTCAGTACAGGTTTATTTTTGAAATAGACCTCCTTAATAAGTCCTTAAAATATATGAAATTTGCTTTAATATTTTTTGATAAAGTTTATCAAATTCAACACATTGTTTTCCAGTTTTTGTTCCACAAAAACTATTAAATCATTATATTTGTATATCAATATAACCCGATGTTGCCCTCAGGTGAAAGTTGTTGCCATGAATATTGGAAAAACTTGTTAATTTTGTTTCGTTTGCAACTTTCACACCCCTTTTTTTGTTAAATTTATAACACATACGAGTCTTTTATTTTATAACAATTTTATTTGTATCAGTTTAATACCCTCCACCACTACAACTGGTGAAGAGGGCATATTAACTTTGTCATTAAGCGTGTAACGCTAAGAAGAAATTATCTTAGAACTCATAATGTATATTCTTGCATTAAATCAAAAATTGAGTCAATTAAGCCATATCCGTCTTTCTGTACATCTGTCTGTCTTTCTGTCCATCTGTCTGTCTTTCTGTCCATCTGTCTGTTTTTGGAACGCTTACATCCACAATAATTGACGGAGCTCTTTAAAAAATTACCTGAGTATTTTTTTGTAAAAAATCAATTAAATCAGTTCACTATATTGAAAGATATAGACATATATCTGAAGCAACCTCTAAGTTCACGCTAAAATCATTCGATCAATTAAAAATCGACATATTCGAATATAATTTAGTCATAATATTAAGCTGTATGTACTTCATTGTCATTATAAAAATCGGTTCAGTAAAAAAACTAAAAGCCAAAAATATAAATAAGTTTGTAAATCATTAAGTGATCCTGTGTTGTATCGAAGAAAAACTCTTATATATTGTAAACGTCTGTGAGTGTGAATGTACAGACATTTGTGGCAGAGGGTATAGAAGATTCGCCATAGCCTATTAAAAAAAGTCAAGTATTCTTACTTGTTTTAATGTTATTTTCTATTAACCCAACACCCACATCATAAATATCAACTTGTTTCTGTATTTTGAAATGAAATAATAAAATATGGCCAATATCTCATGATACTTTTACGAAATTAAAATAAAACCACCCCTTTTTTCCACAAAAAAAGTCGTATAAAAAAGGTGAGTATGAGTTCCAACAACCCTTAAATCAAAAGCATTAAAAAAACTTTGTTTTTGTCATCAACATTTTTTTTACACTTGCTCTAGCTTGCTACCACTACTCTCGATTCGTAGTTGCAAAGAATGTCCTTTTTATGTTTCAATTTATTTAGTTGAAATTATATTTGTATCTAAAATTTTGTATCTAAGTATTTGTAACATGAAGTTAAGTGAAATTGCGTGTATGAATTGTGTTTAAATTTGCCTCAACCAAAATTAAACTACATTAAGACTTTAGCATGATTTCCCTTTTCGCTGGCGGGTTTTATAAGGATTTTCACTATTGTTGTTTTTTTTATTAACGAAACACGCAATTTACAAACATATAAATTCGTTTATAAAAGACAAATGTTTAGATACAAACGTCTGTATCTATATAGACATTAAAATGTAGCGACAATAGAATTTAAATAGAGTCATAATAATAACAATGATGACACAAAAAGGGTAAAAGGGTGGGTGAGTTTTGAAATGTTGAGAAAATAAATTATCACATGAACAATTGATGAAATTTTGGTGAATCCCGTTTTGTGTTCGAAAATTGCGTTTACACTTTTTTATGGCATAATGAATTATTGTATTCAGATTTTATATCTGAAAATCATACTTCTGAAGAATAAACGTTAAGTGAATGCTACAATATATATATTGGGTATATAATACGTTTTCTTTGGTTCAAAACATTCCATCCACTGTACGTCCGAGCGTTGTAATGACAGAAGATCAATTTCTTTTGTGTGGTCGAATATTCTTGTCGTTAATCATTGATAGCTCTCTTTAAATCTAATAAAAGCATTTGGTACAGCTCCACTAAGATTCTACTATTTCTTTGAAATTCGAGCCTAAAGAACTGCTCCGATTTTAAGGTAAAGAATATATAAAGCTTATTTTTTCTCATCTGAAATCAACTCTAATGAATCAATTTTGATACTCTGTATCTATACTATAAAACAGGTAGTTCAAGATTCCATTTATTGTTTCCAATATTTTTTGAAGGTCTTGCAACATACTACCGAGCGTTTAATGATGGAGAATCAAAAGATTTTGTGAGGTCGAATATTCTTGAAAGCTCTTTTCAAATAATTCGATACTGGTCTACTTTTTATGAAATCCTCCTCAAAAAATTTTCTGATTTTAAGGTAAATAATGAATGGAACCAAGTTGAATCCTCTTCTGCTCTTTACATTTAACCGATACTTTAGACTCTCCTTGTTAAAATAACCACAAAAATCGGGAAATGATCGATCAATAATCGCTAATTTTCAGCAGCCGTTTTCTTCAAGTAAAAAACAATATCAGATCTCCGAATAACATCAGTCAACAGAAATTAATTTTGGACGAACTAAAATTAATGCCAACTTAAAGTTGGTGATGCGAAGGTTACTAAAACATTCTAAACGTCAACAACATAGTATCGATGACCTTTGACCTTGAAGATCTAAGATATTAATAATTGATTCTGATTTAACTACAGGACTTTGAATTGGGCGAACATACACTGTTTTATGGCCACAAACAGAACAATAAGGCGATTGTTTTATACAAATATTTATGTTATCCTAGCACAATTCGTGTGGACCACAGTAGATTCATACGAAAGTCCTTCAAGGCGACAGTGCAAAAGACGTTCAAGTTTATCAGATACAAGTTGAGATCAATTACATCCTGCATATACCTTAATATGCACTACCCATCTATATGAAGGTCCATCCTGACGTACCTCGGGACATTCTTCCAGCTGCTCTGCTTTTTATGTTCTTTTTCCGTTAAAACCATCGATTTCTTATGTAAGTAAGAAATCGATCATCATAGTTGATCTATCATTTCATATAAGAATCCTTTGTCCAAACCTCAAACTCTGCCTAACTATATCGAAACCGTAATCTTAATTCGATGCTTATGTATGATTGCAGAGCTGTGAGTTGAGGTTTATTTTCGGGTGGTTTCCTATCTAGTCTTTGTGTCCCATGAAGCTTGACATTTTGGAGAATAATCACACTTTAGCTAAATGTGGAAAGACAAAAAATCCCACGAACGGAATCTTTTACATCTCTTTTCTTATCCGGCTGTTTAAGTAAAAAGTTGCAGACAGTTTAACAATACTGAGTCGGGTATAAATTTTGAATACATAAATTTTCGACGTTTGGCCAGAGATGAATCTTAAGTTTTGACCACCTGAAACACGGATTGCTGTGTTTTAATAAAAGGTGCTTCATTCTGCATTGAAAAATAACTGATGTGTAACAGGAAAATTATAACATCCAATTCCTGGCTTTTCGTTCGCGAATTGTTTTTAAACCATTATGGAGAACAACAATCTTCAATATATTTTGGTTGGACTCATTAGAATACGATAACTTAGGGACTGTTAGTCCCCTGATAGGGGGACTAACAGTTTCATCCTATCAGAATCCGAAGCGTCATGGGACATAAGATTGGTACAGTTTTGTTTGTCTGAATTATATATTAAATCCTGTATAATTATTATATAATAATTATATAGCACTTTGAAGGTGACGAATAGAAAAGTAGTGGAAAATTACAAAAGCAAAATTTTCACAAAGCATCATTATTCACTAAAACCCATTGCTATTCTTTTTTTATACATTAAGACTTGTTAGGTTAGGTTCCACAGATACCTAAACCGGGAATGGTTATTTCTTCAAGTAGATTAAAACCCCATAACTTGAGTGAGAACATCATTATACAAAAGTCAAAAGCTTCGTAATGGGTAAAGCTTTTGCGGATTTAGTAAAAATATTAGGATAAATTCAGTTATACTCTCCATGGAAAACCTGTGGACAGAACTCCAATTATGTATATTTTTCTTAGAATGATATATTAGAATGCATAGAGCACGCATTTTAATATATCATTCTAAGAAAAATAAACATAATTTTAGTTCTGTCTTTAGGTTTTCCATAAATTTTAATGACAGCAATTATTTGTATTATAGTTAATTTCCAGATTAACTATATTTCGTTATTGTAAACCTAAAAATATTTTAAAACCTTTAAATAGATGTCGTGCGTCATGAATAATAGTTATTTTTATAAAAAAACGCAATTATTGTCATTATTCGAATAAATGAATTTTCATTTCCGTGCCTTTTTTCTCGTACCGTCTAGCGTAAACAGGTTATCAAACTCATATTTTTGACAGTTAAAGCTTACCCTTACCGTCAACTCGAAAACAAGTGTTCGCCAGTAAACACAAGCAAAAAACCGTTAAATAAAAACAAAAACGAGTAAGAGACATCATCATCATCAACAACTTCGTCATCATTATCATAATGGCTGATTATTATTTGAGTGAATACAATAGAGACAGCCGAAAAAGAGTGAAGAGAGGAAGAGAGTATAAAATAGTAAAAACGGCTGTCAAGTTCTCATCAAATATAATTTTATTTGTCATTTTGATTATGACATTGTAATGCTTTAATTGATGTGATATTATTGTTCTTTGTAGACGACGGATATGGTTAAGGAATACACACATACACATATACATATGTACATTTGCTTTCATGTAAGAGTATTAAAATTTGGTAGGCTTTTGTTTAAATGTGTGATTGTGTGTGTGTGTACACAAAATATTACATTTTTATTTAAAAAAAATCCTCCCGCATTTAAGTAATTTACTTATATTCATACACAAAAAGAATAAATAAATATGTTTTTATATAAATATGAGAATACAAAGGAAGAAATTGCTTAAATGACATGTTGGATAAAAAAGAAACAGCAAGAAACAGCAAAAATTTTTTTGTATCTTAACAATACAACAAATGTTGCATGCAGTTTTTCCTCAATCATATACATACATACATACATACATACATACATACATACATACATACATACATACATACATACACACATACATACATCCAGCGTTCTCCACGAAAAACAAGCGACATTTAAAATGTTCACTCAACCCCTCAGATTTCCAATTTTCTTTGTTTCCTCCACCATCGTAATAATCGAGAATTGTATATAGAGTGCTGTACAAAAAAACTATAATATATATTCTTGATCTATAGTATAAATGTTATTAGAAATCCGCACCTCTTGTGGCTAGTTTTGACTTTAATGCTCCAAAAAATAATTTGATTTCAGTGAATTTGTTCAGATATCTGTCATACTTACGCACTAATATGCAGATCGCAAAACAATATATTGATTTATTGCAAATGATAATGAAGATCCTGTCACCTTATTGTGATGTCATTATTTAACCCTTTTTTCGATTAACTTCGATCGATGGATTTTTACATACAGAGAAAAGTCTTATCACCCGATTTTATACATATATTTCACTTTATTTCGCATTATTTTCACAAAATTGTTTAATAGGTAAATATCTGATCACAGTAGTATCTTATTTTACCTAATTAATAGCTTCTCTTCAATTCACTCTTTATCTGCCTATTTCCTTCAAAGGGTGGTTCCACCAAAATGCACGATAAATATTGATGGCTCTTGAAATAGTAAGTGGTTTTCAAGTTACTGTCCAACTAAAATCGATAACTATTTGCAAGTTTCGCGAGAATCGTCACACTAACACAGTCCAAACAACAAAGTTGTTTTCACATTTATTATAGAACTGAATTACTAAACTTCCCGCAAAACACTGGGACTGTTTTGGTCATTTTAATTATTCCGAAAGGTGTAAAGAGTGTTATGGAATAAACCATAATTAACATCGCATATTATATTCGATAAAACCTCCTTCATTAGCGAAGAATATTTTTAAATTTGTATTGGTAGTTCGTAGAAGTCGATATACCCCGACTATATTGAAGATGGGATCATTATAAATCAACTTATTGATCTTCCATTGCACAAGACACATGGTAAACATGGATTCACTATGAAAGTTCTTCACTTGAACTTATAGGTTGACATAGATATTGTTCTATATCTTTTAATATACTGAACTGACTTTGCTGTTTTTAAATAGGAAGCTTCTCAGGATCATTGATCACTTAGTATAGAACTATTTGAATAACAGCGAATTGAAAATCTGCAGCCCATCACTTCATATCTCGGATTTTGATTCTTTAGCTTACCATTTGTTGCGATCGCAAAGATTGGAACATCTTTAAACTCTACTTCAGAACAGGCTATCTGAAGATCCTTTGTTCCTTTTTTACCTAAAAAGCAAAACAATTCTCTTGGAGCGGAATGTGGTATAAGAAGAACACCTATAAGCTTCTCCTCAGAACAGGGTGTTCAAAATTGCTTGTTCCTTTCCCTGTCTTAATGAGGAAGTAGTTGTCTTGGAAGTAGAGTTTTTAAAGAGCTTTACAGAAGGAAGCTCTCAAACAAAGTGTATATTAAATATCGAATATTTTAAAAATTTGATACAAAAGTTTGAGAACGGATGGGGTCAAATATCTGTATTTTAAATATCACATATTACGATGAAAATCTTTCAATTTGGCAAAATTTTTGTTGGATAAACTTTTTTTAATACAAGAAGCGATTGATGGATCCTTTTCTTGAATCTAGGACTGAGGAGAATTTTTATGCAGCAAAGCGCACCAAGTCAAAGCTATTTTTCTTATCAGAATTATAGGTTAAATTGACTCAAAATCAGGTCATTTTAAGTATTTTTAACAAAAAATCAAGTCTTTTACAAATGACTTTGTTGGAAAAAGGCGTGAGCCGGCATGGTCCTGAGTTTTTCAAAACCCAGAACCGTGTGCTATAAAGAGAATTCTTTTAATAATTACAGCTAAAAGGTATTTAAGATTCGTTATGAACGAATAATTTTCTTCACTAGTTTTTTTTCACTGCCTTTGGGTTTTTTGGGAAACTTCATGTTTTGTCATTCTCTTTGAGCCTGTATGTGTGTGTGCGTGTGTTTATAACAAGAAATGACAGGCGGCAACCATGACAAGTTAAATTTTCTTTTATTTTAAATATTTTTCAATCTTTCGTTGTGTAGTCGACATTGTAGTTCATTATTACAAATACATTCATAATATATTTTACATGTCTCTCTCCCTCTTTTTTTATTATTGTTGTTGTTGTAGTAATATTCGTATCCGCTTAAACATTAAAATTTACTTTGCATTAAATTCATCATGTTTTCATTGGGATTGATATGGAAAATCATGTAATTGATGTTCTTTAATTGCCAAGCAAACGATAACTATATACAACTTAATATATAATGGCACATTGACAGTCATAAAGACAGATGGACGGACTGACATTACAGACAGACAAATTATTATAATAAGCAATCCCAGAGTAACAACTACAACAACAAACAGTCAAGACATGTAAATAAAATGTTGTGCAGAAAAGTGTAATGTCACTTAATGATCTCGGGGGTAATGTAATGTAAAACTCATACATAATAAATGATATTAAATTATAATAAGGATATGATAGGATTTTTTTCCCTCCTTTTCCTTCTCCTGCTCCTTTCTTAATATTTCTTGCTTTTTATCGGTTTACTTTTAAATATTCATATACACAAACACATATTTGGCCAAAAAGACATAAACACCCCGTTTTCTCATAAAACTCACAACTTAAATTGGGGGACGTAATAATTTTTTTCAGGATAAGATACAGTTTTTTGGTGGGAAAATTATGTTTATTAATGCCTGCATACAGAGTTAAACGTTCTAACGTATTGATTTATAAATCGTTTTGCAAAATGACAATTTTTTCCCATGACAAGATAAAATTGTTGTTTTCCTCAGAAATCAAAAGCCGTTTATGCGAAATATGCTTTAATATTTATTTTAAGCTGCTTAAGTATAATATACGATTATTAACAGTTACTAGGATAACTTGTTCAAGGAAATTTAGCGTAAATTTTAAATTTGCTTACTAATGTTATGATTAAGATTATTAAGAAATAAAATATTATATTTATTATGTCAAAAGAAGGAAAAAGAAAAAAATATAAAAATATTTTCATTTTCTATGAAAATAGCGAAATTGATGGATTTTCAATACCAATGATATTTATTTAGAAAACTTGGCTGATTTCGGCCAAAGATATTTCTATAGAAAATCTTGGCAGATTTCGGCCAAAGATATTTCTATAGAAAATCTTGGCAGATTTCGGCCAAAGATATTTCTATAGAAAATCTTGGCAGATTTCGGCCAAAGATATTTCTATAGAAAATCTTGGCAGATTTCGGCCAAAGATATTTCTATAGAAAATCTTGGCAGATTTCGGCCAAAGATATTTCTATAGAAAATCTTGGCAGATTTAGGCCAAAGATATTTCTATAGAAAATCTTGGCAGATTTCGGCCAAAGATATTTCTATAGAAAATCTTGACAGATTTCGGCCAAAGATATTTCTATAGAAAATCTTGGCAGATTTCGGCCAAAGATATTTCTATAGAAAATCTTGACAGATTTCGGCCAAAGATATTTCTATAGAAAATCTTGACAGATTTCGGCCAAAGATATTTCTATAGAAAATCTTGACAGATTTCGGCCAAAGATATTTCTATAGAAAATCTTGACAGATTTCGGCCAAAGATATTTCTATAGAAAATCTTGGCAGATTTCGGCCAACGATATTTCTTTAGAAAATCTTGGCTGATTTCGGCCAAAGATATTTCTTTAGAAAATCTTGGCTGGTTTCGGCCAAAGATATTTCTTTAGAAAATCTTGGCTGGTTTCGGCCAAAGATATTTCTTTAGAAAATCTTGGCTGGTTTCGGCCAAAGATATTTCTTTAGAAAATCTTGGCTGGTTTCGGCCAAAGATATTTCTTTAGAAAATCTTGGCTGGTTTCGGCCAAAGATATTTCTTTAGAAAATCTTGGCTGGTTTCGGCCAAAGATATTTCTTTAGAAAATCTTGGCTGGTTCGACCAAAGATATTTCTTTAGAAAATCTTGGCAGATTTCGACCAAATATATTTCTATAGAAAATCTTGGCAGATTTCGGCCAAAGATATTTCTATAGAAAATCTTGGCAGATTTCGGCCAAAGATATTTCTCTAAAAAATCTTGGCAGATTTCAGCCACAGATATTTTTTTTTAAATCTTGCCAGATTTCGGCCACAGATATTTTTTTGAAAAATCTTGAATGTTTGATCTGTAAGTGCACTCTCAGCATTCAAGTTTTATCCCATCAAAAAACAAAAAAAAATATGTCAACATTTAACAAACGCACTCAAATAAATACCACCATCAGTATCATCAAATACAGTTATTGTTCATGCAGATCTCTGCTTTTCAAGGAAATGAGGGGGATGCAAAAGAACACATAATATTTGTTGTCCCTTAAGATTATTATGTAGTTTTCCTTGCAGTCGTTCCAAGAGAACTGTGGGGTTAATATAAGTGTTTTTAAAATGATTTTAAAAGTTGTCACTTTTAACACACAAACAAACACGCATATTCACTTTATGGCATCACATCTTCACCACTTTAGGAATAATAGATTTCCCTGCATTTGTTTTTGTGTGTTTTGTTCTCGATTTATTTTTAGAAAAATCTCATCAAAAATAATTCTTATTAGTAGAGGAATTTGTGTATGTAAACATGTAGTTAGAATGTTATTTTCTTGAATTGATTTTTAATGATATTGCTGATATAAGGAATCTGATTATTAAAATATTTTCAATTTATTTTTAGTTCGACAAAATTACATTTCGTGTTGCATTTGATCTGGGGGAAAATTATTCAAGGTTAACGACATTTTAATAGATGTTTTTATGTGTGTTTTTGTTTTAACCAGAAAGTATTTATTTGTTTTAGAGGAATAATACCGGAAACTATTTTAATTGAGTTGTATTCGATTATATATAAAACTTACGTTTGTTTGACATTAGAACAGCCTTTTTTTATTTTTAACTTATACAAAATAATTTTATTGAGACATATAATTAATAATTTAATAATTTAATATTATTTTTAGTTCAACAGGCGCTTTAAAGTGCAAGATTTTCAAGAAATATCATTGGCCGAAATCTGCAAGATTCTAAAGAAATTCTTTGGCCGAAATCTGCCAAAATTTTTCTAAAGAACATCTTTGACCGAACTCTGCCAAAATTTTCTATAAATATATTTGGCCGAAATCTGCCAAGATTTTCAAAGAAATATCTTTGGTCTCGAAATCTGCCAAGATTTTCTAAAGGAAATATCTTTGGCCGAAATCTGCCAAGATTTTCTAAAGAAATATCTTTGGCCGAAATCAGCCAGATTTTCTAAGAATATCTTGGCCGAAATCTGCCAAGATTTTCATAAAGAAATATCTTTGGCCGAAATCTGCCAAGGATTTTTCCTAAAGAAATATCTTTGGCCGAAATCTGCCTAAGATTTTCTAAAGAAATATCTTTGGCCGAAATCTGCCAAGATTTTCTAAGAAATATCATTGGTCGAAATCTGCCAAAGATTTTCTAAAGAAATATCTTTGGCCAAAATCTGCCAAGATTTTTTATAGAAATATCTTTGGCCGAAATCTGCCAAAGATTTTCTAAAGAAATATATTTGACCGAAATCTGCCAAGATTTTCTAAAGAAATATCTTTTACCGATATCTGAAAAATTTTTGTAAGATACTTGATAAAAATTAACTCAAAATACTTAACTCCTCAAATGGAGCGAAATGTTTCTTTTTTACGAATTTGTAACATTTGTTCATTGTTCACTTCAAACATTAATGGGAATCTACTTAAACATGCATGAAGTTTGGAATACAACATCTTTCGAACTGGTGCTGTTACTGCCACAATTTGACATTCAAACCTAAATATTTAGTTAACGAACTTTAGTTCATTTCGTAATCAACGATACAACAAATGCGTATAACAATCATAATAATCGTGATGAAGCTGGTAATAGCGGGGCATTGAAACCAAATACTCATTCATTTACTCAATTTGCTCATACTTTGTTTCTTATTCGCCCATCTAGTGGAGCATTCAACTAAAAGCATTTTCATATCAAGTCATGCAACAATCATCAACCAACTGGCAAGACATTTCCATCTCTCCCGGCTGGCAAGCAGAAGGACAGACAAATATACAGAGCACAGCCATTTGAGGCAACATCAACGTGTCTCATTATGTCACATGTGACACTCTTAATGGTAATGTTTGTGTTGCTCATGTCAACGCTTAGCATAACGAGCAAATTGTTATGTGAAATGCTCCAGAATATGTTTATACTAAATTGTAGGAAAATTTTAAATGCAATAGTTTTCTTGACGAAAAGGAAGAGGAGTGTTATTTTATTTGTCATTACACAGCTCTTCTTTGTATATAGATGTATATGCTATGAGGAGGGTATTTCATTATCTTTCTTAATTGATTGTTTATATATCGGGTCAATATTCGCCTCTTCTGTTTAGCATACATATGAGAGAAGTATGCGCACTTTAGGTCTAAATGTTGACTGGTGACCTTTTCAAGATTGTTAACTCTTCTCTCTTCTAAGTACCATCAGGCATAAGAGATCTTTGGGCAAATTATTGAGTTCGAATAAGCGATCTGTAGGCAATAAGACTTTAAATCTGTCTTCGTGAAAAATATAACCAGATCACATATCTGATATAGCATAATGCAGTTTAATTTCTGGACTTGAAATATTGAAAGAAATTGGAAATGAAAGTCATGGCTTTTTTACAACAAGCTCAAAATACACGCCTCTATTGAATCGATAAGAACACATAGACATTTTTTGATCATGAATGCCTTTGTGAATTGGATTCATGCATGTTTTGTCATCTTCTCATTACATTATAAAAAGAGTTTAACTTTTCTCTTTTTCAAATCAGAAATATATCACCACAATTTTGAACTGTTACTATTTCTACAATCGCCCCATCGAATTTTACCTCATCCGTTTGTCAAGATGAAATTAATTATTATTGCCCCTCTCCGGTATAACGACTTTAGATTTTGTGGAGGTAGATAAGATGCATTAACCAACTCATTGTTTTTAAAAACAGTTTTATTTAAAGACCTGAGGCCTTAGGGTTACCGGAAAACAGTGTTAACCGTTGAAGCGACCTTAGTCGCAAATTGTAACTGTCTGTGACTTTTTTGGACAATTTTTAAATTTGTCACTTTTTTACCAAACAAGAGTTAATTTACTTTTGGAATAGAACCGTTATTGTCATGCTTTAGCATATGCCGTTATATCAGTCGCAAGGTATAGTTAAGTTTTTCGCAACGCTGCCATCAGCGGTCGTACTTCTCATCGATTGGAGCTTTAATAGTTATCAGAGTGCTAATCCAGAAAAAAACTGATCTTACCATTACGTAGTTGGACTTCATTATCAGAGTGTAAGACGTATCGAAATAGAATATCATAACAAGTGCTTTGAAGTGCGCATTATTTGCACCTATGGCGAAGAACAATTCGGAACGAATAATGATTTAATCCTAGCAACTCTTAATGATTATTATGACGCGACTTTATGATGGAAGGCTTTCACATTTTATAACCTCTTGTGGAGCTCGGCACTTACGTTAATTACTCTTGCGTAATGTTGAATGCAGGTCAACAGTGAGCAAACTCATGCATCCATTTCAGGAACTTTAAGAGCCTCTCGCAATAAAACTCAATATTGTATTCTTTCTTGTTTTCTTTACAGCATTTTAAGCTTTTTAAGGAAGTGTAGAAGATTATGGAAGATTTACTCGAAGTTTACACGGATGGTTCCAAATCTCGTATTTTCAAGCGTTTATTTCTTCTTAAGTCCCATAGTATATTTCACAGGAACTGTCGAATTTGTACCGTTAGTTTGACAGTGTTTAGATTTCATTCATAAGATTTGTTTTGTGAAAGCGGTTAAATATCTATGAGATGGCGAAAATTTTCAAATTAATGTTAATATGGGTTTAGGGACTCTTCAATATTCCATTAAATGGCTTGAATAACTTGAAATTTCTTTCATGAAGAGACAGGTTATATAGTCTTTGAACCATTCGAACCATCTTGTTATTTTACACTTCTTGTGTTTAACCTACTAAACATCGAGGTAAATCTGATCCCTATACGATATACGTGATCGAAATTTATTTTAGGTCTCTCGAGAATACTGCGTATTCTCACATATTTGATTACCTTTCTCTATGTGGAAGATAAATACACAGGGAGATAAAATCTACCGTTATAAAAGTTAATAATGTTTGTTTTGAACAGTTTTACTAGATGATATGAAGGACGGATAGGATCAGGGGAAGAGGTAGCCTCCGTACAAAGAAAATGTTGATAATCAAATATCTAAAAAATTTCTACACCGAGAGTTTTGAAATTTGGTCCCAATAAATGTTTTAAGTAAATGTTTTACTGGAGAATAAAGGGTGTATAGGATCATGGGGAGATATGTTCCCCATATAATGAAAGAATTGATTTTAGAATATATAAAAACCAAAATAGTAAAAATTCTCGAAAGCGACGCCAAACACATTCTTTAGTATTTGTTATAGGACGGATAGGATCATGGGGAGTGGTACTATCCATTTTATAAAGGCGGCAAAGCGTACAAGGCCTAGTTTTTAAACTGAAGAGCTTCTGATAGATTGAACATGGTGAATAAATGGTGGTCGTTAGGTGATTTTCCTGATACTCATAAAACAGTTGCGACGTCTGTTCTGCTAGTAGATGATCTATGATCTAATTCCCATTGTCACACCTGAAAACCATTTAAATTAAAACTGAAACGACACTATGAATATTTCAATTCTATCTTTTGGGTAAATCTTACCAAACCTACAACAATTTCCTGTTTTGTAAACGTCGGTTAATGAAGCAATTTAACTAAATAAAGTTGCAACATTTTTACTCCATTATGGCTCCACAATTGTAGTTCTTTTATTTATTAGTTTTTTTTCAAAAACCCCCAAAAAAATATATATTTTAATATTTATTGCATTTTGGTTGGAAATCATTGTCTTCATTTGAAACGCACTGTCTTTGCTGTTCCTCCTAAAAAAATGTTTGAATTCAATGTCATCTTTATTGTCTAAATGTCTAGATGGTTGTCTGTCTTGTTGTCCGTCCATGTGTTAGTATTAAACGAGTGTGTGCGAGAGTGAGTGTTTGTTGAAGGAAAAACAACAAAATAAATAGAAATAACTTTCAACACCAAATGTTCAAATATCCACTATTCACACGCACACATGTGCATGTATGATTATAGTTTATATGTGTATGTGATTTTAATAAGTGTTTTTATATTTTCACTCGATTTATACCTCTAGTTTCTGAAGTTCTTTAGACAGAAGTTGCTGCATTGGAATACCCTACTGACAGTGTGTGTGATTTTAATAAGTGTTCTTTCTTACAGTTGCGTTTACTGATGATGTAGTAGTAGCGGTGTAAGTTTAAAATCTTAAAGCATATGGAACATAGAACTACAGGTAACTGGAGTACGAGAGCGGTATGACTTTGGCTGGTAATATTCACTAGGAGGTAGTCCCGGTCAAGTGGTACTAAATACCTTGTTATAATTTTAAACATCAAATTGATGTGGAAGACGAACACATACGTTGGGTTATCCAAGGCAGGAATGTAAATTTGATTTATGAATCGGAAGTAAATCCGAATCTATTCTACAATCTGATGGAAATAACTCGAAATTTCCTCGAACCGCTCAAAATTTGACTCAATCCTTCGAGCAATGCGGTTGCTGATAACTGGAATTCTTAAGTGCAGATTATTTAGGACCACATTTGCAATGGTTATCGGCTGATTTTATGACAATAAGGCTGAATACCGGTCATATACATGACACCGATCCTCGAACATTGCACGGGTCTGAAAGCAAGGATACAAGACTAATCAGTGTAACTTAAAAGCGCATGCCCAAGCGAAAAAAGGGGCGAACCTTACAGATGAATACATTGATTGTTTCTGCGGTTTACCACTTAGGGCGAGGTAAAAATTCAGAGGGGAGACTCAGTTGCTACGGTATTCGGACACTGTCGCTAAGAAAACATAACGGAAATTCTCACTAAAATTTAAATTTTCACTTAAAATTTAAATTTTCGCAATTTTACTAAAAATTAAAATTTTCACTAAAATTGAAATTTTCACTTAAAATTTAAATTTTCGCAAAAAATTGAAAATTTTGATAAAAAATTTAAATTTTCGCCAAAAATTGAAATTTTCTCTAAAAAATAAAAATTTCACTAAAAATTGAAATTTTCACTTAAACTTTCACTAAAATTGAAACTCAATATTGTATTCTTTGTTTTCTTTAAAGCATTTTAAGCTTTTTAAGGAAGTGTAGAAGATTACGGAAGATTTACTCGAGGTTTACACGGATGGTTCCAAATCTCGTATTTTCAAGCGTTTAATTTTCTTAAGTCCCATAGTATATTTCACAGGAACTGTCGAATTTGTACCGTTAGTTTGTCAGTGTTTACATTTCATTCATTAGATTTGTTTTGTGAAATTGAAATTTTCACCAAAAATTGAAATTTTCACTTAAAATTAAAATTTTAATTAAAATTTAAATTTTCAATAAAAATTTAAATTTTCAATTTTCGCTAAAAAATTAAATTTTTATTAAAAATTTAAATTTTCGCTAAAAATTTGCAATTTTTGCTAAAAATTTGCAATTTTGACTAAAAATTTAAAAATTTCACTAAGAATTGAAATTTTCACTAAAGATTGAAATTTTCACTTAAAATTTAAATTTTTACTAAAAATTGAAACTTCCACTAAAAATTTAAATTTTCACTATAAATTTAAATTTTTACTAAAAATTTAAATTTTCACTAAAAATTTAAATTTTCACTAAAAATTTAAATTTTCACTTAAAATTTAAATTTTCACTAAAAATTTAAATTTGCAATTTTCGCTAAAAATTAAATTTTTATTAAAAATTGAAACTTCCACTAAAAATTTAAATTTTCACTATAAATTTAAATTTTTACTAAAAATTTAAATTTTCACTAAAAATTTAAATTTTCACTAAAAATTTAAATTTTCACTTAAAATTTAAATTTTCACTAAAAATTTAAATTTGCAATTTTCGCTAAAAAATTAAATTTTTATTAAAAATTTAAATTTTCGCTAAAAATTTGCAATTTTCACTAAAAATTTAAAAATTTCACTAAAACTTAAAAATTTCACTAAAAATTGAAATTTTCACTAAAAATTTAAATTTTCACTTAAAATTTAAATTTTTACTAAAAATTGAAACTTCTACTAAAAACTGAAACTTCCACTAAAAATTTAAATTTTCACTAAAAATTTAAATTTTCACTAAAAATTTATTTTGCACTAAAAATTTATTTTTTTTCTAAAAATTTAAATTTTCACTAAAAATTGAAATTTACAATAAAATTGATACTTTTCACTGAAGGGAGTTTTGTGTTCGTTTAAGCTCACTACATTTTTCTTCTATTTTTGGTAAAAATTCTTCTTCTTTTATTCTTTTTTTGTTTTTGGTTGTTTTCTAATGTTTTGTTGCTTTTTATATGACACTTTAATACCATCGTATTTTTATTTTTATATTTTTATAAAACAATTGTTGTTGCTATTTTCCCATATATTTTTGTTGTTGCTTTTATGACTATCAAGTAGTTGTGTTGCTATTGTTGTTTTTGTTACATTTATAATTTTATATTTGAAAAGTCTTTTTAATAAACATTTAATGTTCTTAATATGCCACTTAATAATGATGCCTTTTTATGACATTTTAAATAGATACAAATATGATGTTGGCTGCTTTTAATGGTTTTCTATTTTTCTTCATTTCCGATTTTTTCTCTTCGTTTGTATTTTTTCAATCATAAAAATATTTAAGTCATAATCACAGCTGTTTTTTAATTAAAAAGTGTTGTTTTTTAGAGATTTTTTAAATAGAAATAGGAAAACATTAAAAATAAATGTTTTTCCGTTCAATCAAAAAAAAAAAAACTCATTAAAATTTATTGAAAATTTGTGAAGAAAATATAAAAATTTTAGTACGTTTAAATTTTAATAACTTCTTTTTAAGTCTCTGTTGGTTAATGAACATTTTAAGTTAATTTTTATTAAGAACGTAAAAAACGTAAATTGATTCTACATTCGCCAACTTTGTAAATATTTTTATGGTTTATTGATTTCTTTTAATAATAATGATATTTTTAATGTTTAATTAAGATTAGGATTAATTTTTAAATCAGATGTGATTTTTTTATAAAAAAAATTTAAATTTTTAGTATCAGAAAAATATTTGTGAATTTGTGGTGAAATTATGAACGTTTCAAAATTTCTCCAAGATTTTGAACATCGTAAAAAACTTCACAAGGCTAAGGCTGAGATGTTTTCGAGTAGCTTTGGAGGTAATCCCGCTAATAAGGAAAGCAGTGGGTAACACCCTTAAAACATTTCGGTCTCAACCGAGTTGTACTTCGTATTTCAGCCAAAGATAGAGATTTTCTTTCATTGTTTCCATTACACCTAAAACGACAATAGTGCCACAATTAGCTTCAATCATTACGCTACTCCGAAAACTGGTTTCTAACAGATAAACAACACTTATATAATCTAGTTTGTTTAGGAGACCATGTAGACTCCACATCAATCATTCTTCGTGTCCAAAACAAACTCTTTGAATTCCATACGAATTTAAGATATATTTTCTCCATTTACTATTTCACCCCAAAACACATCATAGTCCAGTCTATTCTAGGCCTTTTTGAAGTTAATAAAAAATAGATATAATGATGAGCGCCATTTTACAGATGTCTTAACAATAAAACTGTGGGGGTTTATGTGTTCGGCTCTTGTAGGGTCGTAATCTCAATATCAATAAATGAATATATTTTTAATTTGATTAAATGGGTGACCAGAAAAAGTGCGTACTAAAATGATTAAATATTTTCAACAAAACCTAAACTGGTCCTACAAAAAGTTGGCATTCAGAATTCTGACGTCAATCTGTAACCATGTTATTAAACAGTTCCGCAGGTAGGTAGAAGGAATTCTCCACATGAGGCTCTTAAAGCCAAAAAATATAAAGCACTTTCAAAAGCAGTCCGTACTTGGACTATTTGGCACGAAACATTAAAGCAAATGAAGGCTTAAAAACATGTAAGACTGAACCTAACAGGAATGCTGCTAAAAAATTAGCTGCCAAAACAGAGCACGAAAACTGATGTCAAGATAAAGAAATATTCTTTCTGCATAGTGGATGACGAAACTTATGTTCTAACAAATTTCCTTTTGTTGCTGAAGTTCGATTGAATGTTAAATGAATGCAGTCCAGATCTCCCAAAAAGTTCTTGATTTGATAAGCAACTTGGATTGAATTGGCATCCTGTCATTATAACAAACAAGTTCTTCAGTATTACAAGAACAATAATATTATATTTGTATCAAAAGAGCTAAATCCTCCGAACTGCCTAGAGCAAAGGACAGTGGTGAGCTATTGGGCTCCAAAAGTACAGTAGATGAAAAGGTTTATTAACACGTAAAGGAAGGAAATATGCCGCTAGATCCGAGCAAATGTGCGCTAATAGACAAATATCAATTATACAGTCCAGATCGTTTGTAGGACCATGTAGTCTCTATATCGAACCTTTTTCATTTTCAAAACTAAATTGTATACGAAAAATAGGCTAAACGCGGACATTTTCTATCATCTCTTCCTCACGCTCTGCTTAGTATCTACTACGAACCGATGCAGTACAAACTTCTTGTAAGACATTAGAATTTGAAAAAAATATTCCCCTTATGCCAAATCACATCATGGTCCTAACTGTATATTCTCATTTTATATATGGAATTCTTTCTAACAATGGCATGTAAATAATAATGCTCTCAATTAATGATCGCTTGTAGCAACTTATGGTTCTCTCCAATGACAAAAAAGTTATAGACCGATATCTGAGACAACCTCTAAATTCGCAATTTTTTGGTAACGGTCTTTAATATATATTTTTAATTTCATGTACATCGTTGCATATTTTGCAGTAGCTGCCGTTTCAGCTCCTTACTAAAAAGGATTTTATCCTTATAAGACGATAGAATTTTAATTACTTTCATTAAACATTTGTACAATTAAACTGTCGTTATAGGACATTATTCTATTATAACTCCCCGGAATAGGTTACATGCCTAAGTGGTTCTTAAATATGAACAAATTATATTGAAAGTATGGCTCATTTCACTCCAGTTTTTATATGTATTATTAAAACTGGAGTTGAAATACCTTTCAAATACCTTTCACCACTTATTATTATGCATGATGTAAGTGGTGAAAGGTATTTGAAATTCGGCACTGTCCAATGTATTATTTTTATTTGTTTTCTCTAAAAATTCATTTTACTTCAACTCTCAAATATATGATTTATTTAGAATTAAAAAGGATTAACATACCCGAGGTAACCAACTTTGGGGGATCAACGATTACGTCTTTGGCAAAATATTAATCAGTTTGAAAATTCATAAACTTTAACCATGTGAAATTTTATTGCGATATATTCATCTCGGTTTAGAAAAACTTAGCTCTGATCAGTTAGGTTCATGGCTCCTTGATAGAATTTTTCAACTCAAAATAATAATTGTGCATTAAGTTTGGATGACCATTTATATTGCCTCTTTGTATGCATTCACTTTAAAGGATTCTTAATAAGAAAATAACATTTTCATTAGTTAATTCCAATTATCTGAAATCCACAAAAGTTCCCATTTCATTTAAAAACATCTTATTTATGGGATTTTATTTTGCAAATGACCTTAAAACCCCCTCTTAAATATCAATTACACTAAACTTTAACAAATGACTTTCTTCATTCTATTTTTATTATCTGCATTAAACATTAACTATTTAGTTAGTCTGGCCTACATTTTCTCTCTTGTAATTTTAATTAAAATTCAACTTTTTTCCAATAAATGGATTTTTTTCTTCTTCTTTTTTGTTGAAATGGTTACTCATGTTAATGAATGTTGTCATATTTGTACTAATACGTTTTTTATACCCTACACCACCATAAATGCTTGGGAGTATAATACGTTTGTGCAGAAGTTTGTAATGGCTAGAAAAATATTGCTATCACCACTTTTAAGTATTCCGTTCAAGGCCATGTGAACAAAATGCAATGTAGCACTTGTCATTATTTTGGCCCAAGTAAGACGCCATACAAATATTCTCCCCACAATGCGGATTTAAATCCTGATAATTGAGCGATTTCAATGAAATTTGGCACAAATTAATTCTATAATATTTTAAAGCGATGTGCCGAACTATACGAGGATCGGTTATCAATGTTATCTTGAAGGTGTCGATGTGCCAAATATTTCGAGGGTTGATCCATAACTTCTTCTAGCTCCAATATAACGCCAATAGAAAAAACTTTTTTAGAACACACTAATCCCATATGGATGTTAGTACCAGAATAAAATGCTGCACTCTTAATCATAGTTAAGTTGTAAGGCTGTTAAATATGAACCAGTTGTAATAATCAATGTCGG
Source organism: Cochliomyia hominivorax (assembly GCA_004302925.2). Taxonomy (NCBI): domain Eukaryota; kingdom Metazoa; phylum Arthropoda; class Insecta; order Diptera; family Calliphoridae; genus Cochliomyia; species Cochliomyia hominivorax. The sequence goes on along the minus strand of PYHX02000413.1, from coordinate 84,143,263 downwards.
TCTAAAATTTTCGTTAGCTCGCATACAGGGGCACTTTCCGGAAAACGACTTTTAGCTTATAAAACTAATCACTTAACAACCAATTTTATTGAAATTTGGTACAATGACTTTCCAAAATGCCCTGACCAATGTCGATCCATAAAAGACTACCATATAAGTCCCGTTTCCGCAAAACCGGTTTGAGTTTATGAAACTATCATAAGAAGACAATTCTATTGAAATTCGGCACAATCGATTTTCTAAATGTCTTAAATATATATTATTAATTTGGGCGATCTCGGTCCATATTTTGCTACAGCTCTCATATTAGACCCCTACTATACCAATTTATGTATACCAACCAATTTTTTTACAATTATTTTTCTAACTGTCTTAAATACATTTTACTATTCTGCTATAGTTCCAATTAAGGCCCATTTCATGAAAACGGTTTTAAATTTGATCTAATTTTATTGAAAGTTGGTACAATTGTATTTTTAAATTGTCTTTAATATATAAATCTGGTTTGACATTTAACGGGCCATATTTGGTTATTACTTCCTTCTAAACCTCTTTCCGGGAATAATGTTTTAGTCTTAAAAGGTTTTTAAATGTGGACCAGTTCTATCGAAATTCAGACATTAATCTAAATGCATTCAATATATGTGACTAATTTGACGTACATTACAATATTTTCAACTCATTCTAATTTTTGTATAATATTAGTGGTGGAGGGTACTTGAGATTCGGCACAGTCGACTAAAACTTCTTACTTATTTGTTTTTTTTTTGCAATTTTTATGCAGAACTTAATTTATTTGCTGTTAAATAAACTAATTGGAAAAAAATTGTAAAATTAGTTTTAAATCCTCTCAAATTACTACTTAAACTCTAAAACTAAAATAAACTAAATGTGAAACAAGTGAAATATATCACATGTCCTTTAAATGTTTGTTTTTTTTTGTTTTTGTTTGCTAATGTATTTGTTAGTGCTTAATTCATTATGAGTTTAATTAAAAGTAAAATAACCAAATTAATCACCTGTATTTATAATTACACATGCACATACTTACAAACAAACAAATGCTAATAATGCTAATGTGGGTATATATGTATATGTGTGTTTGTATCTGTGTGTGCATACATGTGTAATTTTAGTTTTAAGGTTTATTTAATGCAAATATACGAGTATATAATATTTAAATTTATAGTATTTTTTATACGTATCAATGAATATACACCTGAGTCTCCATTAACGGAATTAAATTTTAGAAAGAAAGGTGAAGGTTAAAGAAGACAAAGGATAATAAATTATTTAAGAGAAACAATTTTCGATAATATTTTGCTTAAGAGCAAATTTATGAAAAGTTTTGTTTAAGAAAAAAAAACGGAAACGAATTTATATGCCACAATTTACTGCACGCAGAGACAAAATATGGGTGAGAAAGCAATATTTAGAAGCAAATATTGTGAACGCAAGTTGTTGACCATAATATGTTTGCGATTCAAGGAAATATGGATCTTACTAAATTATATTATGGTTGTGAATACTGACACACTCATGTTGTTGATCATAATATGGTTGTGATACAACCATATTATGTTTACTCTGCATTTCATTTTTATGTATATTATGCATATTTTTTAAGCAACTATCATTTCAAATTCATAAAATTATTGTATGAATTTTTTGTTTTAATGCAAATTTATTTAAATTGTTTTCTTGTAACAGAGTTTTTAACAACAATAATATGTTGATCAGTTGAACATAATGCGACTAACATATCTTTATTAATTTATTAACAATAATATTATTGCTACAACAAAATCATTCTCAAACTTTATTTAATGCAATAAATGACATGTTGGCTACAGCAATAAATATTTTCACGAAAATGAAAGTATTACGAATAACGACTTTTCTCTGCGTAAGCAAAGTTTTGTTAAAAAGAAAAACGTTTTCATTTAAGAACCCAACATTGAGTGCCCTTTTAAGAGAAAATATACTATGTTCCTTGTTTAAGAGAAAATTTATGAAAATATATTATTTATGGAGAATTTATAAAAAGTTTCACTTAAATTGAATAAATTGAATTCAAATAAATATATTAGAGAAAATTTACTGCAAAAAAAGAAAGTTTACTTTTGAGAAAAATGAGCTTTATTTTAGAGAAAACTTATGGAAAAATTTTGTTAAGAGAAAATTTGTTACTTTCGATTGAAATAAATGTTAAAAATTTTCAATTGAAAAAAACTTTTTAATATTTCTTTGAAAAGAAAATTTCAGAGAAATTTTCATTTATAGGAAAATAAATTTAAAAGAGAATTGATTAAGTTTTCGCTTAGAGATTATCGTAAATTTTTGCGCTAGAAATAATTCCTAAGAAATAATTTACGATAAATTTCAATTTACGTCATATTTTCTAAAGAAAAACTGTATCACACATTATGAAAATAAACGACTAAATTTCTTAAGAGGAAACTTACTATAATATTTTATTTACGAGAAGTTTTACTCTAAATTTTGGCGTGAAAAATTATTATTAATGATTAAGAAGTTCTATTAAAAAAATATTCAAAATTTTAAGAAATTATTCGAAAGCAAATGGACCGGAAAAGTTTTCAAGAGAAAATTAACTAGAAATTTCCTAAAAGAAAATTTATAGGATATTTTTCAGGAGATAATTTATTGGAAATTTTTTTAAAAGAAAATTTATTGGAAATTTTTAAAGACAAAATTTATTAAAAATTTTTGAGAGAACATTTAATGAAAAGCTTTAAGAGAAAATTTGTTGGAAAATTTACTTTAAAATTTCAAGCGAAAATTTATGAAAAAGCAAAAAAGTAGATACCAGAAAATTTTTAGGAGAAAGTTTACTAGAAATTTTCGTTACAAAGAATATTTACTTCTAAAAAATAGAGACTTTAAAAATATAACTTCCGATAAAATTTTATTGAAGAGAAATATTTGAAATTTTTGTATTTAAGTGAAAGTTTACTATACTTTTCGTTTAAGCGAAAAATTTTAAAAAATTATCTTTTAAGAAATCATGATTGAAGAATAATCATAAAAACAATTTCATTCAGGAGAAAATTTCAATAAATTTTGCTGTTGAGAAATCTTTTGAATAGAAATGGTTTCATTAAAGATTTTTTTTTTTAATTTTAATTTAGAAAATCTGTTAAACGTTTTATGAAAATTGAAAAAATATTGGAAAATCAAAGGCCTCAGTGTCCTGTACTATCTTTACAAGGGCATATTCCTGTTCATGTTTATATGAGTGTGTGAGCAAGCACACATCAAGATTACTTCCGGTTCAATAATTACACAAATAATTGTGAGTACAATTCGATACCCTCAACAAACTCATTTGCACATTTGCCGTAAAACATCGACTGTCCAATCAACCATTCAATTCGATTTTTTTAAATACTCTCTTTATTTCTTACTTTACCACTCTCTCTTTCTCTCTTTTGCATATAACTTTAGTTTTTATACCTCATTTAGACCAATTTTGTTTATTGTTTTTATTGTTGTTATCGATATTTCCTAGATTATATTCCATTTCATATAAATCGCTCCATTTACTTTCATTATTGTTTTTTTCTTTATTTTAACCCAAATTGTATTCTCATTTTGTTGCTTTTACTCCTCAATTGTTGATCAAATAACAAATGAAGCGATTTATTAGTGTCATATGACATGCTATATTATTTTACCACCTGTACGTCCGTCTGTTTTGTCTGCAATTTATTCAAATTTATCTGTTTTTATAAACATTTTATTTATTCATTATTTTATTGTAATTTGTAATAAAAATGAAAACATTCATAATAATAACAATTTTTGATTTGGTTGTTGTTGTATTTTCATCATTATACCCTAAACCACTGTAAGCGTTTGTACTGATGTTTGTAATATGTTTGTACTGATGTTTGTAACAATGTCCGTCTGTCTGTCTGTTTGTCTATCAGTCGGTCTATCCGGCTGTCCATGTAAGCGTTGTAAATAGCCGACAGATCACAACTTTGAAATTTGGTACATATTATTATTAGTTTGGCCTAGTATCGAAGTCTATTGAAATTGTTCATGTTAGCTCCAATACTTCAGGTAACTCCCATACAAACGTTGCTTCCGCAGTGTGTGCTTTAAGTCAGAAAAGTCATAAATATAAAACAATTTTTTTGACACAAATTAGACTTATGATATAATACATTGTATTATGATAAAATTATACGAGGATCGATCTATTATTTCTCATAAGTCCCATACAACCTCTAACCCAAATATCACCTTAAAGGGCTCAAATCTCACATATACGTTGGTATTGAAGAAAGAATAAAATCAAGACAATTAAAAGACAAATAAAAGTAAAAATCGATGTGCGAAATTTTACGAGGGTCGGTCCATAATTTATTCTGACTTCTAAATAACATCCATTAAAATAGTCTGACATGACTGACCTCCTACTTGTTATACCCTACACCACCACAAGTGGTGAAGAGGGTATATTAACGTTGTCATTCTATGTTTAACGCCAAAAAGGAATCATCTCAGATTTATTTTTGCATCAAATCAAAAACTGAGTCAATGTAGCTATGTCGTCTGCCTGATAGAGCTCAATAAAATTTGGCCTGAATATTGCTTGTAGTTTTGAGAAATTTCGTCGTTCAGATCAGCAAAATCGGTTCAGTATAATAAAAAGTATAGACCTCTAAGTTCAAGCTAAAAACTTTCATAAAATTGTCAGTTATAAATCGACAAATTGATTTCGTCATAAAATCAAGTTATATGTACTTCATTACTAGTCCAAATTAAAAAAATCGGTCCAGTCATTATGAGTCATTACGTGTTCCGTGTTAGGAAAAACTTTGATATATTCTATGCGTTTGGATGTGTATGTTTGAATGTGTAAGTACGAAACTAACGTATTTACTTCAAGTGCATATATGGTAGAGGATATTAATGATTCGGCGTAGCCGAACATAGCATTCTTTCTAGTTATACTCTTATTAAGTTTGTCATTTAGTGTGTAACGCCGAAAAGGAATCATCTCAGACCCTACAATGCATATATATTATTGCATCAAATTAAAAACTGTTTCGATTTAGCTATGTCCGTCTGTCTGTCTGTTGGAAACATTCTCACGCCTAGAATAATTGTCCGAATTCAATGAAATTTCGCCATTGTCGTAGGCAGTTTGCTGTATTAAATCAGCTATATCGGTTCATAAGCAAGAAAGTTATAGACCGATATCTGAAACAGCATCAAAATTTCAAAAATGAATTCTTATAATTTCTTCTAACAAATGCACGTGCTCCATCAAATCAAAATCTGATTAACAGGGAAAATGTTATAGGCTATAATATGCAAAATTTTGATACACCCCAAATTCTGTGTGTCACGTGGGCCGCAGTTTTTAAGATAATATACTGAAATTTGTCACATTTACTTAAATTGATACAATAATAAATTCAAGAAGTCATATTGTCCTGGGATCATTAATTGACCCAGCTCCTATATAAGGGCCTTTCCCGGAATATGATTTATATCTTATAAAACTTTTAAAATTGAACCAATTCTATTGAAATTTGGTACAATTAATTCTTTAACTATTTTAAATATATGTTATAAATTTTATTAACATGGGTCCATATTTGATAAAGCTCCCATTTAATGCTCCTTCTTGGAAAACGGTTTGAGCCTTATAAAACAATTAAATAAAAACTAATTCCATTGGAACTCAGTACAATGCATTTTTTAAACTATTTTAAATGTATATTTTTAATTAGGACAATCTCGATTCATATTTTGAGGTAGCTCCCATATCAGGCCCCTCACCGAAAACAGTTTTCAGCTTATAAAACGAATAAATAAAGACCAATTCTATTGAAATTCGACACAATTATTTTGCTAACTGTTCTGAAGATATAATATTAATTTGCCCTATATCGGTCCAAATTTTCTTATAGCTCCCTTATAACGGGATTTCCCGGAGAACAGGTTTCACTTTATAAAACATTTAAATAAAGATCAATTTCATTAAAATTTAGCACAATGATTTTTTAACTATAATCAAAGTATTTTATAAATAAGAACAGTCTTGGTCCATAATTTTGCTGTAGCTCCCATATAAGATTCTTTCCCGGAAAACAGTTTTGAGCTTATAACAAGCATATTTTTTTGTTATTATACGCTCCACAATATAAGTCGTAGAGAGAGAATATTAACTTTGTCATTCTGTGTGTAACCCTAAGAATGACTATTTAAGACCCCATAACGTAAATATATTCTTGCTTCAAATCAAAATCTCACTCGATTTTCGTCAATCTGTCTGTCTGCTCATGTCCACAAAAATTTACAGAGCTCAATAAAATTTGGTGGAAAAAGGCACTTCAGTAGCAAAAAAGTTATTGCCAAAATTATAACTAATTTTATGACACATTAAGTGTTTCTATGTTATATACTACATACATTTGTGAGTGTATGTGTATCTATGGAATATATGTATATCTACGGAATCTAACGTATTAACATCACACGAATTTGTGGTTGAGGGCATTGAAGATTCGGCATTGCCGAATATAGAATTCTTTTTTGTTTTTTATTGTATTTATTCATCATTTGTTTATATGACTCAAATAAAATTAAATTGTTTTCCGTTTGATATTTTATTGCTGCTACAATAAACATAAATATGAAATTTAAATATTAATTTAAAAATGTTTTTTAAAATAAATAAATTTTGTTAAATTAAAAGAAAATAATAAAATATTAATTGATTTTATTGAATTAAAAAAAGACACTTATTTAGGGTATTTTAGCACAAATAAAGTGATAATTGAACTGGAATGTATATTTTTAGATAGCGATGTTTAAGCCTTATGAAATGTTAATTAAAGGACAAATATAAAAAAATAAAATAAGTGGAATTTAATTCTATAACATGTAAATCAGTAATTTAATAAAATTATTGTAAAATTTTGTTTTAAAAGAATTTAAAATTTATTTTTATTTTTCATTCAAGTAACAGCTTGTGATTTTTTTTTTTTTTTTCAACAAAAAGTTTAATTCTCATTTATCAGAAATTTTCTGACCAATTTTCCCTTAAGAGAAGAAAAGTAAGAAATAAAATCTTAATCAATCTTCTCATAAGAGAATCCTTAATTTGTTTCTGTTTACTTGAAAATATTAGACACAATTTTTATTTAAAAGGAAAATTGCAAAATTTTCATTGAATTTTGGTTTAAGAGAAAATTATTAATAAATCTTAGATCAATTAATTTCAATGTACGAAACATAATGTATTTACTTCACATGCATTTGTAGTGGAGGATATTGCAGCATTTTATTGATAAATTTTCCTTCAGAAGCACATTTTAGATAAATTAACTCAAAGGAAAATTTGGTAAAAAATTTCATTTTAAGAGAAAATTTTTCTCAAATCTTCTTTTATGAAAGTATTTTTCATAGAGATTTTAAGAGAAAATCCTTGATAAATTTTCTTTAAGGAGAAAACTTTCAATGAATTTTTCTTTTAAGAACATTTTTTTTTTACAAATTTTCTTGAAATGGAAAAATTTTTTTAAATTTTCTTTCAAAGATTTTCGATTATTTTTTTCAACAAGATGTTTTTAGAAGAGAAATTTTTAGATAATCTTTTCTAAGAGAAAATTAAGATAAATTTCCTTGTTTGATATTTCGTTAAGGAAGAGATTCCCAAAGTGTTTTGAAGGGATAACTTACGAGAAATTCTCGTTTAAGATAAAGTTTTTGATAAATTTTCCTGTCAGAGAAAATCAGCGATCGAATTTGCTATAAATTTTTGAAAAAAATTATATTTTAAAGAACATTTAAACAAATTTTTCTTTTAAGATAAAATTTTAGAATATTTTCTCTAAAGAGAACTCTTATAGAAATTTTCTTTTAGGAGAAAATATTTAATAATTTCAACAGAAATTATTCCATTACGAGAAAATTTATAGTAAATTTTTGTTTAAGAAGAATTTTTTAAATTAATTTTGGCTTAAGGGAAAATTTATTGAAATTTGTTTAGAAGGTAATTTATCGCAAATTACAAGTAAATTTTCTTTAACGAGAAAAATTATAGTAAATTTTGTTTTAAAGAAAAATTTATTGTAAGTTTTCGTCAGGAGAACATTTATAGTTCAAAAGAAAATTTAAGAGAGTTATGTTTTCCTTTACGGAATAATTTAGAGTAAATTTTATTTTAAGAGAAAATTTAAATTGCGTTTTCTTTCAAGAAATAAATTATACAAAAATTTCTTTTTATAGAAAATTTATTGAAAATTTTTATTTAAGAGAAAATTTATAGTAAATTTTCACTTAAGAGAAAAATTTTATAATAAATTTTGTTTTAGAGAAATTTTACAATAAAGTTACATCTAAGAGAAAATTTTACTATTTTAGATAAAATGAAATTTTTCTAAAAAAATATATTTTTTCAACAGAAAATTTCTGATCTACAAAATTCATTAAAAGTTTTAAAACTTTAAATTTTCTTTAAAGTAAATTTTTTCGCTGAAATTATAATGTTATATACGAGAAATTTACCTTAAGGAAAAAAATTTGCAGACAATTTTCTTTAAAGAGAAAATAAGACAGAAAAATAACAGAACATTTTCATTTAAGAGAGGTTTTTTGAGTGAATTGCTGATAAAGAGAAATTTTAAGGTGGATTTTGATTCAAATGAAAATTATAGCGAAATTTTCTTTGAAGAGAGAATTTTCAGAATAATTTCTTTTTAGAGAAAAATTTATAGCAAATAAGCGAAAATTTATGATTTATTTTTAAGAAAATATTTGTAGTAAATTTTCTTCAAAAAATTTACGATAAATTTTTAAGAGAAAAATGTATACGTGTATTCTGTTAAGGAAAATTTGTTTTATTTGCATTAAATTATTTTGGGCAAATCGAAATAAATCTGGAATTTAACATCGAATTCCAAGCGTAAAATTTTTAATGACCCCATTTGTTCCCAAAGTAATTATGGTACCAAATCCATTTTTCAAAACTTTATTTACATGATTTATAATTCTAATTTTTGTCATTTTCGTAAAAGTTCCAAAAAACAACAAATTTTAAAATATTTACCTTCAGAAATTTACATTCTTATATGTACGTTTGTATTATAAACTAAAACTATTTTAAATATTTAACATTAAAAAAAATCTGTATAATTTCTCTTGATTACAAAAATTCCTAAATTACAATAACAACAATATTTGTTGGTTGTTTTTGTAAAATCTAATAATTTTTGCTGTTTTATTTTGTTAAAACAAGAATAAAAAATTCCAAGTGGTCTAGTTTTAACTCTCTATGGAGTGAACAAAACTTTAATAACAACAAAATAGTTTCATAAATAGTTTAGAACAAGAAATTTTTAGTAAAGAGAAAAGAGGAAGCAGCAAAAGAATCAAGAAATTATTAAATTATTTATGACTTTTTTCTGGAGTTTTCATATTTATCATGATAAGGTGAAATGCTGGAAATGGTTAAGAGGGGACTAAGAGGGAAAAGAAGTTTAGTGACCATGATATCGGAGATAGAAGACTACTTTCGGGTTATAAAGAATGACATTAAAGAAGGTTTAAGTATGATCGTGTATAGGAGTGATTCTGCATCCATGCAGTAAATACGATCAGTTATTTACAAGATTTGCGATTGAAGAATTCTCAACATTCGATTTTCATTAAAACTTCTAATCCAAGTATTATTTCACATATTTTTGATCAAGTTACCTTTGTAATTATATTTAGTGTCATGATCAAAATAAGGGACCAGAAAAAAGTGCGTGGTCTTACAAAAGTTGGCCAAACATTTAAAGGTTTGCGGTAAAACTGTTTCCTGTATTATTAAACAGTACCGGAAGAACTTGTTCGTTAATAGAAAATCTAGTTCAGGTGAAAGAAATGGTTCACATATTGTTTCTTAACTCAAAAAATAGAAAGAATTTTCAAAATAGCTTTCAACACATCCAGTAGGAAAGTTGATCGGTTTGCTCAAAGCTAATAAGTGGTACGAAAGGTTAGAGCTAATGCAGTTCTGAAATCACATTGTAAGTTGATAATGATTGTTTTCAAAACCCTCGTATCGATGCATTTTCTAATTTGAGTTTAAGATTGCAGCATATCATGCTTTTTTTGGAAGGATAATAAAGAAGCTAGAGAAAATTATGGGCCGTTCCTCATAAATTTTCGAAGATCGTGTTTTGCTTATATGTATATTAATTTGACCAATTCAATATCAATATCGCCATTATCTCTTAAAAACGGTCAGGCAATACTTCTGTTGTCCGCCATCGATAGTTTTGCTTCTCGCTTCTACGCTTTCGTTAATGTTACAGCGTTGCATGGCGGTATTCGTTTACCGTTTTCCGGAGTTATACGCACCACGTGCACATGTTTTTAATTGCAACACTACTGGTGAAGACCATAAAAAACCTAATTTTTATAGAGGACTCAAGAACCCCTTATTTTTATCTGACTTGGCATCGTGTTATTAACAAGTCCTTATGTGGTACAAGAACAATAATGTGGTATTTTTACGAAGAAAGGCAAATCGCCTAAACTGCCTGAAGCTTAGGCTAGTGGAGAAGTATTGGGCTTTTGCTAAAAAGAAGTGGAAGAGCACAAAAAATAGTTAAGAAGGGAAAATTACATCCGGATTATTTAGAATGGTATTAACGGGGGTTTGAGTTAATATTGCGTAACAATGATTTTGTATGCACTCAGATAACACGATCATGTATTTATATATCCAAAGATTTTGAAAAATTTCGTGATGGTTTTTTTGCAAACTTCATGCAAAACTAAACTCATACGACCCTCCAATAAATTCCTATAGCGCACAAACATAATCATGTTTCTTCTTTTCTGCATAACATTTATGAAAAAATATTTTTCCAAACAGGAAAAAGAAAAATTAAAATATTTTAGAAAAATAAGAGACTAAAATCTTGAAAAAATACTTATGTGTATAAAACTATAAATATTTTGCTCCTTTTCAGACTTTCAGAACTATAAAGAGTATATAAATATTTGCTAAAGAGGTTTATGATAAATGTGTGTATAAGTAACATATACCTTAACATTATACAAATACATGTAAACATAACTTTACAAACTCTTTTCACATATTCACACAAATACATTTACATCAGAAAATATCCACAGATATTTCAGGTGAATAAGAGGTAAAAAAGGTTTTAATGTTGATATTAAATATGTAAATGTATAAGTTAAATTGTCTGTATGTAAATGTTAGTATAAAAGATTTATAAATGTATATATTAGCACACATACACTCACATATACTTCGGAGGAGAGATAGAAGTGCGTTTTTGTTATACTTTATAAAAGAAGTCATAAATATTAGAAAATTTTAGTAGAAGAAACTGCACTCATATTAGGATATTTTAGACATATGTATGTGTTTTTAGGTAAAGTTAAATTCACATATACATATATATATGTTTCTACTATCATTCATACGAATGGAGTTATATTTGAAATTATTATATATTTATATTTTAAAATATATTTTCACTACCACAAACATAAGTCAAGAGTTATAAAATGCACAATGGGTTAAAGATAAATAACTATTTCTTTAACGGAAATTTGGCAAAATAATTCTTGAATTGCAATTTTTTTAATTTTTATTTTAAATAAAAATATTTCGTAAATTTTTCTTTAAAATGATATATAAAATTTCAATTAAAAACTTACTATATATTTTTAGCTTGAATGTTTATCAACATTTTTTCTTTATCGAAGACTTATCGTAAATTTTCTCTTAAAAGGGAACTTTAAGTTAAAGATTTATATTCAATAAAAGATATAAGAAAATTTTCATTCGAAAGAATATTTTGAAGAAAATATTTAAAAAATCCTTTTGCCGAATTTACCAAAAATGGAATCTCGAAAGAAAATCTACAGAAATTTGATCTTAAGGAAAATTTTGTAGAAAATTTCCTCTTAGATAATAATATGTTGAAAATTTTATTTAAAAAGAAAATTATTGAAAATTGTACAAAAACTTTCTCTTAACAGCTATTAAAAAAATCTCTCAAATGGATATTTTTGAAAAATAAAACATATTCCTAAAAATAAAAATTATGGAATAATTAATTTTGAAGAAAGTTCTTTTTTAAAAGAAGATACCAATTTTCTCCTACAGAATAAAAGGAGATTTTATACAAATTTTATTGTAATTTTACAAAAATGAAAATTTAATAGAAAATATGCTAACTGTTACTTAAATGAAATTTTTTTATTTCTATTTTTATTTTTTTTATTTTTTTTTTTTTTTTTTGGAAAATTTCTCTGAAATGATTTTTTTTAAGTTTTTCCTAAAATATTTTTTTTTTAGAAAATTTCTCTTATAAAAATTTGTTTAGATTATTTTCTCTTAATTTTTTTCTTTTTAACAAAAGAAAATTTTTAGAAAACTCTTAAAGGAAAATTTGTTCTTAATTTTTTAATAATGAAATTTTCTAAAAGAATCATTAAAAGTGATTTTTTTTCAAAAATTTTTTAAGCGAAATTTTATAATTTTTTAAAGGAAATTTCATATATTTTTAAATTTATAGAAATTTATTTTGGAGATAAAAATTTTATAGAAAATATGCTTTTAAATAAAAATTTTATAGGAAATTTTCTCTTAGATTAAAATTGTATAGAAAATTTTCTCTGAGACAAAAATGTCGTGGAAATTTTTTCTTAGATAAAAATTTTATAGAAAATTTGCTTTTAGATAAAAATTTTATAGAAAATTGTATTTTAGATTAAAATTATATAGAAAAAAAATGTTGTAGAATTTTTTTTCTTAGATAAAAATTTTATAGAAAATTTTCTCTTAGACAAAAATTTTATAAATAATATTTTCTTCGATAAAAATGTATAGAAATCCGTTTTAAAAGGAAAACAATATAAAAGAAAAAAATGAAAAAGAACTTGCCTTTAAAAGAGAAAGGTAAGGCAAAGGCAAAATTTCTCTTAGATATACATTTTCTCTTAAATGAAAATGTTATATTAATATCTTTCTTAAATGAAGAGTTTATAAAAGAATTTTTTATTGATATAAAATTTTCTCTTTTCTAAAACGTTTAAGTAGACTTTCTTTATATAAACGTTACACATTTTTTTCTGAAACAAAAATTTTTACCTTTAAGAAAACTGTACAGATAATGCTCTATTAAAAATTTTAAAACAAAATCTCTTAAGTGAAAATTTTTATAATTATTGTTTCTTCAATAGAAATTTTATCTTAATTTATTCCTCAATATATTTAATTGCAAATTAGCATTTATGCGAACATCTTTTATATTAAGTAGTCTTTACAAAAGAGAACATTTTCGTAAGTTTTTTCTTAAAATTAACTTTTTTTGAGATTATGAAATTATCATACGTTTTTCTTAAAATAAATTTTATTCAATTTTTATTTCTCTTGAAAGAAAATTTATCATTAAGTTTTTTCAAACAATATTTGAAGTAATATTTTATATAAATTTTTTTTATTAATTTCCTTTTAATGACAAAATAAAATTTTATTAAAAAACCTACTAAAAAATATTATATAGAAGTGTCACCTAAGCAAAATATTTTAATTTTTTTTCTCTTTAAAATCTCTTAATTATTATTTGTATTAAAAAATTTCTCTTTAACATAATTGATCATTATTTTGAATGAACCAAAACTCATCTCTTAAAAAAGTTTATCAAAATGTGTGTCTTTTTTCAAAAACTTTAATCAGAAAACGTTAGATTTGCAAATATTCTCTTAAACGAAATGTCGTAATTTTATCACAATTTTCTCTTAAACTAATTGAATGCAAATTTCTGTTTAAAACCAAAGTTTAAATAAATTTTTTTATTTATTCTTTTAAATTAGATTCTCTATAAAACGAATACTTCTAATGAATTTTCCTTTAAAAGGAAACTTCTGATTAATATTTTATTGATTTTCTTTTAAAATTAATTTTTCTCTTAATAAATTATAAGTAAAATTATTAAAAACCCCATTGTGCATTTATTTTCATATCTTTTACTCTACAGTCTTTTACATACAAAAAAATATTTAAAAGTAAAACAAAACTAAAAAGTATTTCTAAAATGCAAAAATAATAAGAATTTTCCTTGATTTTAATACTCGTATCTATGTCTGTGGATATTAAACAGGACAAAGTGCTTCCAAAAAAACCAACACAAAAACATACTTGTACATTATTATTATTATGAGAGAAATATAGAAGTTTGTAAATGTGTGTTATTTGAAATTTATGAGATCAAAAATTTTGAATGCCCTTGAGCTAAAAAACTACTCAAACTATTATCAAGTTTAACAGCATAACTTACCTATCAAAGGCTAAATGAAACTCCTACGTAAAAGATGATAAAACTGAAAAGAAGGAAATTTTTGCACTGGTGATTTATAATATTTATGGGTTGGAATTTTATGAGATTTTCTTTTCTAGAAATTCTTAAATTAAATTCACCATTAAAAATTACAATAAAATGATTAAAACAAAACCAAAAGATATAAAAACTCCTACATCTCTTTATATAACGTCTTAAGTAGTGAGATGAAAAATTCTTAACACACCTTCTTTATTAACATTTTTAACCCAAGTATTATTTGATGTTTTTTTTTTTCTTTTTGATCAAGTTACCTTTGTAAAACATGTCAGTTATTATCTATAAGATCAGACAAATGATTATATGGTTAATCTGGTCAAAATGAGTCCGCACATAAATTATTAAACATTTTTCTACAAAGACCTACTGGGTGCAAACATTCAAAGGTCTGCCGTAAATGTTATTAAACAGTATCGGGAAAACTTGTTCGTTGATAAAAAACCTGGAGAAGGAATGGTCCACATAATGTTACTAACGCAAAAAATAGAGAGCATTTTCCAATACATCCGGTAGGAAAGCAGCCAGATTAGCACAGTGCTCGGTACTATTTGGTACGAAGGGTTAAAGCTAATGCGGGTTTAAAAATATACAAGACTCAGTCAATTACACCCAAAAATTTTAGAGCATGACAAATATTCTTGCTGCGAAATCTATAACGAAAATGCATATTTTTTTTTCTGACTTCCTGGTCAAACATTTTGTGTTGCTGATGATGGAGGGAATGTTGAAGAAAGGTTTAGGACTCATGTTAAGAATAATTCAATAATATGTTACAACGGGATCTATAAATATCGAAGTTAACATGAAAGCATGTTTACATAAAAGGCTGTTTCTATTTATAAGACTTCATAATGTATTTACTATTTTTGGCGTTCTGTCGCTATGTAAAAAATGTTCTTGAGTAGTACAAGAATAGTTATATGTACTACGAGAGGTAAATCCTCCAAACAGCATGGGGCTAAAGCCAGTGGAGAGATATTAGGCTCTTGAAAAAAGAGAATTTAAGCGCACAAAAGAGTGTCCAAAAGTGTGGCAGATTTAAAACGGAGATGGTCTACTTGTTCGAGCAAAGTAACAGAAATTAATATAAAAACAAGTAGGAATGCTATATTCGGCTATGCCGAATCTTAAATACCCTCCACCACAAATTCGTGTAAAGTTAATACGTTAGGTTTCATAGACACACATATACTCACAAATGTATATAACACAGAAATACTTAATTAGTCATAAAATTAGTTACAATTTAAGCTATAAAATGTTTCTACTGAACTGCCTTTTTTCTACCAATTTTCATTGAGCTCTGTTAATTTTTACGGATGTGAGCAGACAAAGAGATTGACGAAAATCGACTGAGATTTTGACTTGATGCAAGAATATATACATTATGGGGTCTGAAATAATTCATTCTTAGCGTTACACACAGAATGACAAAGTTAATATTCTCTCTCTACCACTTGTACTGTGGAGCGTATAAAAACAAAAAATATGCTTGTTATAAGCTCAAAACTATTTTCCGGGAAGGGGTCTTATATGGGAGCTACAGCAAAGTTTGGACCATTCATATTTATAATATACTTTTATTATAAATATTATATATATATTTATAATATACTTTTATTATAGTTAGAAAAATTCAGAACAGTTAGCAAAATAATTGTGTCAACTTTAAATAGAATTGGTCTTTATTTACTCGGGAAGGGGCTTTATAATGGAGCTATATCAAAATATGGACTCATGTTAACAAAATTTATAACGCATATTTATATGTTAATAAAATTTATAACATATATTTAAAATAGTTAGAAAATTAACTGTGTCAAATTTTAATAGAATTCGTTCAAATCTAAAAGTGTTATAAGCTGTAAATCATATTCCGGGAAGGGGCCTTATATGGGAGCTATATCAAAATATGGACCCATGTTAATAAATTTTATAACATATATTTAAAATAGCTAGAAAATTAGTTGTGCCAAATTTCAATAGAATTGGTTCAAATTTAAGAGTTTTATAAGCTATAAATCATATTCCGGGAAGGGGACATATATGGGAGCTATATCAAAATATGGACCCATTTTAATAAATTTTATAACATATATTTAAAATAGCTAGAAAATTAGTTGTGCCAAATTTCAATAGAATTGGTTCAAATTTAAGAGTTTTATAAGCTATAAATCATATTCCGGGAAGAGGCCTTATATGGGAGCTATATCAAAATATGGACCCATGTTAATAAAACTTACTACATATATTTAAAATAGCTAAAAAATCAATTGTGAAAATTTCAAAAGAATTGGTTCAAATTTAAAAGTGTTATAAGCTATAAATATATTCGGGAAGGGGCCTTATACGGGAGCTATATCAAAATATGGACCCATGTAAATAAAATTTATAACATATATTTAAAATAGCTAGAAAATCAATTGTGAAAATTTCAAAAGAATTGGTTCAAATTTAAAAGTGTTATAAGCTATAAATATATTCGGGAAGGGGCCTTATACGGGAGCTATATCAAAATATGCACCCATGTAAATAAAATTTATAACATATATTTAAAATAGTTAAAACAATAATTGTGCAAAATTTCAAAAGAATTGGTTCCAATTTAAGAGTTTTATGAGCTATAAATCATATTCCGGGAAGGGGCCTTAAATCACATTCCGGGAAGGGGCCATATATTGGAGCTATATCAAAATACGGACCTATGTGAATAAAATTTATAGTATATATTTAAAATAGTTAAAACATTATTTGTGCCAAATTTCAATAGAATTGGTTCCAATTTAAGAGTTTTATGAGCTATAAATCACATTCCGGGAAGGGACCTTATATGGGAGTTATATCAAAATACGGACCCATGTGAATAAAATTTATAGTATATATTTAAAATAATTAAAAAATTAATTGTGCCAAATTTCAAAAGAATTGGTTCCAATTTAAGAGTTTTATAAGCTATAAATCATATTCCGGGAAAGGCCTTATATGGGAGCTATATCAAAATACGGACCCATGTGAATAAAATTTATAGTATATATTTAAAATATTTAAAAAATTATTTGTGCCAAATTTCAATAGAATTGGTTCCAATTTAAGAGTTTTATGAGCTATAAATCATATTCCGGGAAGGGGCCTTATATGGGAGCTATATCAAAATATGGATCCATGTTAATAAAATTCATAATATATATTTAAAATAGTTGAAACAATAATTTTGCCAAATTTCAAAAGAATTTGTTTAAATTTAAAAGTTTTATAAGCTATAAATCATATTATATATATTATATATATCAAAATATGGACCAATGTTAATAAAATTTATAAGATATATTAAGAATGGTTTAAAAATTAGTTGTGACAAATTTTAGTAAATTATCTTAAAAATTGCGGTCCATATGACACAAAGAGTTTGGGGTGTATCAAAATTTTGCATATTATAGCCTATAACTTTTTTTCCGGTTAATCAGATTTTGATAATTTTTGGCACAATGATGAAGCACGTGTAATTGTATGCTAAAATTTATTTTTTGTTTAAGTCCAATTACATTTTTAGAAGAAATTATAAGAGTTCATTTTTGAAATTTTGAGGTTGTTTCAGATATCGGTCAATAACTTCCTTGCTTTTAAACCGATATAGCTGGTTTTAAATAGCAAACTGCTTAGGACAATAACAAACAATGTGGCCAAGTTTTATTGAATTCGGTCAATTATTCTAGGCGTGAGAATGTTTCCAACAGACAGACAGACGGACAGACGGACATAGCTAAATCGACTCAGTTTTTGATTTGATGCAATAATATATATACATTGTTGGGTCTCAGATGATTCCTCACCACTTGTGGTGGTGGAGGGTATAAAAATATTAATGGGTAGTTTTCCGGAAAAGGTACAAAATTTCAACACAATTTTTTTTTAATTGTAATAATAATTTCCCTCAAATAAATAACTGTAAGCTGAGTGATTTTATTTTCATGTTAAGAATATTTCTATTTCACTCCTTATATAATAAATTTTATAAAAATTAGAGTTTGAAAAAATTTTCAAAAAATTTTACTGAAAATATCACCATCTACCACAAACGTTAGTTTTAATATGACTTGAATACATTTTCTTAATTTCTATTTATACTAAAACATTGAACGACCTTTAAGACAAAACTTCATCAATACGACCTCTTTTAACAACTGGGTTTATTGCATTGATATAAATACAAATGCACATTGTGCGTCAGCAACATTTCTTTCAGAACATTATAACAATAAATGACGAAAACCGGTTTTATTAGCTTCTTTCTAATGTGTAAGCGAGACAATGCGTTCATAATACAAACAAATTTTTCGCGCATGCGCAATAGCTACAACGCAGCTATTGTTTCATATTACGCAATTGTGAACAGGTTAATTTGTATAGAAGAGTGTGACAAATATAAATTTTATATTTCTATTTATACTAAACTGTTGAACGAGGTTTTTCGTTTCAAGTAAATAACGAAAAAGTTGCAGATTCCTCGTTCATAACTTTAATATAAATACGAATGTAAATATTTTCAGTGAAACATTGTATTTTTAGCAGCAGAGGTAAACATCAACTTTAGGAAGTAAATGAAGTTGTTGTTGGTGTAATTAAAATTTTTCATTAAAAGGGAATTTTAAAGCAAAATAATTATACCCTATATCATCGGATATGTCGAAATTATTATGCATTGTGATGTTATTCAAAAAATTTAATTTAATTTTTGTCTATTTTCAAGTATACCGATTAACTCAAAATCACTTTTTGAATTGATTTAATGATGGCTGTCCATTAGTCTGTATATTTAAATGTTGGAAACACTCTTCCTACCACTCAGTTTTTTGGAGATATCTTAATAAAATTTGGTACGTAGTATTATTTTGGGAAAAGGATGAAAAATATTATTGTAATAGCTTAAAACCATGTCCATTTAGAAACAGGATTCTCATCGTTAATTTCATGTATTATAAGAAAATATTACAAAAATATCTTTAAAAGATCTAAAAAGTATGACAACCTCCTTCCTTGAGATCATATTAAAAAGATATCACAGTAGAAAGTCAAAATGAGTTCCATAAATTCTGCTATTGTTGATTTCTGTACATTTGGGATTAAGTTTTCTAAAGTTCGTAAATTTAGATTAAGGATCATTGTTATGGAAGACAATCTACACTTAGAAAAAGAAACTTGAAATAAAATTAACGTTGAACATATTTGATTTGATATTGAATACCACAAGTGGTTATGGGAGTATATAACTTTTGTCATTTCGGTCTAAGACCGTCTGTCTATCACACTCCTAGAATAATTGTCCACTTTCAATGAAACTTGAATTTTAAATTTTTCAAATGAAGTTAACTGGATTTAAACAGAATTAAACCATAACATTCTATTGTTTTTCCTTCAACATCATTCATAGAAATCGGATCAATAGAGAAAAAGTTATAGGCTAAAATATGCAAAATTTTGATATATTCTAAAATCGGTGTGTCATTCAAGTGCAAGTTTAGTGATAATTTTCTGAACTCACATAATTGTTGTTCATCTGTTGGTTTTTATCACACTGTTTTCTACAATAAATAGTGGAGCTCAATTTGGATCTGGGTATTTGTCATTTTCCTGAGAAGATTTCTATTTAAAACCGACAAAATTTGGTCCAGTAAAACAACTGATACCACCTCCTTCAACAAAAAAATTTGAACAGTTCTTAAGCACTAAACGGTTTGATAGATTTCCAAGAAATGTGGTAAAATGATATTGTTTTCAGTGAAAAAGGAATAGGGCATGTGGGAGTGATATCGTCCTTACAAAAGAAACATTTAATGTCGCATATTTTTATAACTAACAAGTTTTTGGCAAATGAATAGCGTGTTCCTTTACACATGATATGGCATATCCCTGAAGCTGTTAAATTAAATTTGGCGCACAGATGAAGATTGGGCACAGAGAAGTGACATCCACTTACAAGCGGAATTTCTAATATGTTCCATTTTCAAATTGATTTTGGTAAATCTATATATATGCGTTATACAGTTATTTGGGAGAAATTTTTGGATTCCTTGGTAGTACAATGGAAAAAATTCATAGGTGAATGTATATTTTCTCAAGAGGATGTACTATTATAAAATTGGTGTTTGGAAACTTTTTGGATCCGAATGTGTATGAAAATCAATAAAGAAAAATTTTATGCTATAACAATTTCAGACTTCATTTTTATACTTTTTCAAATATTTTGTCGTACTTTTTGAATGTTTCGTTATAATTAATATATAACGTCATTTGATTAATATAAGTAAACAATAAAATAACAAGTGAGAATGCTATATTCGACTGTGCCGAATTTTCATAATTTATTTCGGGAAGTATGATTATAATGGAGAATATGCCAATATGACCGATGATTGTCAAACTAATTTCATATATAAAGACACTTTAAAATGTTTATTGATTCCAAAGTTTTATAAGCCCAAAAGTCTTTTTCCGGGAAAGTGCGTTAAGTTGTTCGGATTAATAATAATAATAATAATAATAATAATAATAATAATAATAATAATAATAATAATATATATTCAAGATAATTTGAAAAATAATTGAGCCGAATTTCAACAGAATTCTTGGTCTTAACTAGTTTTTTGAGATCAAAAGGGCCTTATATGGGAATATCTTGACTGAGATTGTCCAGATTAATAATTTATATTAAATGCAGTTAGAAAAATAATTGTTTCGAATTTCAATAGAATTGATTTTTATTTCCGGTTTCATAAGCCCAAAACTATTTTCCGGGAAGGTGCCTTATATGGGAACTATATCAAAATATAAATCGCTATTAATAAAATTAATTATGCCAAATTTTAATAGAATTTGTTCACATTTTAGAGTTTTATAAGCTATAAACCATATTCCGGTAAGGGACGTTATATTGACGATTTTTTGCACGATGATATAACTGAATATTATAATTAAATTTTTGCTTAAATACACTTATGAGTTATGAATTTTGAGGTTGTCTCCGATAACGGTGTATAACTTTTTTGCTGATGACCCGATATAGCTGCTTTTATAAAGCAAACTTCTTAGGACAATGACATATAAGGTGCCAAATTTTATTGAATTTGGACAATATTCTAGGAGTGAGAATGTTTCCTAATGACAGACAGACGAACAGACAGACTGTAAATATTCTTGATTTGATGCGAGAACATATATACTTTATGGGGTATGAGATGATTCCTTCTAAGTGTTACATACGGAATGACAAAGTTAATATACACTCATAACCACTTGCCATGTTGGACTTAATTTATATTCACTAAATAGTAATTTTAAATTTATATCCAATATTTTGATACCCATAACTACCCAAACTCTTAAAACAATTTACTAAACGTCTTCCCCTAGATGAAAATGAATTGCAAGATAATAGAAAATTTTCACTCTCTTTTCTCTCTTAAGCATAAATTGAAAACAACAGTTAAGTAGAAGTAGAGGAAAATAAAATATTATAAAAATTTTCTAAACGCCCCATAAGTTGTTACGGCAATCTGATCTATTTTCTTAAGTATAAAAGAGGTTTTTTCTAGTTACACAACATTAGAATGATTAAAGGGGGGTGTTATAAGCTTAAAGGGGTTTACACACCCACACAAATTGCCATCAAAATCTGAATAAAATGTTTTAGATATTTAGTTAAGTAGTTTTTATGAAAGTGAATGTGTGTGTGAGTGTGTAGGTTGGTATTTTTTATGCACATAGTGTAAATAGCCATTTATTATGCAATGTAAACGGTTATGTATTACTTTTAATACAATATATTATCCATATGACCGTAAGTCTTGTTGGCCCAGTTGGGTGGCATTATATGGGTTGGTGGTTGTATTGAATAAGTAGCAGTTTTAGTTGATTTGTAAAACTCTTTTACATGAATAATGTCTTACGTAATAATAAAATGCAATTTCTTTAAGAAAAAAGCTTTTTAAGGCGTTTTAAAAATACACAAATACAATGTGGAGTTACAAACATGACTTTTTGGAATATTTTATTATTTATTGTTGTCTGCGTGATCTTTTTATTTCCTGTACCCCTTTTCTTTGAAGGCATTATTTATATCTATACTATAAGGTCTTTATTGCTGGCCTACGCGTTCAGTTGGTGGAGGTCAACCCCATTTTCTTCTTAATTCAAACTTCTTTTACGTTTCTACTTCATAACTTTGTTTTAAGTTGTTTTTAAAGAAGTTATTATCTTAACCTCTAAGGTATGGTCAAACCCTCTCATTAAAATCTACTTGAAGGCCAAAACCAAAAAATAGTTCAAATAGTTTTACTTTTGCTATTTTTGCTAGAGGCTACAACTACTGCTATAGAAGGTAAAATGTATTATTTTGGGGGAGGAAAGAGTTTATTTTTTGATAAAGAAAAATAGTTTTCATGTTAATGACAAAGAAAATTAAGAAAATATGTTTTTGATGAAAAATAAAAATTAAATTTTTTAATGGAAATTTATTAAATTTTTAGAGTAAAATTCAATTCTCAATTAGAATTTAACTTTTTATTAAAAAAATTTAATCTTTTAAAAAATCGAATTTTAGTCAAAAATTTATTTTGTTTAACGTAAAAGTGTTTTTTTTTTTTTTTTTTTTTTTTTTTTTTTGTGAAAAATTAAATTTCTAGTAAAAAAATTAATTTCTAGTGAAAAATTTAATTTTTAGTGAAAAATTTTATTTTTTTAGTGAAAAATTTAATTTTTTTAGTGAAAAATTTAATTTTTAGTGAAAAATTGAATTTTTAGTGAAAAATTGAATTTTTTAGTGAAAAATTGAATTTTTAGTGAAAAATTGAATTTTTTAGTGAAAAATTGAATTTTTAGTGAAAAATTGAATTTTTAGTGAAAAATTGAATTTTTAGTGAAAAATTGAATTTTTAGTGAAAAATTGAATTTTTAGTGAAAAATTGAATTTTTAGTGAAAAATTGAATTTTTTAGTAAAAAATTGAATTTTTAGTGAAAAATTGAATTTTTTAGTGAAAAATTTAATTTTTAGTGAAAAATTGAATTTTTAGTGAAAAATTGAATTTTTTAGTGAAAAATTGAATTTTTAGTGAAAAATTGAATTTTTTAGTGAAAAATTGAATTTTTAGTGAAAAATTGAAATTTTTAGTGAAAAATTGAAATTTTTAGTGAAAAATTGAAATTTTTGGTGAAAAATTGAAATTTTTAGTGAAAAATTGAAATTTTTAGTGA
The DNA here is from genome assembly GCA_004302925.2 of Cochliomyia hominivorax. Lineage (NCBI taxonomy): Eukaryota > Metazoa > Arthropoda > Insecta > Diptera > Calliphoridae > Cochliomyia > Cochliomyia hominivorax. Next base: position 84,119,599 of record PYHX02000413.1, on the reverse strand, counting down.
AAAATTGAAATTTTTAGTGAAAAATTGAAATTTTTAGTGAAAAATTGAAATTTTTAGTGAAAAATTGAAATTTTTAGTGAAAAATTGAAATTTTTAGTGAAAAATTGAAATTTTTAGTGAAAATTTGAAATTTTTAGTGAAAAATTGAAATTTTTAGTGAAAATTTGAAATTTTTAGTGAAAAATTGAAATTTTTAGTGAAAATTTGAAATTTTTAGTAAAAAATTGAAATTTTTAGTGAAAAATTGAAATTTTTAGTGAAAATTGAAATTTTTAGTGAAAAATTGAAATTTTTAGTGAAAAATTGAAATTTTTAGTGAAAAATTGAAATTTTTAGTGAAAAATTGAAATTTTTAGTGAAAAATTGAAATTTTTAGTGAAAAATTGAAATTTTTAGTGAAAAATTGAATTTTTTAGTGAAAAATTGAAATTTTTAGTGAAAAATTGAATTTTTTAGTGAAAAATTGAAATTTTTAGTGAAAAATTGAAATTTTTAGTGAAAAATTGAAATTTTTAGTGAAAAATTGAAATTTTTAGTGAAAATTGAATTTTTTAGTGAAAAATTGAAATTTTTAGTGAAAAATTGAATTTTTAGTGAAAAATTGAATTTTTAGTGAAAAATTGAATTTTTAGTGAAAAATTGAATTTTTAGTGAAAAATTTAATTTTTAGTGAAAAATTGAATTTTTAGTGAAAAATTGAATTTTTAGTGAAAAATTGAATTTTTAGTGAAAAATTGAATTTTTAGTGAAAAATTGAATTTTTAGTGAAAAATTTAATTTTTAGTGAAAAATTGAATTTTTAGTGAAAAATTTAATTTTTAGTGAAAATTGAATTTTTAGTGAAAAATTTAATTTTTAGTGAAAAATTTAATTTTTAGTGAAAAATTTAATTTTTAGTGAAAAATTTAATTTTTAGTGAAAAATTGAATTTTTAGTGAAAAATTTAATTTTAAGTGAAAAATTGAATTTTTTAATGAAAATTGAATTTTTAGTGAAAAATTAAAATTTTTAGAGAAAAATTCAAATTTACAAAATTGTTCTTAATTTAATGATAAAAATTTCCAAATAAATTGTAAAGTTTTTTGTTAGATTTTCCAAAAGATTTCCTTTTTATGACAACAGAATTTATTAATTTTCTCTAATTTAACCTCATAATTTCCCAAAATTAGTTACAGAAAGTGAAATTTTTTGTAAAACATTTTTCATTTAGAAATATTTTAGTCTGAATAGAAGACACATTATTGTTCCATTTCCTTTGGATTCTCGTGTGTAGAATTGTCTTTCAAAGAGACTCCATGATATATTATCGTTAAAGCCTTTAAATTTATCTCCTCAAATCATCAGAAGAGAACAAAACAAAAGTAAAAAAAAATTATGCATTTTAAAATAAATTAAATCGTTTTTAATACCCTACACCACCACAAGTGGTAATGAGGGTGTACTAACTTCTTCATTGCGTGTGTAACACTAAAAAAGAATCATCTCAGAACCGATAATGAATACGTATTCTTGCATGAAATCAATATCAGAGTCGATTTAGCTAAATCCGTTTGGTTTGGCAGAGCTTAATGATATTTGCCCTGAGTATTTGCTATAGTTCTGAGAAGTTTCCTATTTACAACCTGTAAAATCGGTGTTGTTTATTAAAAGATATAGACCGATATCTGAGGCTTCCTCAAAGTTCAAATAAAATTTTTTTCTTAAAATTGTCAATTATAAATCGCCAAATTAGAAAAAAAATTTTTCCATAATATAAGACTATATGCACTATATTTCAAAAAATTACCAAAATCGGTTCAGTAAAAAAAGTTATAGTCAAAAATATAAATAATTTTATAACCCATTTAGTATTCTGAATTAAATTCGGACAAATAAGAATGTATAGTCGGTCAGGCCCAACTATCCGTTAATTACAAGAATTTAATAAACGACCCTCGTATAATTCGATTTTCTGATTTATTCTTAGGAGTGTAGTACTTTATTGTGACACTAAGATTTATGTAAAACTTATGCGTTTTAAAATGAATTTCCTTTTAGGGGGGCTACATGAAATTATGAACTGACCCTCGTATAATTTGTTTTATTTATATGAATTATTTATATAAATTTAACCAATTAATATAACAATACCAATGTATATGTAATATTTTTGCCCTTGAAAGAGATATTTAGAAGGGGTTTGTGTGGGACATATTAGAAATAATAAACCGACCCTCGCATATTTCGGCAAATCGTTTTAAAATATTAAAAAATATTATTAAATATTAAAAAAAATATAAAAATATTAAAATATATTTAAAATATTAAAAGACTAATCTGTGCCAAATTTCGTTTAAAGCGCTTTGTAGTTAAGACTTTATATGGCAGGTACCAACCACCTTCGGTGGTTTAGGGTATAAAAAAGTTTTATATATTGAATATATCTGAGTGTGTATTAGTGAGTGTGTATGTATAAAAAATAATGTATTTCTTCTCACGCATTGTGGTGGAGGGTATTAAAGTTTCGACATTGCCGAATATAGCATTCTTACTTGTTTATTCTTACAACTTAAAGCCGCATTGAAAACATTTTGAAAATAAAAAGAAAAAAACTAACGATTTTTTGTGTCATACATTTTTAATATTGTTTATTTTGTTTATGTATTTTTCTTTAACAAGAGGAAACGGAAATACACATTAATAATTTTTCTTTTTGTTGTATAACAGCGTTTTGTTAAACGGAGTACAATGGGGAAGAAATACAAATTTTTGAAAATGTGATAATCATTTTGGATGAAGTGATTGCAATTGTATAGAAATTTAGAAAGGTACAGTAGAGGTGTGTGTAAGTAAAATTGGGAAGAAGAACCCCACTAGCAGGGTTCACGAACTTTGTTTTGGCTGGTCAAACTGGGCATAAAAATGATCAATAAAACTTAAAACAGAATATCCTAGAGGTACTCAAATAGACTAGTCCCTATACCCAGGCCAGATTTAGGCCTGGTTTCTCTCTTAGAAAAGAAACAAGTTTTTACTGTTATAGTTGATTAACCCGAATATGTATTACCATACACCATATTGTTGTTTGTTGTAAATGTCAGATATTACAAATTTAAGAACGAGCCTCGTATAATTTGCATTTTGATTAATGATTAAGTGATAAGTACATTATTATTTGTAATTTATATGTTTGAAAAGTATCTTTTACTGGTGGTCATATCGAAGCTAAAAGAAATGATGCACCGACAGTCGGGCAATTTCCAGCATCGATTTTAGATTATATTCATCTTAAATTTACCAAGTTGTTATTACAATACTTTACTTCAAAGTGATATTTAAAATATGTTTTTATGGGACTTATGAGAAGTGATGGATCAACCCATATATCGCATATATCGTTTTAGAATATTATAAGACTTGTGTTTGCTGAATTTCGTTAAAAACGCTTTATATTTAGAACTATTATGACTTTTCCGGGAGGACATTTGTATGAGAGCTACTTGAAACATCGGACCAATTTCAATAGGTATTTATATTGAGCCAAAGAATTAAGCGAAAAATTTCATCAAGATATATTAAAATTGGGATCTGTGGAGTGTTCACAACTTTTACATGAACAGCCAGTCAGACGGACATCGATAAATCGTCTTGGAAAGTGATTTCGATTAAGTCGAACGTTGTTACACCATTTTTACCGTATCAGCATCAGCATCTAAGGACCTCAATCAGAAAAAATAAAAAATATTTTCTGTACAAAGAAAAATATTTATTGATTTTGTCCCATTGTGCATTGTCTTAAGCTCTAACGAAAAAAATCAACAACACCAAAAAAAAAAACAATATAAAAAACAATATTAATCATTGTCAAAATGCAAACAACAAAACAACAACAAAAGTAAAAAGTCCTGTATTGTGCTGATTTTGACAGACGCGACCATGAATTGTTTTTTTTTTCTATTTTACGATTCTTTTTTTTGCATTTTTTTCACTTTCATATTTTAAAATTTTTATTTTTGTATTTATTGTTAAGCTTAATAAACACATAAACATTGTTATTTTTCATTTTTGACTATAAATAGATTCATATAATGGAAAATGGGACAATGAAATCGAATTTAAAAGGAGCTACACGAATAATCAATCATGGCTAATATCTACATTGTGAATTTGACATAAATCCTAGCAACTGGGCTTTTTTTTGGCCGATACTCAATAATTTAAAACATTATTCATTCCACCAATATAAATCTTAATATGAAGGAATGTAGCGGAAATAATACCTTTCAGCCTTTTTTTTTACAAGGGAATAATGCTGCAACTTTCGAGCTAGAAAGATCTTAATACTATTCAACTTGAGATAATTTCGAGTTGGCCTGGACGTACGCAGACCCCTATACGCTCAAGGGAGAATTCCGTCACCTCATATTAGTTGAAATGTATGGGAAATAACTAAGTTAGACTGAAACAACACTAATTTATAAGCTTCTTCCTCAGGTATTTCGTATCTATGAAAACGTTATAACGCGATCACACATTTGGTAATTAAACCCCCGTTATTATGTTAATTGAAAAATATAAAAGATTTTAAATGTGAAGTATATTAACTTGTCCATAAATCAGAGAATTAAAAATATTCCTTCTCTTTCATGCGAAATACCAAAAATCGCAATCCGTATAAAACGTTTTCATATAAGGAGTGGAAACAAAAAATCTCAACATACATATATGTTAATAAAAACGAACGATTAGTCCATCTCCGTCTATGCACCTCAATTCACTTTTAACAAAAGCCCAATATCTCTCCACTAAACTCAGCCTTAGGCACTTTGGTGGATTGGCTTCCCATGGTTGCTGTTCTTGTACCATTCAAGGGCTTGCTTACCATAGTGACAGGATGCCAAGTCAGGCCAATAAAAGTGGACACATTATGAAGTGTTATGAATGGAAATTAACCTTTTTTGTAAACATTTATAGAACGGTATTTATAGAGCGCGTTATAACAAATGATTGGCTTCTTTTACCGCAACTGCATATTTTTGACCAAGAACTAGCGAAAATATGCCAGAACATGCTATTAGACATCCATTTACACCAAAAATATTCTTTATCGTTGTTCTTGTCATAGAGTCTTTGAGAAATGTATATTTTTTTTGAACCTGTATTAGCTTTAAGCTTTCGTACCAAAAAGTCCGAATTCTGAAGTCTTTGAGCTGCTTTCCGGATGTGTTGCGAGTTATTTTGAAAAATGTTTCTATTTTTTGATTTCAGAAACATCATGTGGAGCATTTTTTCCACCTAACATGGTTTTCTAGTAAAGGGCAAGTTCTTTAGGTACTACGTAATAATATTGGAACCAGTTTGATGTCTTTTTATAGGACCAATTCTGTTTAGTTAATATACTTAGTAATATAAGTATGACACGAATATCTTTTAAAAATTTTCTGATCTCACTCTTTATTTCATAATTGTACGCCTCAGTTTTATGGCTTATCAAGGTCTGGGCTATGGCACAGCAAACCTCTGCTTGAGGTATGCTACTACGGTTCGGTAGTATAGGTTTAATACTGTTTCTGATTCTTCTGAATAGTAACTAAATCCAGGTCTATTATTCTTCTGCATTGTAACCAAGTCCCGTTCTAACAGAGTTAAGTGCGTTGATTTAAGAAATTCGGCCATAATTTGACATCTTATTAATGAGATGCGAAGAACGTTTCTGAAAAGCGGTGAATTGAAATATAATAATAACAAAACGACTTGAATGATTGCAATACCGAGAAAGAAATCATTCATTATATAACAGATACTGGTAGAAATAATCAACTAGACTCACAGGTAGTATTCCAGCCAAACGTGAACTGTATAGGTCAAGCTAACTCTCTACTCAAGTTTTACAATTCAACAGTGGAGTACACCATTCCGGAGGGAGTACACCACTGTACTTGAATGTTCTTTAATTTTGAAAAATCTTATTTCAAATTTATGTACGAGGATGTAAGAATTTCTTCTCATTCACTACGTCAACCACCTTTTTTGTGTAATTGAAAAACCTTATGCAAAGCGAAGAAGAATTCCATGGCGTGTCAAAATCAAATGAACGACATATATAAAATTTGCGACACAAAAAAATCAGACGATTTATAGACTTCTTGTAGTGGGGAACAAGGTAATATCTGTGAAATTCACAATTTTTATACTAAGCGAGATCCGAATTCGACTGGTTAAATATCCGAATATCTTAGGGGTTGCATCATGCCACTGAAAAAAATTATTATGCTTTACTACAAACTCCTATGCTGAGTTATACGCTGCCTTGAGAACCGGGCTTTATACATATGTCATCAACACACTTTTTATATTAGAAGTCGAAGGTTTGTGCAACATCCTTTTGATCGGAATTCGGGTTACCGAAGCAGTTACCTCATGAATGTGAATTGAGAACATGAGATATTTTAAAATCGCCTAAAAAATTGATCTGTTTTAAAATTAACTAAATTAATAGTGAAATGATTCAAAAATATCTAAAGAAATCTTTCGCTAACTCAAGAAAATCTATAGAAATCTTTCGCTAACTCAAGAAAATCTATAGAAATCTTTCGCTAGTTAAAGAATTTCTAAAGAAATCGTCTGCTATGTCACGATCATTGTAGCCTAACAATCTGAACAACATGGAATTCAGGACTTAAGGATGACCCTGTCATGATAAGTTTCATGTGAATATCGAACCTTGTGAATAATACGATTTAAATTTTTCTGCGATGGAATACTTTTTTATAGAAAACATTACCGAAAACATTCGTTTCACTTCGACCCCTTCACATGCGGTTTCTTGTGATATTCTTGCTATTACATTCACTATGAAGTATTTAATATATCAATCTTTAATTTATAGGTAAACTTTGCGTTTCCTAATATAAATTCTTCTATTATTGTTTTCTTTTTATTAACGCTGTTTTTTCATAAACCATAAAAAATAACTGAAATTTAAAAATATAAATCTTATGAAACATTTCTGCATTTAAAACTCTGACCAGTTCGTTTGGGATCCCTTATTGTAGAATAGAATAGAAAATGAGAGTTACAACTCATGTACTTTTTATTCCTTAAGGCCATTAATATTGGAGTTGGCAATGATTTACACGTTTTTAACAAACAAAAACACAAACTTCTAACGAAAAAAGTGAAATTCAATTAATTTTTGCTGTGATTTTGTTTTCACATTTCACGCTTTTAGTCGCCGTGTTGTTTATGCTTGAATCAACGAAAAAAAATAATCAAATTAATTACAGAAACAAGTCATGACACGAACACCGATATTAACAATAGAATTGAGAATGAATTAAGAGAAAGAAATTATAGTTAAAGGAAAATTAATGAGAAAAATTAAAAGAAATCAGGACTTAAGAAAAATTAAGGATTAAGTAACTTTTTTGTTTAGTAATAGAGGAAATTGAGCGAAAATTAATATGCTAAAGCTTTGGGGAAATTTTGTAAAAGTTTTTTAAAAGGGATTAGTCATTTATAATTATAAAGTTTTAATTAAAGAGTTGGAAAATAAAAGAAAGTTTTTTTTTAAATACCAAAATTTTATAAAAGCTTTTAAGCTTTGGATAGTTTGAAATGATGGCTCCTAATGGATTGTTTTGTGATTTTATTAAATTACGATATTTTTATTTGAATTAAAAATATCGTTATTTAATAAAATCACAAAACCATCCCTATAGGAGCCATCATTTCAAACTATCCAAAGCTTAATTCAATTATGTACTAATAAATTACTAAAATTTAAAGCTTTGTGAAATTAAAGAAAGCTTTTTATTATAAGCTTTTTAAATATGTAAAAGTTTAAACTTTAAAAGTATTTTTAATCAACGTTTTATTTAATTAAGTAATTGAACTTAAAATTTAAACCTAAAAATAAAACTTAGTGACAAGATCTACAAAGCTTTAAAGCTTAGGAAACTTCTCAAATAGTATATTATGTTTAAGATAAGGTTAAGATTAATACATGCAAAGAATTAAATATTAATTTTTGTAAGCTTTGAGTGAAATAGTTATCGATATTTTTCAAAATTTAGCGGTTTTTTAGGAATTTTAGATTTTGAAGAAATAAATTTTGCCAGTAGAATTTTATAAGTGACATAAGAGTTTTATAATGCTATTACAAAAAATAGCATTACATTGAAACTTTTACGCTTTACAAAATAATAATAATATTATATATAATATAATAATAATAATATTGAACATTTTTTACATAACTTAAGATTTTACTGTTATATTTCTTTACAGCAGAATTTTGTAAAAGCTTAAAAGTTTCAGTGTAATCATGATTTATAAAATCAAGTTATAGAAAAGAAAATAATTTCTAGTTGATAAAATGCTTTGAAAGCTTTTAAGACATTTATAATTTTTAAATTAATTTATTAAAAAATAAAACTAAAATATAATCAAACTTAAATATTGAACTTTTGAGGCTTCTGATGGGATGTGAAATAATGAACAAGTTCGACCATGTTCACTACTGTAGTTGGTTGGTGAAATGTACGTTTGTGCAGATTTTTTGTTACTAATTTTAAGTATACTGTTCATTTCACAATCACTTTCTGAGTTGTTTTAACAATGTCCGTCCATATAGTGGGCTGGGTGACTGAACATATAAACCTTGTACATAAAATGGAGGTCGAAATTCATGGTGAAACTTGGCATGTGTTACTATATTGGCTGACAGACAAAGACTATTGAAATCGGTGATGATGGGTTCATTATTTCACGTAGCTTCCATACATAACGTACATCCCGGAAAGGGGGTTTTAGGTAATTTTTAAATATAAAGCGAATTTGGCACAAATAACTTTAATACTATTCTAAAACAATTTTAAAAGATCGGTCCATTATTTCTCATTGCTGCCTGAACAACACCCTTCCAGATATCACTTTGTAGCGCTTAAATCTCGCAAATATGTTGGTATTGTAATAAGAGTTGTTTAAATTAGAATAAACATGAGCAAAAATCGATATTGGGAATTTTATGATGGTAGATCCACAATTTCGTTTAGCACCCGCACAAAGCCCACATAAATGTTAGTACAATGATAATATACTGCACTATAAAGCATAAATTATAAAATACAATTTTTATTATTTATAACCAAAAATGTGGCCGACTTGACCGACTTTAGCTTCATACTTGTTTTTTATTATAATAGAAATAAAGCTTTTATTGAAGTCTTTGGTTATAATCTTTGAACCTCCACCACCACAAGTGCTGAAGAGAGTATAATAACTTTGTCATTCCGTGTGTAACGTAGGAAAAATCCATTATGTATATAACTTTTTGTATCAAATAAAAATCTGAGTCGATTTAGCTGTTCCCATTGGTCTGTCTGCTTGTCCGTCTATTGTTTTGCCGCTCACATCCACAATAATCGACAGAGCTTAATGAAGTTTGGCCTGAGCATTTGCTATAGTCCTGAGAAGTTTCACATTTAAACCAGCAAAATTTGTTCAATATATTAAAAAGTATAGACCGATATCTTATGCAACTTCTAAATTGAAGCAAAGAACTTTCGTAAAATTGTAAATTAAAAAACGACAAATTGGAATAAAATTTTGCGACAATACTAATGTGAACTTCATTGGCATTCAAAAAATGATCAAAATCGGTTCACTATAATCTAAAGTTATAGCCAAAAATATAATTAATTTCAGACTCACTAAGTGTTCCTGTATTATGTTAAGTAAAAATGTTTTAATGTATAAGTTTGTGAGTATATGTGTGAGTGTGTATGTACAAAACATAACGTATTTAATTTACGTACAATTGTGGTGAAGGATATTCAAGACTCGGCATATCCAAATAAAGCATTGTGACTTGTTTTCCATTATTTTTAAAAGGTTTTTGATTAACAAAATTTATTTTAATTTTTGGTTTTAGAAATTAAAATATTTCCATTGTTTTCTTTTAAATTTAATCTAATTTATAAATCCCTTATTAACAAATTTATTTTTATATTTACTTAAAAACCCTTAAAAATAAACATTTTCATAAATTTAAAAAATTTTAAACATTATTAAAAATCAATTTTAAATAAATTTCTATTTATTTATTTCATTATTTTCCTTTTTATGAAATATAAATATTTTAACCAAATAGCAATTATTATTTTTACACATATTTTAACTTTTTTTAAAATAATTTTCTAAAAATAGAATTTTCCAAAAACTAGAATTTTCTAAAAAAAAAAAACAAAAGATATTTTATAATAAAATATTTATTATTATCTTTCAAACATTTGTCCATCAATTAAATATCTTTTGTAATAAATTTCACCATAAATAGTTTCAATTAAATTATTTTAAAGATTATTTTTTGTAATTCCTTTGTTTTTGCTTTCTTTTTTTTTTTTTTGTAAAAAAACGAAATAATTCTTTTTTAAACAATTCATCTGCATTTATAATATTTAGTAAAATTTACAATATTTATAAATAATCCCACATGAAATATTGAAAATAAATATAAATAAATAAATTTATTTTAAATGAATGGAAAAATAATATATTTAGGTTATTGTGGGAAATATAAACAGGGTGACAAAGAAGAAAGGAAACAAAATTAGAAATAATGGGAACCAAGAAAAATAATGATAATCATTACCATTTCAAATGGGTCCAACTATGGACAAATTCCGCCAAGATATTTTACAAATTGCAACATATCGAGTGATTTCAGCGTTTACAATAACAAATTGCCAGACGGTTGATCTGTTCGGAGCTCTATTATTCACATGGAGAATGATTCAAAAAATGGCAACTGGTTAACAGACCGTAATAAAATTATAAAGCCCCAATCAATGAAGTAACCTTTCAATGAAGTGGTCAAAAGCAACCTTATTAAAGTTGTCACTGATCAAGCCTTTAATTGTTTCATTACTCAAGCATAATGACACAATTCTTTGAAGGAAACTGATAAAGTTGTTTTGCAGAATTCTTAAACAAAACCCAAGAATCTCAGTGCAGCGATACTGGATTTTTCAACAGAAATAATGAACCATTTTCAAAGAGGTCTACTTATGGACAAATTTAGCCGAGATATCTTACAAATTGCAATATATCGAGTGATTTCAGAGCGTAGATGATCTTTTCAGAGCTCTATTATTCATAGTTAGTTTACATGGAAGATAATTGGTAATAAAGGTAGCAACTGGTTAACAGCCCGTAAAAAGTTTCCCCTTTTCTTTCAGAATCTCAGTGCAGCAATACTGGCCTTTTAACAGTTGTATCTTATTAATTGTCAGCTCAAACAAACGATCTGATCTCATTCTTAAGCTAACGCAAAATGACTGAAGAAACCTGATGGAAGTGTTCTGCAGAGCTCTTAAACAAAACACTAGAATCTCAGTGCAACACTGCAGAATAAGTGGTCAGATTTGATTTTAAAGCAAACAATCACTCTTTTAAACAGCTTAAGGAATAGAACTAGACTTGAAATTGCTAGAAGACATTTCACAACAACTTAGAGACATGTCCCAAATACCCGAGATGTTATGTCGTGCTCTTATATATGGCTTAAAAACAGGACTTTAATCTCTAGAAAATATTTCATGGACATTTTGGAGCCATGTCCCCAATCCCCGAGAAATCATAGACATCTGTGGAAATTCTGGAGCATATAAGCTTGGTAACCATATGAAATTAGAGGAAGATGACAAGAGTTTCTGAAGGGTTGTTTAAATATTGATTAACCTCTTTAGAACTCTAGTCCGAAGGTCCATCAAAAGTGAAAAGTGCTTAATTCAGTGTCAAAGCTAAAGAGCCCTGTTGGCCCACATGAGACATTGTTCCACTTATATAACTCACGATTCCGATGAACTTACACCAAGCCAAAATATTCACAATATTCTCGTGTTGCAATAAAAAAACTGCTACTCGTATTGAAGCTGGCTCTCATCATTCAGTCTTAGGAATCGGTAATATTAATCTAAAGATAAAAAGTGATAAATGATATTATGACAAGACTAAAAAAGGAAGTTTTCCTTCTAAAAGTAGTTAGTATAAGCACCCATATATGATCAAATATTATAGAGTATCTAGGGAATGCTCATACTCTCACCACATGCACCTTAGGTAGAATCTCTGATTAGTGGCTTTGACTTGTAGAGACCTGATTGACCGATATAGCGAGAATGTCAGCATTTTGGAACTGTCATATAGCAAATTTTCGAAAAGCGAGCAGGTACTTCATTATCTTAACAACTTCAGATAAATGCTTCAAGATACCTATAAAAAGTCAAAAGGTAAATCATAAAGAAAGGTTTATTGCAAAATGTGACATCAGTCCATATCTAATCGATAGTTATCATGAGATCTTCCAAGTTTACTTCAGTATTACACGATTTGTAATCTGGGAGAGTATTTATAAAGTTTGACAAATATAAGTCAATTTTTAGATTTTTGCTGGTAACAAAGGAGTTTAAAGGAAAATTACTTCTATCTGCTAATGAATCAGGCTAAATGACAGGATAGTTGGAACAATCCAGACCACTCCTCAGGATTCATTGAGTTGTAAGTCTCACGGAGTTCGTAGTCTTTGTTATATAGTTTCGACATAAGTGAATTTTCTAAATTTAAGAAATTCTAGCACCTCGTTCAGGACGATATTCCAAAAGGGAACATTGCTACATAGAAAGTAGTACTCTTAGTACATTGCTACATAAGGAAGGAGTACTCTTTTGGAGGAGTAAAGATCTTTTAAGTTAAAGGTCTATATACAAAACGAATTACGAAGCTCTTAATATGTAGTTCTTGCAGGACTGTAATCGTCATCCGAATTTAGAGAACATACTGTTTTAGAACCCGAATAGATTCAAGGGCAGAGTTATGTGTGCTCAAGATCAAAAATGGATTCTCTCGGAATCATTTAACACTTCTCCTTCATTTGGTCATATTTAGAACCTGATAAGAGGTTAGAACAGTAATTGTACGAACGAACAGAACAATATACTTTCTAAAGTCTTCAACGGTTTTTATTTTTAAGATCAGGGCAATAGTGTATCATATTCAGAGTTCCAGAAGTTTTGAATGTTAAACATAATCTATATATTCATATATTATATAATCATATATAATTTACATATACGGAGTTAGACAAAATCGATTTTAGTTTGATTTAGAGATTAGTTATAGGTAAGAGGAGAACTACCCTATAAATATGTGTCATATCGATTGACATACACTTAAGACGTTCCGGCTTGTTGTGCACTCCCAGTGTGAAAAAGTGTACCATAACACATACTAAATAAAATTTCATATGATGTTATTCAAAAATATGCACCAGTCCAACTCCCTTAGTTAGTTTATGTTCGTTGATAACGCATTCATTATCATCGGCTGCTCCAATGCTTTTCAAATGTGTCAGAAAAGCAGATTTTCATGTTAAAACGAATGTCTTGTTTTTCTCCTTATCTTAGTCTTCCCGAAGCATATTTGTAATACCTCAGTTAACTGTGTATTGCAATTTGTCCACTCTTCTAACCTTGTCATTAGTGCATCCAAAGACATTGGATTCTGTATGCTTATACCTTGAAGCCCTCTAGCTATGATTGCTAGATTAATTGCCTCCTCTTTCCCAATAACTGCTTGTATGTCCAGATGCCCATGTTATATGTACTTTGGACTTATATCAACGATAGTAGAACTGCGTTATAGCTTTGGTAAGGGATCTGTATAGAGGATCCAAATGGAGCATCTTCCACATACAAAACCATTTATGAAATTTTCCGCTGGAATATAAATTAGAAGTTCACATTAATAAAATCATTTCTTATTTGTGTCTCTTAAACATGTACCCTCTGTAATGCATTTAGTATATAAATTTATGATCCACAAAAAAAGAATAATATTTATAGCTTTACATATACAGATACATGTAGAAACATATGTAAGTATGTTGTTAATAAAAACAAATACATTTTTAAATCATTCACTTAAAAACCATAACCACCCCCTCTATTGAGACGATTGAAACCAACTGGAAATAAAAATATTCTACACCTTAGTTGATGATAAAAATGATGACAATCATCATCATCATGATGATCATTGTCATATCATCATTATCATCATAAACATACAATTTTAATGTCAACGACATAAAAATGGGAAAAAATAGAGAACAAAAATATACACATACATACGTTTATTTTATGTGTCCAGTTGCATGTTTAAATAACTTTAGCCCGGAGGGAACCATATGGTTGCCACGGAAATTTTTTATGATGCCACTTATTTAGGGATCTTTATATTTATTTTATATTTTATAACCATTTTTTTAAAAGGCCTAAAATATATAAAAATGTTTTCATATATCAAATTGAAGTTATAGATGTTTTTGTTGTTGCTGTTTTTTTTGGTTGTTATTTTATTTGTTAAATAAAGTAAACAGAAGTTAGAAAAATTTTATGAAACATTTTTGATGCGGTCATTTTGTTGACATTGGTCATGTGTGTTCCTTTTCTGGAGGAATATTTTAATAACAATTTATTAGTTGTTGTCAACACAATTGACCGATAAAAGTTATGACTGAATATTTGAGTTATAAAATGTTTACTTAAATTTTAGTCATTTTTCCCATATGACGGTATTTTTTAGGAATAAATTCCAATGTGACAAATATGTCACAATATTTTAGAAATCGTGTTTATCTTAATTAATAGATGGAATTTGTAGAGTAATTGTGGTATGGAATAGTTTCATAGGCAGTTCTATTGCCAGGAGACTCAATCGGGGATCCTTGTATTTTGTGCTTGAATTTTAATTTGAATGACAATTAACTGAAGACTGAATAAATATCACCAAACGATATTACGAAAATGACCTCTAGAGTTCGCACGACAATTAGATCTCTAATACTGAACGATCTGCCTCACAATATGCCAAGGAAAGTCAATTCAGCGGCAACTGTATCCATTGGAAGTTTTTTTTTTAACTTTCACAACAACTACGAAATATATGTTGCTGATGATGTAATCTGTTGATTGTTTGACAGGACATGAAATCAGAGAGAGAGAGAGAGAGACAAAGAGAAAGGCAGAGACGAAAAGACTCCATTTTTATTGCTGCAAGTTCTCCAGAAGCCGCATCTGTGATTAAGTGTCCAGCCATTGAAGTTCTAATATATAATTCAGTATCGTTTCATCTGTTCAAAAATACCAAGTTGACTATCTCTTCTACGCTTTTTTTAGGGAATACAACAACAAGAAAAAACGACTCCATAGGGTACCGAATTGTTTGTGCTGCATTGCAAGTAAATTTTGGTCAGAGTTGTGAATCCAATGCTATATTATAAATTATAATTTGGTCGGAGTAGTTGCTCCAAGACAATGAAGTGACATATGGAAGCATATTTCGTTTAATCTTTCTAACATTAAATCGCGAATATCTGCATGGATGTTGGGAGTCCAGAATAATGTCTAAGTACTTCAGGCTATATAACAGCATGTAGGATAACTAAGGTGAAAGTCGAAACAGACAAACTTCAAATTCCAAACTTCAGATAGTCAATTATTCCGAATAAAATGTTTTAGGAAAAAAAAAACTTAAAATATTTTTTTTTTTTTGTAAAAAATTTAATTTTTAGTGAAAATTTGAAATTTTAGTGAAAATTTGAAATTTTAGTGAAAATTTGAAATTTTAGTGAAAATTTGAAATTTTAGTGAAAATTTGAAATTTTAGTGAAAATTTGAAATTTAAGTGAAATATAGAATTTTTGAACTTGAAGAGAGAATTCTCTCCTCCTCTCAATAATTTAATATAAATTTCATATTTAAAAAAGAATTTCAAAATTACTGCGTATTTCTCCCTAAAATAAAAGTGATATAAATTAAATAATGCGTATTCTTCTAATTGCTTTCAGTACAAGTAAATTATTCCAATTTCTAGTTAATTGCCGTCTTCACTAAACATCCCCAAATACACTCACTTTATTCCTTCAATTTAGTCACTTAAAACTGTTCCCCTCCCCTTGACAGCATCTAAGGTAAATTTTAATTGTCTTCATTTTACGCTCTTTAACAATAAAACAATTCAATTTTAGGTCTTTATCATATACTGAAAATATATTACAGCTTAAATTTGAAGAAATTTGAAGAAGACTAAAATGCATTATAATGCGCAGCATTTAGGAAAAAAATATATATAAAAGAAAGAAATCTTTAGTACCAGCAATTTACCAAAAAAACAACAAATATAAGAATATTTTAATAGCTGCAGCCAGCAGCTGTCACAGTTGATGCTACTTACAAACTACAGTAGTCACGTGTCAATGACTGCGACGATATATTCATAAAGTAAATGTCATTTCAAACACCAAAAGTGTTTGTTCAATATTATTTTACTCGTTTTGGAGTGAACTGAGAAAAAAAACACACCAAAAAAAGTGAAGTGAAGAAAAAGAACTTAAAAAGAAATTTATTTAAATAACCATGAAATAAGAAGATGAAATGGGGGAATATAAGAAAGCGACAGAAGAAACAGCATTTTGCATCTCCCTTAAGGATATTAAACATTTACGACAATTTTCAATTACTACAAGGTAACCCAGCAAAAATCAAGGATTTAGTCTTATAATTCCATTTACTTGGAAGTAATATTCTCAACTCTGTTAAGTTTCATGTTATTTCAGATAAAAGTTTTCATTTTTCTTTCTAAATTCTGAATCAACTTAGGGAGAAAAGGGCACCAACAAAGTTTTTTTCTTGGTGTTTGTTTTTCAGTAATTTTTAATACCTTTCATCACGATGTTATTCCATATGTAACCCTAAAAAATCACGTCCCCAAAAATATATTTTCTCGCATCAAATTAAAATCTGAGTCGATTTAGCTATACCCGTGTCTCTGCCTGTGTGCCTGTTGGAAACATTCGCACGCCTACAATAGTTCGAATTCAACGAAAATTGACCACATTGTTTGCTGGTGGGCTAATCAGTTTCCTATTTATGTTGGTCCATTAGCAAAAAATCTGAGACCCGATGTCTGTGGCAACTTCAAAATTCCGAAAAAGACAGCAAAAGTTCTCAAATTCGACCTCAACCACTTTCTCCAGAATTTGCTTTACTGAAAGAGAAAGGTACTCCCATACAAAGTCGAATATCTACAGAACTGTAAAAGCGGGTTCAAGTTTAATGCCTAATCCATATTTCCCGGTCCAGATTAATAATCAAGTTGCCTGACGACTTTTTTCATTGGGCTATCAATAACTCCATAGTTAGGTGGTTTTGGAACCCTAAATCCTCTAGTTGAAGTCACGTACTGGGGCATTTGCTCTTAATAATGCAACGTTAACTTTTGACTCAATTCAAAAGGATTTAAAATAGAAAAGCATTATCTTGTTATCTATTAACTAGATCACATGCATTCCATTTCCAATCATGTGATGATCATATATCTAGATAAAATTATAATCTTCATTAAGGATACGTTGTTAGTTGCTGGACTTAATTCTATATAATAAAACAACTTCCGACAAAAAAATAGTTGAGATTCTAGTTCAGATTCCAGTTTAAATTATTCTTCAGTTTATAGTTCAGATTCTATAACAAAATCAAATTCATATTCCATTTCTGATTATTGCTCAGATTGTAATTCGCAAATTAGTTCAGTTCTAGTTCAGATTTTACTTTAGTTCTGTTTCGGATTTTAGCTTAGATTTTAGTTCGGATTCTAATTCAGAATTTAATTCGGATTCTAATATAGATTCTAATTTAGTTCTAGCTCAGAGTCTGGTACTGATTTCAGGTAAGATTCTATATCAGACTTTATACAGCTCTAATTTCCTATAAATTTTATATATTAACATCATACATGTTTGCTGGGTTATGCTATTTTTCACATATATTGAAATTACTGCTGGTGTTATGTTGGTTTAATACCCCATATGGAAATTATGTTGAAAGAAACCAAAAACAAAACTGGATCAAGGTCTTTGCATATATACCCTCATAGACACACATACACATGCCAAAGAAACCCAATTTATTCTATACCTTCAACTAGACATTTTATATCCTGAATAAAGTCCCTGGCCCCCATTCTGCTCAGTTCAGCTGTTCCCTTTTTTAATACCATAAAACATTTAAATAGAAAACACATACATATTTATACGTAAAAGTCCTTTAAAAATGACTATAAAAACAATCACTCGTACTTGTCATGGTAATGGGAGAGAGCAGAGGACGAAGTTGAAAAACGCTTTGCATTGCGTTCAGTTTTAAATGAAAAAATATTTTTAAGGATTTTTTTTTTCGTATTTTTTAAGTGGATGCACACGCGTCTGCCATTCAGTTTTATTGTATATTTTGTATTAAAGTCATCATCCTCATTGTCCTCATCATGTGATACTTGTATGTGTAAATGAACTCTACCAATAAAGATCCTTTAAATAGCAAATGTCGTTATATTTAAAGTGTGACGAAAGTTGACTTTATAGGAATATGGTTGTATGTGTGTGTGTGTGAGTGATTTTATGTAGTGGAGTCTTGTTTTTCGCTCTGAACATTAATGATGTCATAATATATGCAATATAAGAAATAAAGCACTTTCTTTATATTTGACTCATACTCGATTTTATAGATAAAGAGATGGAATGGAAATATTTAAATTTTATGGATAATTTTGCAGGAAGTGAATTTAAAAATTATTTTTTAAAATAAGTTCAACTTTATTTAAAATAGTTCAACTCATAATTTTTGCTTATTCTTAAGCTCCTAATTCAGATTTTAGTTCAGGTACTATTTCACATATTAGATGAGATTTTAGTACTGTTTCAATTTCAGTTCCTTTAAATGCGAGTTTAGATTTTAGCTCAAATCCATGCAGATTCTGGTTCAGTTTCTTATTCAGATTCCAGATGAGATAATATTTTAGATTTAAATAAATTATTTAGTTCAAAAATAAGTTCCGATTCTGGTTTAGATTATAGTTCAGGTGATAGATTAGATTCAAGTTCATATTCTGGTCCAGAATCAAGTTCAGATCAATTCAGATTATAACGCAATCTCTATTTCAGTTCATTTCAGATTTAACTTCAGATTCTGGATCAGAATTTAATTCAGTTTTCAGTTTATTCAGTTTTCAGTTTAATTCAGTTTTCAGTTTTGGCTCAGATTCTAATTCAGTTTCTTATTTAGATTCCAGTTTCTATTCTATTTCGGATTTTAATTCAGATGCTTGCTTCAGATTCTAGATCAGATTCTAACTCAAAATTTAGTTTAGTTTTCAATGTAGTTTTTAGTTCAGTTTCTGGTTCAGATTCTAGTTTAATTTCTTATTTAAATTAAAGTTCTGATTCTTGTTTGGATTCTAACTCAGATCTAAATTCATATTCGAGTTTAGTTCTAGTATAGCTCCAGTTTAGATTCTAGTTCAGTCCTAGTTTAGCTCTAGCAAAGTTCTAGTACAGTTCTAGTGCATTCCTAGTTCAGTTCTAGTAAGTTCAGTTGTATTTAAATTTAGTTCTAGTTGAGTTCAGTTCTATTTATGTTCAGTTCTAGTTCAGTTCTAGTTCAGTTCAAGTTCAGTTCTAGTTCAGTTCTAGTTCAGTTCTAGTTCAGTTCTAGTTCAGTTCTAGTTCAGTTCCAGTTCGGTTCTAGTTCAATTTTAGTTCAGTTCTAGTTCAGTTTTATTTCAATTCTAGTTCAGTTCTAGTTCAGTTTTAGTTCAGTTACAGTTCAGTTCTAGTTCAGTTTTAGTTTAGTTCTTGTTCAGTTGTAGTTCAGTTCCAGTTCAGTTTTAGTTCAGTTCTAATTCAGCTCTTGTTCAGTTCTAGTTCAGTTTTGTTCAGTTCTAGTTCAGTCCTAGTTTAGCTCTAGCAAAGTTCTAGTACAGTTTTAGTGCATTCCTAGTTCAGTTCTAGTAAGTTCAGTTATATTTAAATTTAGTTCTAGTTGAGTTCAGTTCTAGTTCAGTTCTAGTTAAGTTCAGTTCTAGTTCAGTTCTAGTTCAGTTCTAGTTCAGTTCTAGTTCAGTTCTAGTTCAGTTCTAGTTCAGTTCTAGTTCAGTTCTAGTTCAGTTCTAGTTCAGTTCTAGTTCAGTTCTAGTTCAGTTCTAGTTCAGTTCTAATTCAGCTCTTGTTCAGTTCTAGTTCAGTTTTGTTCAGTTCTAGTTCAGTCCTAGTTTAGCTCTAGCAAAGTTCTAGTACAGTTTTAGTGCATTCCTAGTTCAGTTCTAGTAAGTTCAGTTATATTTAAATTTAGTTCTAGTTGAGTTCAGTTCTAGTTCAGTTCTAGTTAAGTTCAGTTCCAGTTCAGTTCTAGTTCAGTTCTAGTTCAGTTCTAGTTCAGTTCTAGTTCAGTTCTAGTTCAGTTCTAGTTCAGTTCTAGTTCAGTTCTAGTTCAGTTCTAGTTCAGTTCCAGTTCAGTTCTAGTTCAGTTCTAGTTTAGTTCTTGTTCAGTTCCAGTTCAGTTTAAGTTCAGTTTTAGTTCAGTTCTAGTTCAGTTCTAGTTCATTTCTAGTTTAGTTCCAGTTCAGTTCTAGTTCAGTTCTAGTTCAGTTCTAGTTCAGTTCTAGTTCAGTTCTAGTTTAGTTCTTGTTCAGTTCCAGTTCAGTTTAAGTTCAGTTTTAGTTCAGTTCTAGTTCAGTTCTAGTTCATTTCTAGTTCAGTTCCAGTTCAGTTCTAGTTCAGTTCTAGTTCAGTTCTAGTTCAGTTCTAGTTCAGTTCTAGTTTAGTTCTTGTTCAGTTCCAGTTCAGTTTAAGTTCAGTTTTAGTTCAGTTCTAGTTCAGTTCTAGTTCATTTCTAGTTCAGTTGCAGTTCAGTTCTAGTTCAGTTCTAGTTCAGTTCTAGTTTAGTTCTTGTTCAGTTCCAGTTCAGTTTAAGTTCAGTTCTAGTTCAGTTCTAGTTTAGTTCTTGATAAATTCCAGTTCAGTTTAAGTTCAGTTTTAGTTCAGTTCTTGTTCAGTTCTAGTTCAATTCTAGTTTAGTTATAGTTCAGTTCTAGTTCAGTTCTTCTTCAGTTCTAGTTCAGTTCTAGTTCAGTTCTAGTTCAGTTCTAGTTCAATTCTTGTTCATTTCTAATTCATGTCCGTTTCATTTCTAATTTTCTTTTTCCCTCTGGCCCTTAAGGCGTTAACATCCTCTATAGCATAACCTTATTCAAAAGTTAACTGCTATAAATAGCAATTTTTCGCAACAATAAACAGACGTGCATAACAAAATAACAACCAGCAACAATTTTCAAACTGTTTTGTATACTTTTTCCACTTTTATTCTTATCTTCTCTTTTATGAACTTTTCATAAAACATTCAATATTTATTGATCCTTAAACCAAACAACAAAGAATGCAACAAAAACATTAAACCTTTAGTCTATAAAATTTTTCTTTTTTTTATGGAAAATAGAAAAGCTCTTTTATGAAAAATTTACTTTTAAACCGGATACAAAGTGTAGAAACAACAATAAAATGTTTAAATAAACCACATTTATAGGTTCAATGTTAAAACGTTTTAAAACATTGAAGGCTGTAAAGGTTTATTGTAGGGGTTTGTTTTTTCCCTTTCGTAAGTTTCCGTTATTTTACTACGCACTTCTGTAGTCACATTTGATATTGGTGTGAGTATTGGGAGGAAAAGTGTTAAGTGTTTAAGATTATAAGGAAAAAGAGTAAATGCTTATGTCTAGTAATTTCACTTGCGTCCTGTTATTTCGGAGGGATTCTATACTTTCTTAATTATTCGTATTGTGTTTAAAATGTCCTACTTTGCCATTTACTCATAGCCCTTAAATGCTACAGAGGTCTAAGCTTTCGCGTTTTGGGTAATTTCTCCTTTAACGCTTTTGAACCAAAAAGGATTACAATCCTATCTAGTTCAAGCACTTACTGATATTACATATGTTTCAGTTGCCATAGAGAAATAATGAAAGGTTTTTTCTATGCTGAGGAGTGAGACCGAAAACTTTTTAACACACATATGTGTTAATAAAAACGGAACCACTAACTTACAGTTTTAATTTTTTCTTTGATTAAAAATATTATTTTTCTGAAATCTTTTTATTAAAATATCGATAGCGCTTTCTGTCACTTTGCTCGCTTAAAATTTATTAAACTTTTGGTTATCTTTTTTGTGCTCTTCTATTCTCTTTTAACAAGAGCCCTATAACTACCCACTAGTGTTAGCTCTGCCTTGAACGAAGCTTATTGTTACTATTGGTACAAATATCACTTATTTAGTTACTTACTAAATTACTGCGTTCAAATCAGGCCAAATATAAGTGAACACATTATGAAATCCTATGAATGGAAACAGTTTTTTTTTGTTAGAATTCCTTGATGTAAAATTCAGCTTCTTTTGCCGCAACTACTTATCGCTTGCAAAACCAAGAACTTTTTTTGGAAATTTTAAATGCTTTCGCGTCTATATTTTTCTTTAAAATTGCCAAAAGCATCAATATCTGGATGAAATTTGGTACATATTGTTAGTTTTGCCTTGAACGAAGCTTATTGAAACTGGTTATGTTCGGTCTAATATTTCAAGTAACTCACGTACATATGTTCTTCCTCGATTAAGGGTTTAAGGTCAATAAGTCCTAAATAAAAAGAGATGTAGATGAAATTTGGAGTTCCTATACAAATCCCCTTCACTTTTTAGGGCATAAAACTCACATTTAATTTGGTATTGTAATAATTAGAGAAATTAAGATAAATGGAAGCAAAAATCTATGTGAAAAAATATACGAGGGTCGATTTATAATTCCTTGTAGTATCAATATAATCCCCAAAAAAATTCATTTTATAACGCATAAATTTAACATAAATCTTAGTGTCATAATAATGTACTACACACTTTGGAATAAATCAGAAAATCAAATTATATGAGAGTCGTTCTTTTATTTTTCAAAACCGTTGATGTGGTGCAGATTTGATCAACAATACATTTTTACTTGTTTTGGCTTTAGAATCATCATGTGGATAATTTCTTCTATATGAATCAGGTTTTCTATCATCGGACGAGTTCTTCTGGTACTGTTTTATAACATTGATTGACCAACTTTTTGCAGGAACAAGTAGGGGTTCGTTAAAAATTCACTTGTTCACTTGTTTGATGCTAAACGTAATAACTGACATTATTTTACAAAGGAAACTTTATCAGAAAGTAGTAAAATCGCTATATTCTGCCATGCGGAATCTTTAGTACCCTCCACCACAAATTCATGCAAAGTAAAGACGTTATGTTTTGTTCATACACACTCAGCCATACTCTCACAAAAGTATGCAGTATATAAAAGTGTTTTTTAAATATAATACAACAACATTTAATGAGACAACAATTATTTATATTTTTAGCTATAACTTTTTTCTACAGGACGATTTTGATAATTTTAGGAACGCAAATTACATATAACTTAATGTTATGGCAAAATTTCAAATTTGTTAATTTAAAAATGGCAATTTTATGAAAGGATGCCTTTAGATATCGGCCTATATCTCTTTATATACTGTATCGATTTTAGTTTTAGTTTTAATGTAGTTTTAAGTTCAGCTTCTGGTTCAGATTCTAGTTTAATTTCTTATTAAGATTAAAGTTCTGATTCTTGTTTGGATTCTAGCTCAGATCTAAATCCATATTCGAATTTAGATCTATTTCAGCTCCAGTGTAGATTCTTGTACAGATTCTTGTTCAGTCCTAGTTTAGCTCTAGCAAAGTTCTAGTACAGTTCTAGTGCATTCCTAGTTCAGTTCTAGTAAGATCATTTGTATTTTAATTTAGTTCTGGTTGAGTTCAGTTCTATTTAAGTTCAGTTCTAGTTAAGTTCAGTTTTAGTTGAGTTCTAGTTCAGTTCTGGTTCAGTTCTAGTTTAGTTCTAGTTCACTTCTTGTTCCGTTCCAGTTCAGTTCTAGTTCACTTCTAGTTCAAAATTTCAAATTTGTTAATTTAAAAATGGCAATTTTATGAAAGAATACCTTTAGATATCGGTCTATATCTTTTTATATACTGTACCGATTTTGCTTGTTTTGAATAGGAGGCTTTCCAGGACTATAAACTCAGGTTGTAACAAACAGCGGACGGACAGACGGGCATAGTCTAATGGACTCATATTTTTATTTGATACAAGTATCTAGATATCTCATATGAATATACCCTCCTCACTAATTGTCGCAGTGGAGGGTATTAAATTTTTTTTGGGTTAACATTTCTTATGAAAAACATGTCTCAAAAATGTTTCGATCTCGTTCTTTATATCCATCTTTGAGGCAGAAAAAGTAGGATGGGGATTAAGTCCTTAATTAAGATTTTTCTTTTTCTTTTCTCTTAATTATTTATTTATTTATTGAAATATGAAAAATACAATTTTATTCATGACAACCAACTCTTCAAAATCTATTTATTAGAAAAGAAAATCTTCTTAAAACTCCTTAAATTATTTTATTCTAAAATCAATTATTTTTTCAAAAATTCATGACAAATTTCCAGTATATTTCGCAACAATAACAATTTAAGTAAAAAACACTTTAGGAACACAATTTGAACAATGGAAAAGTGTGTACTTAAAACATAATGGTTGAGATTTTTAACAAAGAAATTTCAATTAAATTCATTTTTGGTTTTTCTCTCAAATGACCATCAATTTGTTATAAATAAAATACTTGAAAATAAATGAATAAAATATTTATAAATTTTATAAATGTTTTTACTTAAAATATTTTCATTTTTTCTTTCCTGTGGAAAATTATTTTTGCTATAAATAATGTGATTGAGAGGAGGAGTTGGGGCAGAACATAAATGTATTTGTGTAAATATGTTAAGTATTTTAGAATTTATTATCCTTTTTATTACATCTACATCAATATTGAAATGCATAAAAATAAAGGTGTGTTTGGAGAGAGAAATTCTCTTGAAGTACATGTGTGTGTGTGTGTGTGTGTGTGTTTGTTATGTATATGTACTTAACATTGATGTTTTATCATGACCACTAACATCAACTAGCATTATTGTGAGACAGTGGGACGAAAAATTTGAAAGATATAAGAAATATATTTAAAGGACATTACGAAAAAGGTTATTTTTCAGTAACAGACATGATTAAAGTCCTGATTCTTAATCAGGTTATTTTAAAGAATCTAGTTTAAAATTTTGTACTGTCTCTAGTATTAGACTAGAATATCTAGATCAAAATATTTTTCGTAAGATCAATTTAATTTAATACAAATCCTTGTTAAAATTTTAGTCCGGATTATTGTTCAAATTTAGGTTCAGATTTTAGTTTAGATCTTAGTTCAGACTCTAGTTCGGATTTGAGTTTAGATTATATTTCAGATTCTAGTTCGGATTCTATTTCAGTTTCAAGATCAGATATTAGTTCAGATTATAGTTTAGATTTCAGTTCAGATAAAAATCCAGATTCTAGTTTTTATTCTACTTTAGACTCTATTTTGGAATCTGGTTAAATTCGAGTTTAAATCCTAGTTCTGAATTTGAATCAGATTATTGTTCATTAAGATAAGATCCTACTTTGGAATCTGTTTTAGATTCCAGGTAAGATTCTAGCTCAACGATTAATTCAGTTTCTAGTTCAAAATTTGAATCAGATTCCTGTTCATATAGATAAGATTCCAGATAAGTTCCTACTTTGGAATCTGTTTTAGATTCCAGGTAAGATTCTAGCTCAGCTATTAATTCAGTTTCTAGTTCAAAATTTGAATCAGTTTCTAGTTCATATTCTACCTCAGATTCCAGTCAAATTTGAGCTCAGAATGTAAGTCAAATTTCGGTTCAGGGTTAAGTTCAGATTCTAGTTTAGATCTCAACTTCCAGTGAAGATTCTACTTCAAATTCGAGTTGAAGGTTCAGACTTCGGACCGAATTCTCTATAAGCTAATAGTTCAGAATTTAGTTTCCTATTAGTATTTTGCGTCAGCTTCTCATTCGGAAATCTAGTTCACATTCCATTTAGGATTCTAATTTAATTTTTGTTCAGTTTCCGTTCCACAGTCATTTATTATAAACCAACCACACTCTATTGATGATTATGGCAACGTAATTGCTTTAAAATCATTTACGACCATATAAGCACGTATGTGTGCATATAGCCCTTATTGATGTCCTTGAGACCCCTGCACAAACACTCATACTCTGCTGTCATAAGGTGTAGTTATGAATGTTTGCTCTGAAGTTATATGGTAGTTTAGTTTAGCTGTTGATAGTGGGTAAATCTATCTATTCCAGATTGGATTGTATTTTCTCTCGCATAAACCACAAAACGATTGATTGAAAATTCTCGGTCAATAAATTTTGATTGCAAAACAAGAAAAAGATGAGGAAAAAATCCTGAGAATTGAGCAAAACATATTAAAGAGTGAACTGAAGGTAAAAGTTTTTTATAGAAACTATTCTTTATGAAAATGTGTGCGTAGGGAAGGTGCCCTTAAGTATTGAAAATTATGAAAGATTTATAAAACGATCAATAATGAGTTTTTTTTATATCAGACCGTTCGATATTTTAAAGACGTTAGAATGTTATATTCGGCTGTGCCGAATCTTAAATACCCTCCACCACTTACATCATGCAAGAAGTAACACGAGTTAAAGATTAAGATTCATCATCTTAAACACCAATTACAGAAAAAGACCTGAAAAAACTACAGTGAAATAGTACCGAGGTTTAGATTTGAATGGCAGATTTTATTAAAAAATTTATACTCAAGAAAGTATTTACCTACATGTGAGGCAATATTCAAGAGATAATAAGTATATTAATGACAATTGTTTCATTGTCTGTACCTTATTCGATAGGTCTGTACCTTATTTTGATAGAATTGTTTCATGTTAGTAGTTATTTTTTTAGGAGACAGACTTAAATGGCTGCTGTAGCATAATGTGGACCGATGATATTCGCCAAGAACGTATCACATATTTAAGATAGTAAGAAAAATTATTTTAATTCAATTCCACATAAGATTTTTAATAAGCTCAAAATAGTATTCTGGCAAGGGGGCTTTGTGCTATAGCAAAATATGTACCGATATTGGTCAAACTAATAACATATAAGCAAAAAAGTACAGTTAGAGCAGTAAGTATGCCGAATTTCAACAGAGTTGGTCGTTATTTACTAATGTTATAAACTCAAGATTGTTTTCCGGGAGGGGGCTTTATATAGGAAGCCGCTCCCGCTTCTCTGTTGCGGAACGACCAGAGTTACTCTCGGCCAAAGAATGCCAACTCAGCGATAGCTGTATCAAACGAAATTTGTTCCCCATTATAGAATAGTCGGATATAGCCAAGCTGTTACAACAACATATGGACCAGGATTTTACAAAATAACAACTAAAACGATAATTAGAAAAATCGATGGTCTTTATCCGTATTCCGGAAAGGGATCTTGTATGGAAGCTAGGTCAAATAATGACCCCGGCACAATATAGTTTCTTTGAATTTATTGTTGTATAAAAATTAGATTATAATTTAAAAGACAAACTTCAGAAAAGTATCTTCAAAATGGTGGCCAATATGGCACATATATTTTGGGGTATATCAAAATTTTGTGCATTTTAACCTTCTTTCTATTGATGCGATGATTGATATATTGGTATATATAATTCTAGGTTATATTTTTGAATTTTTAATTAAAATTCCGTTACCTTTTGTTGAAAAACTTAGATTTTAAGGTTGTCGCAAATATTTGTCTATAACTCTTATCCTATAAACCGATGTAGCTGATTAATAGGAAACTGCTCATGACAACAAACTACGTGACCAAATTTCATTGAATTCGAATAATTATTATAGGAAGCTTACAATATATGATAAAGAATAGCAGATTTGGTAACTTCCCTGAAAAATAATTTGTTCTGTGCTCTGTTGGTGGCTGCAACTAAAGCCGTAATCTGTAACAAGGATGCAAGATATTAACAACTACGAGGAGTATGGAAAACATATTTTTTCCCAGAATTGCAATAAAGAAAATTCATTATTATATTTTTCATATTTATAACCAGAAGAAAACACTTTAATAAATTAAAGTATCTCGATAAACCGCAAATTTCTAATATTCTTTATTCATAAAATGTTACTTTAATTTCACTTAAATAAAACATATTTTTTGTCTAAAAATCTCTGCAACATAATTTATTCTAGAGAACAATAAAAGTTATTATAAATTTAATGTCATTATAATATAAAATTCTTTTATATAATTTACTATTTTATGCTGCCAGATTAGGAACTCGGTTTGTAATAGTTTTTGGCACATATTTTTAGTTTCTACTAAAATTTTTATTTTATTATTTGTTTTATTTTTCTGTTAAATTTTTATAAAAAAATATGAAAATTTCTTTTTCGTTTTGTATATAATTTTCTAAGCCACAAAATTTTACTATGCACTCTATTATAATGTCATATTTTATTTAAATTATTTTCACTATTCAACATTTTTGTTTTTTGGCAAATTTTCAACTCACCGTTACAAAGTTACATTTTTATAGTTTTGCAATTTTTAGAAATGAAAAGTGGAAACCAGATGAAAAATACAGTCGAAGAAAATTATAAATAAGTCAGAATTGGAACTCAAATAGAATTAGGCCTTCAAAAGGAACTAAACTAGAACTGAACTAGAATTAAACTAGAACTGAACTAGAACTGAACTAGAGCTGAACTAGAACTGAACTAGAACTGAACTAGAGCTGAACTAGAACTGAACTAGAACTGAACTAGAGCTGAACTAGAACTGAACTAGAACTGAACTAGAGCTGAACTAGAACTGAACTAGAACTGAACTAGAACTGAACTAGAACTGAATTAAAACTGAACAGGAACTGAACTAGAACTGAACAAGAACAGAACTAGAACTGAACTAGAACTGAACTAGAACTGAACAAGAACAGAACTAAAACTGAACTAGAGCTGAACTAGAACTGAACTAGAATTAAACTAGAACTGAATTAGAACTGAACAAGAACTGAACTAGAACTGAACAAGAACAGAACTAAAACTGAACTAGAAATGAACTAGAACTAAACTAGAACTGAACTAGGACTGAACTAGAACTGAACAAGAACAGAACTAGAACTGAACTAGAACTGAACTAGAACTGAACTAGAACTGAACTAGAACAGAACTAGAACTGAACTGAACTAGAACTGAACTAGAAATGAATTAGAACTAAACTAGAACTGAACTAGAACTGAACTAGAACTTAACTAGAACTGAACTAGAATTAAACTAGAACTAAACTAGAGTTAAATCTGAATTAAGATGATGTATTGCCTTGAACTAGAAACTTGGCTCAAATCTAAATTCGTAGCGGGAATAAAACATCTGTGAAAAAAATCAGCACTGGTGGCAGAACCAAAATCTGAACTGTAATCAGTAGTTGAATTTGATGTGGAATCTGTATTACAATGTGCATTAAAATTTTGTATATCTAAGATGGAGCTGAAGTAGAATCTACACTAGAAAATGGACTAATTTCTCAACTATGATCTAAACTGAATTGAAAACTTGAATATGAATTTTAATCTATTTTCGAATCTGAACTAAATATGACTAAATCTGAATTAAGATTGTGAATTGCAGTGAACTAAAAACTTGACTAGATTCTAGACCAGTATTTG
Organism: Cochliomyia hominivorax; assembly: GCA_004302925.2. Lineage (NCBI taxonomy): Eukaryota > Metazoa > Arthropoda > Insecta > Diptera > Calliphoridae > Cochliomyia > Cochliomyia hominivorax. The sequence continues at coordinate 84,090,024 of PYHX02000413.1, read as the reverse complement.
GAATGAAATATTAATTGGATTCTGTACTAGAATCTATACCAAAAATTGAGGAAAAACCAGAACTGGAGACCGAATTAAAATCTAAACTAACATCAGTGTTTGAAACTGAAGAGAAATCTGTATTCTGGGCTAATTTATTTTGGAATCTAAGCTAGAACTTGAACCCAGTCTGACTCAGTAAATGAATTAAAATATCATCTGAATCTCAGTTGAGAACTAGAATCGAATCTGGAATCAAAGCAAACATCTGAACGAGAATATATAGAAACTGAGTTTTAAATTTTAAAATTTGAACAATAAGCATTTGAATTCAAATATTAATTTATATCAAAACACGGATCTGTACTAATAGTGAACTTCAACTGAGTCTGAGCGAAAATCTGGATTTGAATTTGGTTTTCAGTCTATACTGTAACGTGAACTGCAATCTAAACTGTATTAAACTCTAAGCGAGAATCTGCCTTTCAACCGAAACTAGAAACTGAAGTTAAATCTGAAAAGATCAGAACTTAATTTCGAACTGTAATCTTATAGTCTGGATTATAATCTGAACTTTAATCAAAACTAGAATTTACACTGGTATCAGGTATTCAATCTCGACTGTGGTAAGAAGAAAGAAAGCTAGAACTTTATTAGAATCTTAAATGGAGTCTGAATTAGAATGCATACTAGTTTTTGAAGTTTATTCTAACATAGAATATATGATATAATTAATCTGAGATTAAATTTAAAGCTTAAATTGGAATAATATCGAAGACATTCACCAGTTAGCAAACCTCAAGGAGGAGAGCTAATGTAAGTTTACTTTGTAAATTAGGAATAGATTTGTATAATAAGAAGTATATATTTATTGTGATTGAGAACACGATTAGATTTTCACTTATTTTAAAGACCAGTTATTATATATTTTTGCTATTTTTTTCTCGAGTGTAAATTTACTTTTAAAATTCTTATACTCCAAAAGGCAAATTAGGTTACATTAAGTTTTATTTTCTGAAATACAAAACAAAAAATTAGAATTAACATTATTTAAAATAAAGAAATGAAAACAGCCAACCAACTAATTTATTTGCTAGAAAAAAAAGAGAGATGAAGAAAAAATAACTTTATATAAAATATTATTTTCAAAAGGTTTTTATTTTTCTGACCAAAAGGTCTATAACTGACAACGACACACAAACACTTCTGTAAGAAATAAGAGAAAAAGTGAAAAAAGAACAAATTTGTTAAATGTTTAGAATAAAAAGTATAAAAATAAATAAAATATAAAATTGTATAAATTGTTTTTCTAGGAAGTAAATAATAAACAAGTAAGAAAGCTATATTCGGCTATGCCGAATCATCAAGATCCTTTACCACTTATATTATATTATATTATATTATATTATATTATATTATATTATATTATATTATATTATATTATATTATATTATATTATATTATATTATATTATATTATATTATATTATATTATATTATATTATATTATATTATATTATATTATATTATATTATATTATATTATATTATATTATATTATATTATATTATATTATATTATATTATATTATATTATATTATATTATATTATATTATATTATATTATATTATATTATATTATATTATATTATATTATATTATATTATATTATATTATATTATATTATATTATATTATATTATATTATATTATATTATATTATATTATATTATATTATATTATATTATATTATATTATATTATATTATATTATATTATATTATATTATATTATATTATATTATATTATATTATATTATATTATATTATATTATATTATATTATATTATATTATATTATATTATATTATATTATATTATATTATATTATATTATATTATATTATATTATATTATATTATATTATATTATATTATATTATATTATATTATATTATATTATATTATATTATATTATATTATATTATATTATATTATATTATATTATATTATATTATATTATATTATATTATATTATATTATATTATATTATATTATATTATATTATATTATATTATATTATATTATATTATATTATATTATATTATATTATATTATATTATATTATATTATATTATATTATATTATATTATATTATCAGCTTAAAGCTCACGAAAAAGGTCTCTATGAGATCTAACGTGAATTATGGTAATATTTTCTTGAGCTATATTCAAATCGGAAAGAGACTATAGCAAAAAAAGAGGAGCTATAGCAAAATATGGACTGCTACTGGTCAAATTAATAACATATATATTCAAGACAGTCAGAAAACTAATTGAATCAAATTTCAATAGAATTGGTATTTATTCACTAATTTAAGAAGCTGCTTTCTGGGTGGGAACAGTTATCGCTATAGCGAAATATGGACCGAGATTATTCAAATTAATAATATATTAAAGATAATTAGAATACTAATTCCACCGTATTACAGTAAAATTGATATTTATTTACTGATTTTATTCGCTCAAAACTACTTTCCCGGAAGGGGTCTCATATGGGTGCTAAAGCATAATATGAACTGGGATTGGTCAAACTAATAATATATAGTAAAGATAGTTAGAAAAATAATTGTGAAAATATGAGGTTTATTTATGAGTTTTATACGGTCAAATCCGGGAGTGGTTTTATATTGGATCTAAAGCAAAGCATGTACCGATAACTGACGATAAAAGAAAATAAAATGTGGCAAATTTTAATAAAAAGAGATTTAGAATATTTAAATCATATACCGGGAGAGGGTCTTATATGGTAGCTAGGTCAAATAATGATCCCAGCACAATCTAATAACTCGGGGTTTATTACTGAATATATGGCAAATTTCAGAAAATTATCTTAAAAATTGAGATCTATATGATAAACTGATTTCGGGGTGTATACAAATTTTACATACTTCAACCCTTAAGTTTTTTTCTTTTGATCCAATTGCGATGAATTTTGGTATGATGATGTAGTACATGTTTTATATTTTCGTTAAGATCCAGTTACTTTTTGTAGAGAAAAATCAAAAAAGTTTTTTTCGGAATTTTGAGGTTGTCTCAGATATTGGTCTATAACGTTTTTTGGTTTTAAATAGGAAACTGTTTAGAGCGATAAAAAATAATCAGCCCAAAAATGAGACAATTATTCTGTGCGTGAAAATGTTTCCAACAGACAGACGGACTACTCAAATCTTGATTTGATGCAAGAATATTTATACATTATGGAGTCAACGAGGATTCCTTCTTAGTGTTACACACGGAATGACAAATTTAATATACCCACTTCACTACTTGTGGTGGTGGAGGGTATAAAAATTTTAGGTGAAGGTGTATGAGTACAACTATTTTAACCAAACCACTAACACTAATGTAGCTATTAGTAAAAGGACTATATTTGTTTTCTAGGTCAGGCATCCCAGCTTACGTGTAAGCGCTTTTATTTTTGGGAACACATTTGGGTGTGTAGTTTGGAATTAAGTTAACAAAAAACGTGATATTGTTAGAAATTTGGAATGAAATGCAAAAGGGCTTGTTTAAGTCTTCCAGAAAAAAAGGTAATTTTCACTTTTATCATTAAAATGTTGCCTCTGTTTGTTTCTCTTATCTGTTCCAACCGAATGGGACGATTGTCATTTAGGAGTATGTTAATGTTCGGTCTCTTTGTAGGTTTTGTCATTTAAATATTTAGTATGTGAATGTCATTCTCTATTTGTTTCTCTATTTTTTATTTTAATTAAATAATAAAAGGTTTATTAATGTTAAATAACATTTTTCTGTGTCGTTACATTTTTAAAAAAATATTTAAAGTTTTTTTTTGAATCACTTTCACTTGTCGTTAGTCCTTAAACAACAAAAGTTCCGAAAAAAGGGAATGAAATTAAAAGAGGTGATGGTTACTAATGAATCTCTAGCATATTTTCCCAATTTCTTGTTGTGTTTGTTGAGAAAGATTTTTCTATTTTCACAGACTGTTTATGTAGGCTTTAATGTTTTGTCGTTTACAAATGAATGTATAGATATTTTTGCGACTTTATTTTGTTAACATTTCGAAAATACATATAGAAAGCAATTTTCACCATTTCATGGCAATTTATTATTTGATTTTAATCGAAAAATTGCTAAATTACCCATTTCCGTGTAGACATGCTTTATGGCAGAGCAAACAGTGGTAACGAAATGCACATGACAAGCAAAATATGAACTAGAGTTGTACACAGAAATAAACTGGCATCTGAACTCTGACTTGAACTAGAATCTGAACTAGAAAATTTGAAGTAGAACCTGAACTAGAATCTGAACTATATTCAGACCTACAATTTAAATTGCAACCTGAACAAGATTCTGAATGAAAATCTGAATTATACTCTGAAATACAATATGAACCAGATGCAGAACTAGAAACTGAAACTAGAACACAAATTAGAAGCTAAACTAAAACCTGAATCAAAATTCGCAGTAATACAAAAATCTAAACTCAATTCGGAAGTCGATTTTAAAGAAGCGTCTGAACTAAAAGTTGAATTTAACTCTGCACTTAAATTTCACTGAAGTCTGAACTGGAATGTGAACGAAAAATTTGAATGAAAATATGAAATGGAAACTGAATCTAGAATATTATCTGACTTGGATTTTTAATTAGAAAATGAACCAAAACTAAACTAAAATCTGAACAAGAATTTAAATTGTAATCTGAACTTTCCGTTTGAACTACACTCAAATTAAAATTGAATTAAAATCTGAAATAGAATCTTAACTTGAATCAGAACTATAATCTGAACTAGAATTTTAACTATAATTAGAACTAATCCTAAACTCGAAACTAAGGCAGAATTTGAACTTGAATCTGATTTAGAATCTGAGATAGAACGTGAACTAGAATTTTAACTAAAACAGAACTAAAGTAGAACTGAACTAATACTGAAGTAGAACTAAAGTAGAACTGAACTAAAACTCAAGCAGAACTAAAGTAGAACTCAAATGGCTCTGAACTAGAACTGAACTTGAACTGGGATGAACTGGAACTAAACCAGAACTAAACTAGAACTGAACCAGAACTAAAGTAAAACTGAAATAGATCTGAACTAGAACTGAACTTGAACTGGACTAGAACTGAACTAACACTGAACTGGAACTAAACCAAAACAAAAGTAGAACTGAACCAAGACAAAAGTAGAACTGAACTAAAACAAAAGTAGAACTGAACCAAAACAAAAGTAGAACTGAAATATATCTTAACTAGAACTAAACTTGAACTGAGCTAAAGCAAAACTATTACTAAACCAGAATAAAAGTAGAACTGAACTAGAACTGAATCAGAACTAAAGTAGAACTGAACTTAAACTGAACTGGAACTGAGCTAGAACTGAACTAGAACTGAATCAGAACTAAAGTAGAACTGAACTAAAACTGAACTGGAACTGAACTGGAACTGAGACAAAACAAAAGTAGAACTGAAATAGATCTTAACTAGAACTGAACTAGAACTGAATCAGAGCTAAAGTAGAACTGAACTAAAACTGAACTGAACTGAACTGGATCTGAACTAGAACTGAACCAAAACAAAAGTAAGACTGAACTACAACTGAACCAGAACTAAAGTAGAACTGAAATAGAACTGAATCAGAACAAAAGTAGAACTGAACTAGAACTGAATCAGAACAAAAGTAGAACTGAACTACAACTGAACCAGAACTAAAGTAGAACTGAAATAGAACTGATCTAGAACTGAACTAGAACTGAGTTTGTAATGAACTAGAACTGAACTATAACTGAAGTAGAGTTGAACTAAAAATGAAGTAAAGCTGATCTAGAACTGAACTAGAACGGTCTAAATCTGAACTAAAACTGAAAAAGAACTGAACTTGAACTGAACTAGAACTGAATATATAGAATCTCCACTTGGATCTGAAGTAATATTGATGTTGATATTTCTTTAAATTTTTTACGATACTATTGTACACTGCAATCTATTTATTCCAAAATACGCTACAGTTTCAACCACTGTTCTTTTAATTTATCCCTCTTCCCAGACTCTTACCATTGTTTCCCGTACAATTGACTATGTGACAATAACCGAAACGCCAGAAAAAACATTCTTGAAAAAAAACATCCAAAAGGATGTCATGTCCATTTTCGCTACTTAAACACAACAACAGCGTAGAGTTCTCATTTCATACACAAAGCTCCTTGTATTCCCCTAAGTACCAAAATAGTCTTCTAACTAAAAACAAGAATATTTATATAAAAATAAAACATGAAATATTTTTTTGTTACAGGAAAGAGCTGAAAAGCTGTAGCTAGAGAAAAAAAATATATTTTGAGACAGAAGCATTAATTTGTCAACACGCGTTCTAGCTTTCATTAATTACCAAAATGTCAACTATTAATCCAATTTAGTACGTTTTTAATGTTTTTTTTACTCATATTCTTCATTCTTCATTCGTGCATTGGCAGTAGAGTAAAGAATATTTGGAGTTTTTTTTTTCTTTATTTATTTCATTATATTCGTTTTGTAATTTTTTGTTTTTCGTTATAAGTCCTGTTTACTTTATCAACACGTCTTAATGCCATTGTGCCAGTAACTATTACAGCCTGTAATCTACAATTGATATTAAATGCTTCCCAATTGATCTAATGAAAGTAAGAACGAGAAAAAAGACTAAAACGTTAAAAAGGAAACTGTTGACTTCAAGTTTGTCTCTCATTTATTCAGAATTATTCTTTTATTTCAGCTCATATATTTATTTAATTGTATGTGTATTTTGAAAGATTCGTTAATTTTTTTATATACGAGGGAATCTTAGTTAACTTCGGATCTCAGTGATTTTGGAAAAAAACATTATTTAACTCTAGAAGATCTAAATTAAATGATATAGGATATTTGGGATCATATGATCTTTCATTCAATATGGATCATTAATTTTTATTCAAAATTCTCGAAGGTGGGACCTTCTTCCATTGACAAATTAAAACGAAAGGTTAAGAGTTTTGAATACCTTAGGCGCATTATGGCAATTCCGCCAAAAGTTTTTGAACTGTTTTTGCTGAAAACAAGAAGCTGATTGGTTCTATGAATAAAGTTGATCAAATTATACAACCCAGGTAACATGCTACCAAAGTTAGTCATACCTTCTCAGCCTCCCTATATTGCTTAGGTAAATAATGCGTTTATAATCCAACCAAACTAAATACACTGTCTGAAATGTTATTCGGTATTTCTACGACTGTATCAAGCAAGTCGTCTCATAATAGTGGAGTTATCCATCTGGAAATAGCAGAAATTACCCGATACTATTAAGAGAGTTCAACAATAGAACCCCAGAAAATATTCCTTGACTTACACAAATTCCGGAGCTCTTCGAAAATACTCTACAGCTTCAGAGTCAATCAATCTCTTTCTTAAAACCTTCTTGAAAATTAAAAAATGATTATTCTTTCCATCGCATTTCACCACACCAAGGAACCATAAATTAATATTGCTATCACAACTGTCATAAAGATCCATCTTAATCTCTTAGATTGCAAAGTATGTCCATTGGTTTTCTTGTAGTATTAAATAAGCCCAAAGGCTATATTCGCCCTAATCTGGAGAGTGCTGATACATTTATCAGATTTACAATCAGTCCACAGGTGTCAATGTATTCACATAATTTTTTTTAAATAATGTCATGTATACCTTTTAACAAGCTTTATGCCGATACTGTTAAGTCCTAATACAGACTTAATCGCTCCCAACTTAAAGGGTCCTTTTGTAAACTCTAAGATGTTCTACGGAATTTACAATCCAATAATGAAATGTTTGGATAAATCGTAACATATAGATCATTATAGCCGGAGGGGAGCATAAATGAAAGTAGTTTAACCTGAAAGAAGAAATGCATATCGAAATTATGGAAATTATGCATAACGGAAACTCGCAAGGAATGGTTGCAATATTTTACAATTTATTATGGTTCCATATTCCAAAGATAACGACATTTATTGACTATTTTCCGTTAAAGTCTAAAATTTCTTTCAATCGCGAATAGAATGATTTTGCTTCTAAAAGTTATCTACAGTTGCTTTTAACTAACTTCGCGAATGATGGTTTTCGCGATTCAAAAAAAGAATAGAAGATTAAAGAAGGATTAAAGATATGGAATTGGACGAAGTCACGAAGTTTCCAAAGGAAAAAATAATTTTTAATCAATTGGAGTTAAAAAGATAATCTTTATCACTTCGCTCTAAAGTATTGGGCTGTATTCAACAGTGAAAGGTCGAAACGCTTCGAAAGCCGATTTATTTCGTCAGGAATCGGGTATTGCTGATTAATCGAATTAAATTGTAGTCGAATATCTTCTACGCCAAGATAATGCTCATTGTTTGAGCAGTTTTATGAGTTACTAAATTCGATCAGGCAGGGCCCCTATTTGGAAGACTTTGAAATGGGAAATATTCGAGTGCTAGTGATACAACATTTTTGAAAAGTGATGGAGGACTTCTTTACAGGTATTTTCTGATATTTATGCAGGGTATCAGAAACTGTCTTAATGTATTTCGGTTTTCGGATATGGAGCTTCCATAATCATGATAATCATGATCAAGAACGTATTCTGTAACACTTTAAATATGGCCGATTCGGGTACACTGATAGTAAAAATTCGTAATATTTAAAAAATAGCTACATTTGACTAGAGCCCAGACATAACACCACAACCACTAATGGTGGTATGAAGATTTTTTTTGCCCTTATAAATGACCTATAGCCTTAGTTGATTTGATCGTACCTCGTATATAATTTTATATATTTCAAATGACATTGAAAATATTAAATCATTATGTTCAAAACGAATTGAAGTTACTCAACAACAAATTGCAGATATGCTCCAAAATTAGCTTTAATTTATTTCTGCGCTATATAAAGGAACAATTTTTGGAAAAGGTTCTTCCAATGATTCTAATTCCCTAAATAAATTATGTTCACATACTCAAAATGTATAAACTTAATTTATCAATTCCATGTAGGGTATCAAAGACTTTACAAAACGTTATTTCGCAAAAAGAAATAAATGAGTTAAAATATCAACTTGATTATGAGAACAACAACAAAAATAGAAAAAAGGACTAAAACCATGAAAAATGAAAGGGAAGAAAAAGAAACAAATCAAAAAAGAAAATTAACTATAATTCCTAGTATTTATGCTTGTAAGTGTAGCTGAAACATAAATTGTTTGTTAACATTTGTCCAAGATGGATTATTTATTTTGGATTCGAAATTGTATATGTGTATGCGTTTGTGTGTGGCTGTGTAAGTTTGACATTATTTTTTATTGGTTTAGATCTGGTGAGTATTAGGTTTTATGTCCAGTTACAAATATTGTAATTGGTTTTAAGAAACTTTATGCAAGAATTCTGTGATTATTTAAGCTCTTTTCTACTAGATTAAATAATGAGAAATCCAAAAGAAAATTTCTCCGAAAAAAACTAAAAAAACTCTTTAAGTTTGAAGAATTCTGGGAAAAATTCTAGAAAAATTAATATAACAATAAAACAAAAGTTAAACAAGTGAAAATGTTATAGTCGGTCAAGTCCAATTATATAACAACCTACACCACATTGCTGGTTGTAAATGAAGGCTATGAAAAATATATGAAGGAACCTCGTATAATTTATGATTATGTTTAGAATACATTTATATGGTATTAACAAGGAATTTTTTCTGGAGGGTTAAAACGAAGCTATAAGAAATGATGAACCCACTCTCGTATACTTTCAAACATCGATTATTGATTCTATATTTCTGAACTTCACAAGTGAGATAAACGCGTTTCAAAGTGATATTTGTAGAAGTAATGCACAAACCCTCGTATACTTCATCACTTTACAACTTATTTTTGTTGAATTTCTTCGAAATTATTTTATATTTAGGACTTTTATGACTTTAAACTCCTATTTTTTTTTTTACGTAAAAATTGGCAAGTGTAATTATTTTGACTTAAGGACGATGCTATTGAAATTAGCCATATTCGGTGTAATATTTCAGGTACCTCCCACACAAAATTTCCTCCATTTGCTTCAGCAAATATAATTTTAAAACGCTTTAATTTCAAATAAACCTTATGTGTCATAATAATGTGGTGCACAGTTTAGAATAAATCAAGAAATATAAATTATACGAGGTTGGTTCTACTACTTATACTAACTACTATTTATAACCAACATTGAGATGTAGGTTATTACATAGTCGGGCTTCTCCGACTATAACATCCTTACTTGTTAGTATTAAGTTTATTTTATCGCATTTTCCAAAACTTTTCTAAGTTTTGGACACATTTTTTTGCTCCATTTAATTCATTTTAACTCCCTGACACTTTATGGCGAAACTAAACAAATTTAATAATTTAAATAATTCCACAAACAAAAAAATTCTTTATCCTTGCTTCTGCCAAACGAACCCTTTTTTATGATCTCCATTGGGCATTTTCTAGTGTGTTAGAAATATAATGTCGTTATTCCCAGTTTGTGTAATTTCAAAATTTATATGTCACTGGGTATATGTAAACATGTATGTATTGAATGTATGTGTGGACTTTTGTGTAATAAAAATTTATTTAAATATTCCTGTAACCAACTGTGTCAATAATGGCTTTAACCTAATTTTAGTTAATATATATTAAATTTTGTTTTTGTTGTTATTAATTTTAAACTATTTAATGTAAAAATGTATTTAGAGGAAATGTGGGTAAATAACAAAATTTTGAATGTTTAAATTAAAAAAGGGAAGATTTAAGGCAAAACAATTAAGAATGATATATTCGGCTGTGCTGAATCTAAAATACCTTCCACTACTTATATATTATGTACGTATTTGCATAAGTTTGAAGATATTGTTCTTATTAAATGTTTCATGAGCTCAAACCTCTATTTTGAGAAGAGATCTCATATTCTTGATCCCATAAATAAAATTAATAGAGGATGCCTGATTTCCAAATTGAATCATTAGGACAAAATGAAACAAAAGTCAAATATCATATGCATATGCACATATTAAGCACTCTTCAAAGGATCGTATCCAGAGTGGCAATAGAACACAACCATTTCGGACACCAATCCCAACTCTCACAGCTTCGCTGGATAGTTTATTATGTCTTAGACTACAAGCGGTATATGAATTTAAGACAGATTCAGATTTCCAGCATTTAAGGATAATATATTGTCATAACAATCATTTGGGAGAAGAGATTCAATCAATACCTGGTTACTTATTTATCTTAATTCTGCTAATTGAGTTCTCTATATCATCCATGATGGGGTTATAGAAGCTTTACACACATATGCATATGGTCTTGTTCAACATTTATCGAAAGCATACGGCACAGATTCACTTAATCCCAACCAGTTGCTCTTCCTTCGTCGAAAGTCTACAGCTCAATGGTCGTATGACTGTTCCTGGATCTCCCAACAAGCTTATGCTCGTTTCACATTGCTGGACTACATTCGGTGGACAGTTTTTTTTAACATGATTTGCCATGAAAGGTAGAATCTGACAATTGACTGTGCGTTAAAAAGAGTATAAATGCATATTAACTTTCTCTAATACAGTTAAATAACAATTTGGATCTATAAAATTTAATTTTAGCTTTTTTTAGCAGAAAGTACTGATTCAAACTTCAATGCAGGTATAAAATCCATTCTTATGTATGGATATATTCATAATCCCTGTTTTGCAATATCCAACTTATATGCTGACCACAAACCATATCTAACAACTTTCTTTGAAAATAACATATTACTAGCGATTTAAATAAAGAGTCGGAAATGGATTTGTATTAACCACACCCTCAAAAGTTAGGCCACCATCATTAGCAAACATTAAAAGCAAGGAAGCAGAAGAAGTCAGCCAGTGCATACATTGTTAAGGTAAATTGAGTCGGAATTTAGGGGCAGAAATGAATTAGGGGCGTTAGTATAGATTATAGATATTTAAAAAAATTCTTGTGGCCCTATGCTCCCTGTGATAGGTAACATAAATTTTGAATTCTGCTAAAACGGATGACTGCACAACAAAGGGAGTTCTCAATTTACAATTGGGAATGTACTTGTGATAGGGAACCGTCAGAACCTTCACTCTCAATGTTAATAACCAAAGTGTTTATTGGTGATTTTAAAACTATATGCATATTATTATATTTCCATTCGATTATTCTTTACACAGACAACACTATTTCCTCTCTTTGTACATATTTTTATATGTTTTTTTCCAATTACATAAAACCCATAAACCGCAGACACCCAGTTATGATAAAAACTCATATTAATCTAAATATTTACATAAAATATATAATTTTATGTGTCTTTATGTTTTTTTTTTCAAACATACATACACACAGACCTATAAACAAACACTTTGTCCATGTATTAAATATTCACCAGTTAAGGATAAATTTGTTATAGAATAAAAGCTATAAACTATAACTAAACATTCAACCAACATACACATATACAAAAACTAATACTAATAATTTTTTTTAAACTGAAACATAACAAGTATATTCTGCTATGCCGAATCTCCAATACCTTCCATCACAAAGGCGTGTGAAGTAAATGCGTTATGTTTTGAACATACTGCACTCATATACCCATACATATATAGTTGTTTTTTTGAGGTTGTTTCAGATATCGTTCTATATCTTTTAACATATTGAAACGATTTTGCTGATTTTTAATAGAAAACTTTTCAGGACTATAAAAATACTCAGACCAAATTTCAATGAGCAGATATCGTTCTATATCTTTTAATATACTGAAACAATTTTGCTGATTTTTAATAGAAAACTTTTCAGGACTACAAAAAATACTCAGACCAAATTTCAATGAGCAGATATCGTTCGATATCTTTTAATATAATAAACCGATTTTTCTGATTTTTAACAGAAGACTTCCTAGGACTATAAAAAATACTCAGACCAAATTTCAGTGAGTACACTCATATCGTGCCAATAACAGATGGACAGATTAACAGACAGACAGACGAACATAGCTTAATCGACTCAGATTTTGATTGAATGCAAAAATACATATACATGAAAGGGCCTGAGATGATTTTATCTAAGCGTTACAAATGGTATGACAAAGTTTATATATTCTCTTCACCACTTGTGATAGTGGAGGGTATAAAAATGAATGTTAACTATTTTCCCTAACAAAAACTAAGAAGGGCGAAGGAAATGTCATCAAAAGAGTCATAAAAAATAAATTGCACCACAATTTTAAAAGTCAATGAAGAGAATTTTTTTATTCCTTTTTTTTCTTTGATATGATTACACACAACATCATGTGGTCAGTAAAATTTAATTTACAGAAATTAATGTGTCTGCTGCGGAAAAGGGGAGAAATTTTAATTTAGGAAAAAAAATTTGTAGGTTTTTTAAAATGTTATACTCAAGCTTACTTAATACCTCTTTTAAAGGGTTAATGAAGTAAGTGGGTGACATTTATTGATGCCGTTTGAGGAGTTACATAGGAAAAAGACAGCTGTTGTTAGAGAAGTGGGTGCAGTTTAATTTAGAAACAAAACTTCAGGGTTTTTTTTAAAACGTTGCAAACTATAAAAATTAATTTTGTTTCATTTAAAGAATTATAAACAATTAAGATTAAATGAAGTTGGTCAACCATATGTGTATCAAGATATTTATGCATATTTAGTAGCACAATGGGTTTAGTTTATTAAAAAAGAATGTTAAAAAAATGTGACAAATTAAGGTTTTAGTTTTGTTTATATAAAAGAAATTTACAATGAAACGTAAGCGAGAAGAATCATACAATCTTATATATGATCGATATATAAAAACTATTAATTCTTTATCTTATTGCATGATCAATACTTTTCAGAACATTTTACTCCATAAAAAAATCAAATTGATTTAAAACTTAAATAAAAGCTACAAGCGTAACCCCGATCCGTTAATTTTACTCTACACCACCGAAGGTGGTTGCGGTACTATGCATTTCTGGTGATGATATTTACATGCATACCTTCAAGTATACCATTCGACTCTGAGTCGATTTAATGATGTCCGTCCGTCTGTCTGTCAGACTGTCTGTTTGTCTGTGCGGCTGCCCATGTAAACAATTTGAACAGCCTTTTGAAATAACACGATAAAATTTGGCATGTGTTAGTATTTTGGCCTAAGGGTGAGGTCTATTGCCATTGGCCTTGTTCGGTCCAATATTTCTTTCCATATAAATTTTTTCCCGAAATGGAGTTGTAAGGTCATTTAAGTCCTTAATGTAAAGCGATTTAAACAAGTCTCATAATATTCCAAAACGATGTGCGAAGTTATTTCAGGTTGGTCTACTATTTCTGATTGGTTCTATACAAACCTCCTTCCAAATATCTAATAATAATTGGTCAAATTAAGATAATAGAAGCAAAAATCGATGTGCAAAATTATTTGAGAATCATTCTATAATTTCTTGTAGCCCCATATAACATCGCCTCACAATAAATATGGTTTAAAAATGCACAAGTTTAACATAAATTTTAGTTTCACACTTAAGAATAAATCAGAAAATCAAATTATATGAGGGTCGTTTATTAATTTTTTCGTAGTTGTGGTGTAGAGTATTAAATAGTCGGGTTTGACCAACTTTACATTCTTAATTGTTTTTTCTTAATTTTGTTTAAAAAATTAAATGAAAACGTGTATAAGTGCTAAGGTCAGTCCTAAATGGGAGCTAAGATCAGTTGGTGGAAAGATTTTCTTGAATTTTGATGTGTGAATTTGAATAATACGAAAGTAATCTGTGCTAAATAATATAATTCAAATTTTTTCATATCTTCGAGCTTAAAACGGAAAGAAACCTTATATTATATTGGGCTGAACATCATCTATTTGTTTCTTGTCCAATGAGATCAGCTATATGAAATTTCGTCTAGATATCTCTGGAATGAGGATCAGTAAATAGTTATTACATATGCAAACATCCAGCCAGACGAACGGAGATCTGAGTCGAAAAGTCACTCAAACGGTGTCCTGAATTTGACTACTTCTAGAGCAAGATCGATCCTCAAATTACTGGAAACATATTTAATGTGTGGAATGTTTGGATTATGCCGGTCTTTTACAAAACACAACACGATGGTTGCACCTGTAGGTATCATGAACTAACCAAGACAGTACGACTTTAATAATAAAAATCAATACTGAAAAAAAAGCAAGCTATGACACAGTTATCAAAACCCTTAATACCAGTGTTTATCACTGATCGGTGGCATTCTTCCTTGTTTTATATAACACTAAACATAAACATACATTTTAGTCCTAAAATAAATGTTATCATTATTTTACCTGAATTGAGCGTCATTTTTGGCCCATTTTGTTACAATATGCAACGTACAAGTTCTCTCAATACTGTTTAGTAAAAGTTCGATGGGATTAAGTTTAATACTTGACCAACTTTTAGAAGGTCCAATTTGAATTTTCTTGTTTTAAAGTTTTAATGAGAAATGTATAGATCTCACTCCTTAAGTATAATGTTCCTTATAAAAATAATGACAACCTGAATACAGTTAACTTAAACATTCCTTTAGGAACCCATTAAAATTAACTTTATTTATTTTAGAAAATTTTCATTTAATATGAAAACTCATAAATTTAATGCATCATGAAATTATAAATCAATTTAATATTTCAACAAGAAATTACTTCCAAAAGCCCATAAAGAATATTATGGAAGAGAGCAAACTGCTTTCATATGTATATTTAACTTCTGCCAACAAATTATTACATTTTAACAAAAAGAAAATTAATCATTAAATATTACCACGTACTTATAAACCGAACCGGAGCAGAAGAATGTTTTGCAAACTATACGCATCCCTAAACCAAAAAAAAAAGAAAAAATAAAACAGAAGGAAAAGATATTGGAAAATAAAACATAATCGAACAAGAAAACTTTGTAATTTATGCCGACAACTCCAGTAATTCCTTTTTGTTTTCCTTTGGCCCCAAAAATAAACAAAGAAACCAGGAGAGTAACAAGAATAGGGAAATTATTCCCTTGCAATTATCTATGATTTATAGAGCAATTATGTTTATGAAGTAATAAACACATGGGACATATGGCAGCATATTGCTAAAGCAAATACTACATACATTAATACATATACACATACACATACACTCTCAACTACAAAGATATTTAACTAAAAGTTTTAACGAACTTAGAGATACGTTTACATTGAGATGCGAGTGAGTATTTCAATAGATTATTAATTATTTTTAGTAAAAATGCATTCAGAGAGCTTGTTCTATGAATCTTATTTGTCTGTAGCATCACTTTGGTATATAATTATTATTATGAGAAGAATTACAAGCCATTAGGAATAGAAGGATAAATGGAAATGGGGGGGTGGAATGAATGAAGTATTAAAAAAATGGAAATATAAAGAGATTAATAAATGCATTAAAATGCAACCCTCCTTTAGATTTAATGGCTACAGGGTGAGGTCAAGCAAAAGTGCACAGAAATACGCCAAAGTCTTCTTTCGTGACTTGGTGATGTATTTTTGCGTTTCTTTTCTTACAATATACTGCCCCAATTTTTATATCACTAGGTTTTGCCACGACACACTTTACTTTCACTTAAGCTTTTTTATTGAAATGCTGGCTGGAAGCTCTAATTTTCGGGGTGTTATATTTAAAACGATACTGTTTAAGTGCTTGCATTACTTTGTGTCCAACAGTCTGTCTAAACCTGGGAAATTGAAATTCTTTCAAAAATAGGTAACTAAGGAAACCCAAAGAATTCTTAAATTATTTTCTATTACTTCTCTTGAAAGGAAGGCTCAAGAAGTATTATTACATTCTCTCTCTCTAAAACTTACATTAGTTTATAATGGTAGTTGACCTATATCCAAGCTCACAAGTTGGGTCAAATGGCTTTAGTTTGACAAATCCATTCAATTCGCAAGAAAAGTGTCAAGTCGTGACATTCTGCAAAAAACGTATAAAACTAGATCCATCCTGATGAATTGAGACATTTTTGTAGGTCATTAAGATTAACCCCTGATAAATCACCTAGATAGTATAGTATATAATCTCCTAGGAACCGTTTCCGTTTGCTTCCTAGATATTAGCATAAACAGAGAAGGATAAATGACGTCTCTTTCTTATCTTTATCACCGCAGCTACTACAGTAGTTGTTGAAGACCAATTCTAGTCGTCTCCTATATTTGTCTAACATGACTGTAATTTCTGAACTGCTTTGTTCTCTTTATATCATAATAAAACTTCAACATCTTGGTGAATTTCTATTTGCGTATCGATACCCATCGCGTCTTGTCCAAATTATGACGATGACTACTCTGATATATCAAATGTGAATTTTAACTGATTCTACATTGAATATATGAAGAAACGTACCTTTTCTAGCTAACTTACCTGTCAATTAATCGATAATTACCACCAGAACTTCCCATGAATGTCTCTCTGGGTTCTCCCCGCATGCAATAAGAATTACAGAAATTTCAGCGTGAAAAATACAGCATTCATCGTCACAAGATATACGAGATCAAACTCAAAAACCATATTGGATCTTTCCTCTTGTTTCAGTTTACCATTCAAAAGAACACAAAAAAATTATTTATAGGAATATTAAAATAGCTGAATATAAATTGATACAACTTCAGAACTGGACTGTCATTGTCGTAAGGAGATTTCAAGACTGGCTCGACTTTCTAGCATTCTCTAAATGCTGACAGCAGCTAATTTTAATTTACTGATACACAGATAAAAAATATATAGGGTTGTATTAGGTGACAAATGTCATAACAAGTTAGCGAAAATAGGCCAGAATTTACATCTCCTGTTATCGGTGAAATGATATGGGAAAGCTATGAAAGTTTTCCATATTCTCAGACAATGTATAGGCATTGGAATCAAGCAGTATATTAGATGAACTACTTAACATGTCCATGATAAAAATCTGTTCTATAAACAAGAGTTGATTGGGAATATCAAAACTTGTTAAGGTCAACACTGCTGTTAAATTATTGGTAGTTCCTGTAGAGCTGTATAATTAATTCCAGCTTTTTCTGTGATCAATGAAATAAACTTTTCAGTTAACGCAACTTTTACCTTAAGAACTGAAAACTGTCTCACTGTTACACTTAAGTAAAAGAACTTAATTTAATAGGTTCATCTAGCATACCTTGGTATTCACTTGAATCCAAACTAAACCTTGACAATGAAGTCATCTTATACTTCTAGTTGAAGTGGATTCAGACACTTTCTTACCACCTGGGAAACATGGGTGATTTACCAACGTATCCTCTTCATAGAAGAAGTAGATAAAGTGTAAAAAAGTTGCTGCGATGTTACAATAATTTCGCTTCATAAACTCTTCATTTCACTTCTTGGAAGTCTATTTGGAAAACTGTAGATTTCAGTACGTCATTTTTCAACTGTTTTATTATAATGCGTCGTGAATTGGACAGTAAACATTCGTATTTATGCAAATAGAATAAGTGCGCTGTAGAGCCAGAACTTCTTGGATGAGACAGTCAAACTAAATAGACAGTGCTAGTGACTAGAAACACTATAAAATCTATGAATTATGTATCCCAATGAGATTACACTGAGAAAAAGTACAACCTAGCGAATCTAGTTCCAGTTAGATTTCATATGAGATGGTTGAAGTTCAGAGAAACATACAAATCTTCTTTTATTCGTTTTATTGTTTCATATTTTTCAACTGATTCTGAAATATTCAGATTAATGTCTGAACTATTAGTAGATGCTAACCTAATTTGGCCAACCTCTGTTTTTAAAACTTTCATATTTATTAAACATATCTCTCCCTGCTCTTTGCTACCAAATAAAAATTATAATTCTTTGAATACGTGTAAATCCTTCCATAAACATTTTGCACCCTGTTCTGGTCAGCTTAATGCATATTTTTACTTTTATTTCTTAAATAATGCGATGACATCAGGACCCAAAATATACAAAATAATAATCACAATCATAATTGAGAAAGACAACTAAAAGCAAGGGAAAGAGAGGGAGAAAGAAGAGAAAATTGCAGGGAATGTTAAGCAGCAAAAAAAAGTTGTTAATCTTTTGCAGTCAAATACTTTTTGGTAGCTGAAGCTCATAATTTATAAGGTTATTAAATGAGATGGAATTTTAACAAGAGCATTTCAAGTAAACAACAACAACAACAATTTCATGTTTATGATGAAAAGTTAAAGCGGATGTTAAGTTATAAACGTTTATTCAAACATTCAAATAACTACCACCACCCCAGACATTTTTCACCAAGACTTATTTCTTACAGCTGAGTTCCTTTGTCTGCCACCACCATCGGACTGGTGGACTTTTTTCATCTTCTTTTATACTTTCATTGATTTTAATAATTTATAGTAAAAACAATAAGGAATATTGAAATAATGGCATTATAGCATCTTAAGAGACGCGTGTTGGTATTTATGTTGGTCGTTGCTATTTCCGGCTTTTTTCTTTAAAGGGGGGAAATTGCCATTTGCAACTAGTGGAAGCTTTTAAAAATGACAATATTTTTGGATTAATTTCATTTTTACTTAATTTTTTTATTTTAAAAAAGTTAAATTATTTCTTAAATTAAGACCAAATTTTGTAGAATATAAGATTCCCAAAATAATTTAATTCGTTTTCCTTTTTATGGAATTTTTTCACAAATTTAAAGAACCTCACAGGTTCTGTGGAAGATTGTCCATTACTTTAAAATGACTTTATTCAAATAAATCTAGTCTTCTTTAGCAAAATAATTTCTATATACCAAAGAAGGAAAACATCTGATATAATAACAGACATTGCATGCATATGCAAATCTAAAATAATAAAAACAAAAACAACACAAAATGCAATTGCATTTATAATATTTTTGCAAAAACACAAAATCGTGTTACTCTTGTTTGCTGATGATGGATACCAAAAAAGGAACGAAAAAACCTCCCAACTGAATAAGAATAAGAACAGAAGACAGAAAAGTAAACAGACATTTGAAAGCATAAAAATGTTATTTCTTAGACAGAAACGAAGTAACAAATGCAACAGTGCACAGTGAAGAAGTCACAACAAGTTTGGAAATAAACAATATCGTCCGTTAAAATTTGGTAGATGTACTTGCTCCATTTCAGCACATGGTTAATCCAAGCTATGCCTAAGCTTAGTTCTTAGACTTACAGTTCTGATTATACTTCTAATCCCATTTCAGATTCTAGATTACACTCTATTCCATATTCAAATTCAGAATCTTATTCGAAATATTGTTCACATTCTTGACCGAATTCTTGTTTAGATCCAAGATTAAACTTCAGCACAGATTCAAACTATAATCCAAGCATGGGTTCTGTTCACTCTAATTTAGTTCAGTTCTAGCTTAGAATCTAGTACATTTCTAAGATCAGATCTAGTTCTAGTTCAATTCTACTTATGCTCTAGTTCTAGGTAAGTTCTAGATATAATTCAGTTCTATCACATTCCAAGTTCTATTTCAGTTCTATTTTAATTCTAGTCCAGTCTTAATTCAGTTCCAGTTAAGCTCTAGTTCAGCTTTAGTTAAGTTCTAGTTCAGTTCTTGTTCAGTTTTATTTCATTTCTAGTTCAGTTCTAGTTCAGTTCTAGGTCAGTTCTATTTCAATTCTATTTCAGTTTTATTTAAGTTCTGTTTCAGTTCTAATTTAGTTCTAATTAAGTTCCAGTTCAGTTCCAGTTCAGTTCCAGTTCAGTTCTAGTTCAGTTCTAGTTCAGTTCTAGTTCAGTTCTAGTTCAGTTCTAGTTCAGTTCTAGTTCAGTTCTAGTTCAGTTCTAGTTCAGTTCTAGGTCAGTTCTATTTCAGTTCTGTTTTAGTTCTAATTCAGTTCTAGTTAAGTTCTAGTTTAGTTCTAATTCTAGTCCAGTTCTTATTTAGCTTTAGTTCAGTTCTAGTTCAGTTGGAATTCAATTCTTGTTCACTTCTAGTTCAGTTCTATTTCAGTTCTAGTTCAGTTCTAATTCAGTTTTAGTTCAGTTCTAATTCAGTTCTAGTTCAGTTCTAGTTCAGTTCTACTTCAGTTCTAGTTCAGCTCTAGTTCTAGTCGACTTCTATTTAAATTCTAGTTCATTTCTAATTCAGCACTTCAATTCTAGTTCAGTTCTAATTCAAGTATAGTTAAGCTCTAGTTGTAGTTGAGTTCTAAAGCAGTTTTATTTCAGTTCTATTTCAGTTCTAATTCAGTTCTGTTTTAGTTCTAGTTCAGTTCTAGTTGAGTTCTAGTTCTAGTTTGGTTCTAGTTCAGTTCTAATTCATATTTTATTCCAAAGATTCTTGCTTCTGCCCCACAGTACGTTGCATCTGTATCCCATAATACCTAAAAACTAGTCATAGAGTCAAGACATCTACAAGATTTCGTTAGTAAAATTTACAAAGACATTCAAATCATGTTAAATTTTCTTACAGATTTTTTATTCTTTGGATGATGATGATGGTGGTTGTCTGGTGTTGCTGGTGCTGTAGAGTTTGATTGTTTGAATACTGTTTTTCTTGTTGCTGCCACTTTTTTGCTGGATCTTTGTTACTATTTTTGTTTGTTAGTTTGTTGATTTTTTGATTGCCGTTTACTTTTTAAATACTATTATATTTAGACTGATACATATACAAATTTTAAATCTTACATGTATTCATAAAGACAAAACTAACTACGTTTGCTATGTCAGTTTTTGGTATTTCTGAAATTTTCATTTGATGTTGGGGATGAGTGAGAAGTCTATGTTTAAGATCTTAGGATTTCTAAAAAAGTCAGAATTTTGCATATAAACTCCATTTAAGTTAATCAGGTATCATTTCTTTTTAACATTTCCTCTTTAGCACAACCCTCCTACAATTCTCTTGTGCTTGTTAGTTAGTGTAGAGACAACAATTTGCATATTCACGCTGGGATAAAAATCAAAACAGTAGGAGCCTCATGTTCACATAAGACAAGACATCCACAACACAAATCCACAAAAGGCAAAGAAAAACAAACGAACGAATGAATGAGCAACAGCAACACATTATCATCATTTGTAGTCATCATAACATAGACAATCATACCAACAGCAGAAGCAATAGTTGTTGCTAAAACAAATACAAAAACTACCAACAATCTATGGAATAAAACAAATAAACAGTGAGAAGGAAAGAAATAACATTGAATATTTTGGATAAAATTTTGATTTTAAATATTTTTGTTTTCCAACTTTTTGTTGCTGCTGTTGCTGCTGTGTGTAGATGATACCACAATGACAAGAACTACTACTAAACAATTATTGCTGCTGTTACAGCTGCTAACCAGCAGTCAACAGTAACAATAAATGAAATAACATTTACAAGAAACAACAATGAACAGTAACCAACGACAACAGCAACAACAAGAACAATTATAAACTATCTTGTCATGAGGAGAAAACAGTGTAAAAAATGTAACTAAATAAAGGATTTTTTACAAAATCTAATCTATAACATGGTCTACATATAATATTAGACTATATATAAACTATAATCAGGTGGTAGGTGGGTTGTATAAAGAAGATTCTATAAGTCCATGCCTGATGGCATATATCTAGGCCGCTATATCATCTTGTTGTGCCCTCACTGTCTCTAAAATCATAAGTGACTAAAGAATTTCTTTAATTTCTTCAATTTTCTTCAATCTAAGTCCCTGAGAAGGAAAATGCTTGAAAAGTGTCCCACATGAAAGCGAATGCTTTACAGTAACATAGGTAATGTTCCAGCGTTTTGGCATTTTCCCGAGATGCGCTGTATTCAATACCGTAAGGACGTCTATCTTCCTGCTAATCTCACTTTTCCTCACGTCTACAATATCTATGTTTTTTTTCTCAGAGTCATTCCCTAGTATATGCATCGAGTCATTCCGGCGCAGCTTCAAGCTTCATTGACTCTACATTTCCAATCAAACCCACATGGCTATGTACTCAGGTAATGTATTCCATTTGTATCCATTGGTTTCAAAGCCCGAATTGCCCTTTGGCTGTCGTGCCAAGACTTTGCATACCAAATCGACCAAGTTAGTTTAGTTTTTGCGACCGCTATTGATCCATTCACCCATGCTTGAGATTCGGTATGAAGTAAGGGCTGCCTCATATCAATCATAATATTGACCATCCTCTGTGAGCCTTATTTGCTCTTTCCTTCTGATGTTGCTTCAATTTAAGTTTCCTATCATGTTTAACATGGATACTGTATTGGCTTTGTCGAGAAAACTAGAACAATCGTTTTTGGCCATCTTCGTTATCCAGTTAAAAAAAAACAGATTTCAATCTTTTCATGATCAATATTTAACCCTCTAGGTCTTGCCATGTTTCCTACAAAGATTGTTTGGATTCCTTTTCCCCAGCTTCATTATATACTGGCTTCAGATACGTCATTGATGCTGTTAACCTGTTTACCGAAAATTTTCCAGGAGTCGATATGCGACTTGTGTATATCTTTGTTGTACTCACTGCGCTCCATACGGAATGCAGCTCAGTGAGCATCACTTTCCTTACGTTTTGTTCTATTGAAAATTCTTCCGTTAACCAGGATTTATCTTGTGAGGACTTTCTCTCTCTCTCGAATTGTGGAACTTTCTTCGAAGGGCTTCCTTTAAAATTTTGACTCTATGGTCGATTTTATTTCTATTAGTCTGGGCATTTGTAACTTGCTATAGGCAATTTCTTAATGGATTTCCGATTTTTGTCCAATTTTCTTATTTTATTGTGGAATCTTAAGGGATGCGGTGATGGCCGATTAATTCTTAACATTATATACTGATGGTCCGAGAATGAGTAGTAATCTAGGAACCTCAAATCTTGGATTATGTCTGTGACTATCATCAAGTCTGCAATATTATTAGACTATCAATTAATCAATAATGTAGAATTCATTATTGTATATCATTCATTATATCACTTCATTAATATAATTTATGGACTATAATCATTATAGACTATAATTTAGTATATTATTTAGTCTATATTATGGAATATAGTGTAATCTATGTAATAGACTATAATCTGGTATATATAATAGCATATGTTATAGTCTATATTATTAACTATAAAGTAGTCTGTATTTTAAACATTAATCTTGTATATATTATAGACTATAATATAATCTGTATTATAGGCTACAATGTAGTCTATATTGCAGATTTTAATCTAGTACATATTATTGACTTTGTAACAGACTATAGCTAGCATACATAATGACTGTAATCTGGTCTACATTATAAACTATAATATAGACTTTTTATAAACTATATTAAAGACTATAATATAATCTGTATTGTAGGCTTCAATGTAGTCTTTATTAAAGATTATAATCTAGTACATATTATTGACTTAAAATAGTCTCTACAATAGACTATAGCTAGCCTACGTAAAAGACTATAATCTATTTTAAGAATAGACTTTAGAAAAGTCTATACAGAAGACTATAATCTAATCGATAATATTAAAAAATATATAGACTATGAATTTTGAATATTTCTCTAAACTTTTAGATTTCATTTACATCTTAATCCTAATCATCATTATCTTCTTCATTATTATGTTAATAATCTTGCTGTTGCTGTTGACGTTTGTTAGTTTATTTATTCATTATTGTTGTTGTTCATTTAAATATATTTTGTTTGGTTGCATATTTCAACATTTGCTATTTTTATTTGTTAGATCTTTTAAGGCTATATAGCCATAGAGAAATAATACAAAAAATGAACAGCTGACAGTAGCATTAGGAGGACCACAGGGTATAAATAATCTTTTTTGATGTTTCGTGTTTTTTCCAGCTCTTTGGCAATTTGTTTATTTTAATGGGAAAAAAATTAGCAACATGGAAATATTAAACAAAAATTTTTGTTGAATTTTATTTGAAAATAAATATAATTTGTTTTTCTTTTTTTTTTGTTTTTGTTTTTCGTTTTACAAATTTATTCATTGAATTTTTATTGCAAGAATGTTCAATTAGAGTGTTACAACATTTTTGCAATTGTTACAACTTTAAATGAAGTCCGATAGATACTGATGATGCAATTTGACGCACACACAAAATATAACAAGTAAAAACCAACAGTATATTATGGTAGGATTTATGCGCTTTATAACTATTTTCTGGAGTGATAATACGGGAGCTAGCAGAAATATGGGACCGACCCTATAAATATTTCGTACATCAAATTTTGATTTTACTTATCTTAATTGGGCCAATTTTTATCACATAAACAACGTATATGTGAAAAATAATGTTTTTAGGAGAAGCGGGGGGGCTTTTATGGGATCTATGAGATATAAGGAACCGATCCTCGCATAATTTGGCACATCATTTGTGAAAATTATTAGACTTATTTGTGCCAAATTTCGTTAAAATCGCTTTATATTCCGAACTTTTATGAGCTTAAAACCCTATTCGGGAGGAATATTTGTATGGGGGCTGGGTAAAAAAAATTGACTCAGCATCACCCATTTGAATGACCACCGTCTAAGTTTCATCAAGATATCTCTAAAATTGCGACCCGCATTTTGTTCACAAGATGCCGTTCGACTCAGAAAATGATTCTGAGTCGAACGGTATATCAAAACTGGTTATAGCAATATTTTTTTTTTTGCGCAGCGAACTTAAGCGAAAATTCATTATACCTCAAGAACCTAAGTTGGTGTAGGGTATAAATAGTAACCAATATTTATATTACTTTTCGTTGAATTCTTATAGCATAATTTTAATAGTGAAATAAGTTGATATCTTTAAATATGGCATAAAGGTCTCTCTGAACTAGAATTTGTATAAATTTCTCTTAAGACTTCTAATGGTTCCTTCAAGTGAGGAAGACTTTTTACAGTATCCTCAATTAAAGTTTCTTGTGGCCACCTAATAGCAAATGAGTGATACTAAACTTTTGGCTCCTTTGGATTGAATTGAAACACTCCCTCCTGTTCCCATCTCTTATTATGCGTTGCAGAGTTGATTTAGTTTATTGTTCAGATATTATATAAGATTTTTGCACTGGGTTTCGTGCTTTTCTTTGTCATCAAGACAATTAATACAAATGCCTGATAACATATGTTTATAGTTTTAATCACTGGTGATGGCAGGGTAGTTCATCTCCGTTCACAATCTATCACGCTGGATAACTGTTTTGGTGTTCTTCAATTCTATTTGAAAAATATTCCTTTATCACTCCACTGGCCACAGCTCTGAGCAATTTGGAAGATTTGAATCTCTTGGTACAAATACCATTCAAGGGCTTTAATACCATATTGACAGGATGCCAAGTTAGGTCATAAAACAAGTGGACTTATTATGAAGTCTTAAGAATTGATGTAAATTTTTTTATTTGTAGAGCCCGTTGCTTGTCATACCAAGAAATTTTGGGAAATTTTGACTGTTGTCTTTTATCAATTTGCGAAAAATTTTGCCATTGCAAACAGTTTAACGGCAGATCTTTGAACGATTGGCCAAGGTCACTAATTATACAAAGATGTTCAATATATTCATTTGTTTGACATTAAAAATAATTACGTCTGGTAAGAGTGCAGAAGTTTGTTTCTTTGAGCATCACAGTGACCGATCTATACCCTATTGAGTAGTTTGAGTGTGGTCAATCAAGGATATTAGGAAAATTAAAACTCGGTGAACATGAAAGGGCAATGAATATAAGTCTGACTGTATAAATACTGGATTCGAGAAGATACTGGTGGTAGGCACAAGAGCTTCCTGATGAGTGAAGTGTATTTCAGGCCAAATTCCGAAGGCTCCTGAGTTGGCTATAGAACATGTGATAATAGGGACGATGGTCAACATTTACGTTAACAGCCAAGTAGCACTTAAGTAGCACTGCGAAAAACTTATATGGGAGTGTAGGGAAATATTAAGGAGGCTATTTATACTCTCAGGGTCATACTATGCTGGGTAACAGGACGCTGCATGTTAATAATTTGGTAATGAGGTAATTGGTGAATTGCTCGTAGTAGATCGACCAGTCTGTTAATTGTGAACGGAATCAATCCCCTTTTAGAATCCTTCTATAAGAACTTTGAGAGGGCTTAACGCGGGTGCATAAATAATGGAGACTGCAAGGTGATAATGACGATTAAACCTGCTTATATGAACCTACTTTTAGGTGAAATCTAGTTTTTGTAATATTTAATAAAAAGAGAATATACTTCTGAATGTTCTTTTCTTCAAAGGCCCCGGCGAGATTCGAACTCACGATCTCCTGTTTACTAGACAGGCGCTTTAACCAACTAAGCCACGGCGCCATATAATTACCGTTATTATTACCATATTTTCCGTTTTAACAGAAAATTAAATGTAATAGTCATGCACCTATAGAATTTTTTTCGTACGATTTTTTTTTGACATGATTTCATAAGGCGCCGTGGTTTAGTTGATTTAAGCGCGTGTCTAGTAATAAGAGCCTCAATTCTCGTAGAGACCTTTGGGTGGGAAACATTGTAAAGTTCTTAATTTCTCTTTAAAATTTATTTACACAATTATTTAGAGGGATTTGAAGAGTGCTCATCGCGAGTGAATAACTAAACTGCAAGGTAAAACGGCCTGACTGTGAATAAAGGCATTAAGAGAATATATAGAACGAGAATAGCAGGTTTCTTAACTGGACATTGTCTTAAAGAGTTAATGGCAATGAAATGGGACTCAGTTACATTAGGTAAATGCATGATGGGCGGGAATAAGGATACATGTTCGAAGCTCCAACTTACGGGAATGAGGAGGTTGGGGCGGCAATTTCTGGACGAGTTTAGGGATTTTGTAGCCACAGAAACTGCCGACCTATTTTTCCTTTATAGGTTATGCAAACTTCAATTCTCTTTCCCTTTTTTCTCTTACAAATCCTACTTTTAAATTGGAAGAAAAGTACACAATTGATCACCATGGTATTCAAGATAAGATGTTGATGTATATTTAGTAAAAGTACACATTCTTTTTGTAGCTATGCATGAAATGTCAAGGTTCAAATGCCCCGATCATCACTTATGATGGTGGAAACTGGCGATGTTCGTTTAAAAGTCGAGTTAGATGTCAGAGCAATAAAGACTTTAAAGTTTTTTTATTAACTCTTAAAGCTTTCATGACTTTTTTAGGGGCACTAAAATTTTTTATTTCCATTTATTGATTTCCCCAGGATTACGTCAAAGCCAAAGAGCCTACATTAGCAACAACTAAAATTTAAACTTAAATATCATTATTTAATTTAGCAATTCATTTTTAATAATTTAATGATTTTTGTTCTTGTTGTTTTGGTATAAACTTATATATCCAAATACAAATTAACATTTAGCTTGATTTCATCACATTTCCATATAAACTTAATTTCACCTAATCATTTTATGAATATCAAATGTTTGATTTCTATATAAACTACAAGCAAGTATGACATGTAACCATCACACTTGTATGATAATGAAATATGTAACTAAATTGTTGCAAATACTAATTTATAGAATATATAATTTAGATACTTGAAATATTTATGTAATTCTTGAATCGATAATTTAGAAGATATGAAGCTTAAAATTTATACAGAACGCATCATATACTTGTCATACGATGATGTAAATTTCAATGAAAATACAAACAGATAAATCAACTAAATTTCTAAGGAAAATCTAAGAGAAATAATATTTTTGATAAAATTTAAAATATTAGATTTAAGTTAATATTTGAAGACGAATTTTGAAGATACACTGAGAGAAATGTAGGTCAAGACTGGAAAGAGTTATATTTTAACTCTTTTATACATATGAAATCCTTGCCACTAGAAGAAACTATATGCTTAAGATATCTCAATTTGACTCTGAAAATATCTTCGAATGTGTCTAAGTATCTAAAAGATTGGATCATTAAGTATCTTTAAACACGTTCGATATACAAAATAATTAATTTTAATTTAGTTCGTATTATATTAAATTTCTATTTCAAAAATTCTCATATTTTCTTCCAATGTATCTACTACTCAAACTCATACATATTAATATATGTATAAGTAAATTTACATTTGTTAGATACAAAATTTATAAAATAACAAATTACATGCAAATTTCAGTTTCTAATGACAATAATACACATCATTGATTGCATGTAATCGAAAATCCATTAAACTACCAGAAATTCTCTATATTAATATAACACACATACACAACAATAACAATATAAATTTAAATTATTGCAAAAATATCTAGATACATATATCCGAAAGATGCAAATCGATGATTTAAGTGGCAATTAAGAGAGGCCTATTTAAGTTTTATTTTTTGACATTTATCACAGATTTTGGTCACTTAAAAAAGACATATAGAACTATCTGAATTAATTACAGTTAGAGATCTCTTAAATGTACATAGTTAGAGCTGAGATATTTTGAAACTAATTTGGATAAGTAAGGTCAAGGAATTAGACGTAATTTTATACCCTCTCCCACCACAAGTGGTGAGGATGGTATATTAACTTTGTCATGCATAAAATCAATGTCTGACTTGATTTATAAAGAACTTAAAATTTATTTCTGACCCGTATAAATCATGATTAAAAATTTTAACAAAATTATAAAAATA